>JAGFMF010011432.1:3548811-3630607 GCA_019455555.1 Galemys pyrenaicus
CCCCTCCCCGCCCTCCCCTCCCCTCTCCCTTCCTGCTGGCATCCCCTTGACTCCTCCTTAACTGCCCTGTCTCAGGCCCAGTGCGCCCGGGTGCGCCCCGGTGCGCCCCGGTGCACCCTCTTGCGCGTGCCCACACCCTCCTTGAGGCCCGCGCAGATGCGCAGGTGTCCTCCGTCGACACCCGTGGCGGGAGGGCCGAAAAGCCCGGTCACTTTTCACTGACCCTGCACCTTCCCGGTTTGGGGAGTGGAAAGGTGCGAGTGGGGCTGAACAGGCGGCAGCATGGGGCTGGGAGGGCAGGCGTCTGAGAATCCGGAGGGGCGGGACCCCCACCCCTGCCAGATTGGGAGAGCCTGGGGCAGGAGGCCGCTGACCTGCCCCCCCTCCCCCCTCCCCCCTCCAGGCCTGGGAGGTGACCGTGAGGACCTGCGCCTACACCAACCACACGGTGCTACCCGAGGCGCTGGAGCGCTGGCCCGTGCAGCTCATGGAGACGCTGCTGCCGCGGCACCTGCAGATCATCTACGAGATCAACCAGCGCTTCCTGAACGTGAGCGGCGCGCTAAGGGGCGCCCGGGGGATCCTGCAGGGCGTGCAGAGCCGCCCCAGGGGGCAGCCACGGGCCAAGCTCTGCGGGTGGGTCGGGCTGGGCGCCAGGCTCCGCGCCTGTCCTAGTACTGGGCTCTCCGCGCAGCGGGTGGCGGCGGCGTTCCCCGGGGACGTGGACCGGCTGCGGCGCATGTCGCTGGTGGAGGAGGGCGCGGTGAAGCGCATCAACATGGCGCACCTGTGCATCGCCGGCTCGCACGCGGTCAACGGCGTGGCCCGCATCCACTCGGAGATCCTCACCAAGACCATGTGGGTCCCAGCCCTGCGCGCCCACCCGCTCCCCACGCCCTCCCGCCCCTGGCCAGCTCAGCTCTCCAAGGGGCGGCCTGTCCGCAGATGGCCTGCCCGCAGCCCGGAGCCCCGTGCAAGCCCCGCCCCTGGCCGCTTTCCTCCAGAAACCAGGGTAGGGACGCCCAGGTAATGGAGACCCTCTCGACCCTCCCACCCGCCTCCTGCAGTTTCAAGGACTTCTACGAGCTGGAGCCTCACAAGTTCCAGAATAAGACCAACGGCATCACGCCTCGGCGCTGGCTGGTTCTGTGTAACCCTGGACTGGCAGAGGTCATTGCAGAGGTGAGGGGTTACTGCAGGGACCCACTGTGGTCATGCAGGCCCTCCCCCGCCCCCAGCCTCAGCCAGCCCTGCGAGTCTCCTCCCTGGAGGTGTGTCTGTGAGGTGGGGGGCCTCACAGCCTAACAAAGGGGGTCACCCCAGGTCGTATGTGCAGAGAAGATGGGGAGTGGGGTCTGGAGATCACTGCCTGTCTGAGGGGAGACCAGGAGGGCTGGCGGGGGCAGAGGGAGGGAAGGAAGCCGTACACCCACATACCTTGAGCCTCTTTGGGGTGGGGCTGGGCTGTGAGGAAGGATGGAGGAGGGGCCGGCCCAACTGAAGATCTCCCGCAGCGCATCGGGGAGGACTACATCTCGGACCTGGACCAGCTGCGCAAACTGCTCTCCTACGTGGATGATGAAGCCTTTATTCGGGATGTGGCCAAAGTGAAACAGGTGTGGAGGGCCCACCACCTGGGATGCCTGTGCCAGGTCTGCAGCAGAGAGTTTGGGGGGCCCTGGGTGTTGCAGACGAGCTTATCTCTCCTGCAACCTGGGCCACTGGTCGAGGTTGTCTGATGGGACAGCATCCTCTGACCTCTCTGGATGAGCCCTGACATTGATTAGTAATGTCTGTCCTGGTGCAGGCATGGATGAAGGTGGCAAGTTAAAGTTCTGTCCTCTGCCTTCCTGGGAATAAAAGGAGACTAGGATTTCCAGAGGCTGAGGCTGATGGGTGAGCTCGCCCTCATTTCTCTGCCTGCAGGAAAACAAGTTGAAGTTCTCTGCATACCTAGAGAGGGAATACAAAGTACATATCAATCCCAACTCTCTCTTTGACATCCAAGTGAAACGGATTCATGAGTATAAACGCCAACTCCTCAACTGCCTCCATGTCATCACCCTGTACAACCGTGAGTGGGTGGCGGGAGTGGGCTGCATCTCTTGGTTCTCTCTGAACCTCCCAGCAGACCACATGCTGCCTAGTCAATGTTGCCTTTGGCCTTGGGGCATGGACTGATCCCCATTCACAGATGGGCTGACAGGCTCAGAGTGTGGGGGTGACAGATTGGCCACCCCATAGCGGCCCCGGAGCTAGCAAGAGCCACTGCCTGGAGGCTCCTGCTTTTTCTCCACAGGCATCAAGAAGGACCCCAATAAGTTTATTGTACCCCGAACTGTGATGATTGGAGGGAAGGTGAGAAGCAGGGCCACAGGCTGTGGCTCTGGTCCTTGGGTGTGCAGGCTGTGGTCAGCCTGGCTGGGTGGCAGGAGAGGGGCAGAGGGCCAGGGTGCGGAGCTGACCCCACGGTCCCCACAGGCTGCCCCTGGGTACCACATGGCCAAGATGATCATCAAGCTCATCACAGCCATCGGGGATGTGGTCAACCACGACCCGGTGGTGGGAGACCGGCTCCGCGTGATCTTCCTGGAGAACTACCGGGTCTCCCTGGCCGAGAAAGGTGGGGCACCGCCACCGGGGACCCTCGGGGGCTCCGACTGGTTCAGGCCCGGGCAGGCATTAGTCACCTCTCTTGGTTATTTGCGCTTGCTTTCTTTAAGATTTATTTATTTACGCATATAAGAACTGGGGTACAGGCCAGAGGTGCGGGGGGCAAGAGCAGGGAGCAGAACAGGCAGATCCACTGAAACCCACTGCTGAGGGGGAGCAGCGGGGAGACAGGAGAGGTCTGCTGGGGGTTGTGGGTCCTCTCCCCTGCCAGGGATCAAACTCGTGCTGCAGTGGCTGCGGATGCTTCCTAGTGCCGTGCTTAACCCCCTGCGCCACCAGGGAGGCCCCCTGCTTGTGCTTTAAAGGTGATTCTGGAAAGCACCGCACTTTAACCTCAGGATATCTCCCTAGAGTGGAGTTCCAGGCAGTACCCATGAATCGAGAGGGGAGCTGGGCCTTGCTGGTGCCCCCACAGGAGTGGTGGAGGGCGGGGGTCCAGGTGCACCCCAGATGGCCAAGAATAAGTAGGAGGAGGGCAGGGGAGGAGACTGCACTGCGCAGTGTGGCGTGCGGGGCTCCAGGACCAGCCGGACTCGCTGGGCCTGGCTCTTCCTGGGGCTGACCCTGCCCCTGCCGCCCCTGCAGTGATCCCCGCTGCCGACCTCTCGGAGCAGATCTCCACGGCGGGCACCGAGGCCTCCGGCACCGGCAACATGAAGTTCATGCTGAACGGGGCTCTGACCATTGGCACTATGGACGGGGCCAACGTGGAGATGGCCGAGGAGGCAGGAGAGGAAAACTTCTTCATCTTCGGCATGCGAGTGCAGGACGTGGAGAAGCTTGACCAGAGAGGGTACGGGGCCCAGGGCTCCCCGGGTCCAGGTGTCTGGCGGAGGCCCCGAGCTGTGGCTGCTGGAGGGGAGCGCTGAAGCCTTAGTTAGGAAACCTTTTTTTTCTTTAAGATTTTGCTTATTTATGCGTACAAGAGCTGGGGTATAGGCCAGAGGTTTAGGGGGTGAGAGGACCCAGTAGAGACAGAGTGGGGAACAGAATAGGCAGATTGACTGGACCACACTGCAGCGGGCGAGGCAGGAGAGGTCTGCTGTGCCCTGTGGGTCCCCTCCCTGGCCGGGGATCAAACTTGTACTGCAGTGGCTGCGGAAGCCCCACAGTGCAGCCAGCGCTCAACTCCCTGTGCCACCAGGGAGGCCCAAGATCCTGGAAACCTCTTGAGGTAATTCAAAACAAGCAAGGTTAATGAAACAGGAACAGAAAGAAGTAATACAGGTGGAGAAAAGGAAGGAAAAGGAAGAGAAAAATGATAATCTAAGAGATACTGTTATTTCTGGCAATTGGAAATAAAATTCTTGGTTCCCTAGCAGCCATAGCAAAAAGGGAATGAGTCTTGTAGTTAACTGTGCTTGCAGTTCAGAAAGGCAGTTTTTCAGAGGAGACATAGTCTGGGCATTATATTTAAGCTTTTTATTTTAAAATATGACTTTTCTTATCATAGAAGCAATACCTGCTCATTAATTGGAAAAACACAGGTCACAAGAGATAACTCTCATCCATAATTTCCCCTACCCAGCTTCAGTGTCACTGTTCTGTTTTCTGCATGTTTTTATTTGTGTGTGTGGAGATTTTAAACAGTTGGGAATAACATATGTACATTTTGAATCCTGACATCTTATTTAACTGAAGAGGCATTTTCTATGTCATTAGTTTTCAAAAATATTTTAAATATTTGTATAGCAGTCCATCCTATGCCAGAACTTACTTAACCAATTTAATACGAGCAGCCTTTAAGGATGATTTCCTCTTTGTTTGTATAAATATCCCACTGTGATGACCGGCTTTTTACATCTCTGTCCACGTCTGTTTCCTTAAGATACTTACTAGAAAGGATGTTTCTGAGTTATGGCTCTTGATTCATGTCGCCAAGTTGCTGTCCAGAAAGTTGGTGCCAGTTTACACTCCCACCAACAGCTTACAAGAGCTGGCGTTCAATATTGAACGGAATTTCTCCTGTGAGGCTCCACTAAAAAGTGCAGACGTGGTCCTTTGGACAGGAGGGAGGTGGGAAGTGTTCAGCACAAGGTTTGGCCTGTTCAGAACGAGGCTCCAGAAGGATCTTTTTTTCTTAAAAAAAAATTTATTTATTTATGCATAGAAGAACTGGGGTGTAGGCCAGAGGTGTGGGGTGGGCTGAAAGGAATCACCAGAGACAGAGTGGGGAGCAGAACAGGCAGATGCACTGAAACACACTGCTGAGGGAGCAGCGGGCGAGGCAGGAGAGGTCTACTGCGCCCTGTAGGTCAGTCCCTGGCTGGGGATCGAACTCAGGCTGTTGTGGTGGCAGGGCTGAGACTCAACCCCTAGGCCACCAGGGAGGCTCCAGAAGGACCTTGTGGGCTGCAGGACGGAGACTCCACTGGAGAGGGTGGGATGCGGGGCTGACGCGCCAATGCGGTGTGGGTCATCTGCAGCAGCCCGCGCCAGGAAGAGGGAGCACGGCGGCTGCTGAGGAGCAGGCCTGGGTTTCTGGTCTGGAAGAGGGGAGGGGAGGAAAGGGATGAGCTTGGCCTTGGAGAGGGTGGCTGGGGATGGGCTGTGCAGTGTGACTTTAAGTTTGCTTCCAAGGGTGGGCTGTTGGCTATTCCTGGAGCCGGAGGCGAGGCCAGGGATGGGCCGGGGATCGTGGGGAGAAGAGCCATTCGTGCAGGGAACACGGGTCTGGCTTCAGGCCTGTGCCCTGGCGTCCGCCTACTTACTCTCCTAGTCTCCGGCTCCTCGTTCACACAAGGGGGGTGAGAAGCTGAGCAGAGGTCAGCGAGGACGTCCCGGGCAGGACCTCAGGGGTGTGGGCCTGGGTTTTGACCCCCCAGCTTGGGACCCCCCATATTTTCTCTGGAGGAGGAGCCAGGAGCCCGCTGAATCAGCACGCTCTTCCTCAGGTACAACGCCCAGGAGTACTACGACCGCATCCCCGAGCTGAGGCAGATCATGGAGCAGCTGAGCAGCGGCTTCTTCTCCCCCAAGCAGCCCGACCTGTTCAAGGACATCGTCAACATGCTAATGCACCAGGACCGGTGAGCAGGGCCTGGCGAGGGCGCAGGGGGGCTGGGCGGGTCCCCAACCGCTGGGACTGGGCTCGCTGGGAAGCAGCAGCGTCCTCCAGGCCCCCAGAAGCCCCCTGGGGCAGCGTGGGCTCAGCTCTTGACTGCAGGAGCTCCCGTCTGTCATTCCCCTCCAGGTTTAAGGTCTTTGCAGATTATGAAGACTATATCAAATGCCAGGAGAGAGTCAGTGACCTGTACAAGGTGAGGGGCTTGGCAGGGCTTCGGTGGGCTTGGCCGGGATGAGGAGGGAGGCGGGGACCCCGCCTTCCCCAGAGTGAGTCCAGAGCTCCCTTTGGCTGGCAGAACCCCAGAGAGTGGACGCGGATGGTGATCAGGAACATAGCCACCTCGGGCAAGTTCTCCAGTGACCGCACCATTGCCCAGTACGCCCGGGAGATCTGGGGGGTAGAGCCTTCCCGCCAGCGCCTGCCTGCCCCCGATGAGATCTGAGTCTCACGCCAGCCAGGTGGAGTCCCTTGGCACCCCTTAGGCCAGCCCCAGCTCCTCATGGGGGGCGGGGGTGGTACCGGGGTTGCATCTCTTCTAAACCTGAACCCCAATATCCCCAGCCCCGACTTTATTGTGTCCTAAGCGACTAGAACTCTGCTCCCCTTCAGCCCTCCTGCCCCGTCCCCTATTTATGGGTCTGGCCGGCTGCACCCACTCCTCAATAAACCGACTCTCCTTGGGAACCTCCTCGCTGTTCTCTCTGTTGGGAAGTATTTTTAGCTCTTGACAGGCATGACAGCAGCTGCGCAGTCACCGCGCCTTTCCCGCACCGCGGCAGGTGCGTCCCCTCCGAGGAGGGGCGGCCTTGGGGGCGGAGCCCGGGACTCTCCAGGCTCCTTCCCGGCGGCGGCGGCCTCCCCGCCTCTCTTCCCAGAGCTGTGTCCATACTAGGTCAGCGGTCCGCCGGGCTGGCCGGGGGCGGGGCGTCCGCCCGCTGGGGCCAAGAGCCGGGGGCTACCCCGGATCCAGGCTCTCGGGGGCGGGACCCAGCAGGGGGAGGAGCCTGCGGGTGGTTGGCGGCCTCTTGACTCCGCCCCTAGCCCCGCCCCACTGCGGCGTTTAAGGGTCTCCAGGCAGGTGGCCGCGCTCGCTCCAAAGTCCGGGCACTGTTAGGGCGGGGGACAATCGCAGACCGTCTGGTCTAGGCCACTGCTGCTCTCCTCACTTTGGGGAAACTGGGGGCTACGAAGATTGAGGTGTGGAGGCGGTTCCGCCTCCCCAAGCGGAGGCCGGGAGGGGCGAGTCTCAGCAGGTTTGGGGCCGGTGGTTTCATAGTGAGTGTTTGAAAGCAAACGGCCGGAAATTGGTACTGGCTCCCCCAGGCCTGACATGTGGGGACCCCAACGGCCTGCGGCTGCCCCTCCCATGTTCCTCCCAGCCTGGGGCCCCAGACATCCAGTTGTCTGCAGAGAACCCAGTAGCAGCCCCTTCCCAGCTGGCTGCGTGGGGTACCAGGCTTCCAGGACCCCGTCCCTCCAGTGTGAACTGGGGTTCAGCCCCAGCACCCCCAGTCCTCGAGGCCGCATCTCTAGGTAGCTGCATTCTCACTTCTCCCCCTTCAGGTCCCTTTACCCCCAGTACTCCCATTTTATGCTAGCCCTTCCCCCAGGCTGTCACACGGACCCGCTGCCCCCACGCCCCCACCTTCACCAGGTCGGTGCTCCCCGCTGCCCATAAGAATACGCCCGACCCGGGGCCGGGTTAACCCCGTGGGAACGGTTTGTCTCGAAAACAGGAACCCGGACTGGGGGCTGGGCGGGGCGCCCCTTCCCCACCGCAGTTCGCTTCCTGCCCCTCCCGGTTTCCTCTGCCTGACACCGGGCAGGCGGGGGGCATAAGGGCATCTGGGGTGGGGGGGAGGGCTCTCGGTTTAGTCCCCCCTCCACGTCTCGCCTCGCCTGCCCTTCGCTGGCCCACCCTCTGCGCACCCAGTGGCGCAGCCCCCCGCCCGCGGCCCCGGCTCGGCAGGGGAGGGGTTAAGCTGCCGCAGGGACCGCCGCGTGCGGGGCGAGCAGGAGCCCGCGGTGGGGGAGGCGCAGTCGGCGGTGCCCAGCCGGGCGCAGGGGCGGGGAGGGGAGGGGGCGGTCGCGGCGCGGGGGCGGGGCGCGGGGCTGCGGCGCGGAGAGCGGCCGGGAGCCGCAGCCGCAGCGAGGCCGGCGGGCGGGAGCGCACAGAGGTGGCGCCCGCGGAGCCGAGTGCGGGCTCCTTGCCGCGTGGGTCCCAAGAGTGAGTGAGCGAGGGCGGGCGCGTCTGCTGGCGGAGAAGGGGCCGGCCCCTAGGGGCTCCCCAGAGCCACGCAGGTGGTCGGGGAGCGGCTGGTGGTCTGGTGGGTGGGAGCGTGCGGCCGGGGTCGGGGGTGGGAGTGAGCTGCCGAGGTCTCGGGCTGAGGCGCCTGGACAGCCCGCGGGAGGGGGCGGCGTCCTTGGCTGAGTCGGCTCTTTCCAGCCACGTCTCAGTGGAACCTTCGGCGGGCACCCCTCCCGCATTTGACAGATGAGAAAATTGAGGCTCCAAGAGGCCAAGAGATTCTCAAGGTCACAGAGAGGAAGCAGCGGAGCCAGGTGGGGTGGCTCTGCATGGCTCCTAGGAAAAGTCCCCCAGAGAACTCCGTGGAGGCGCTCCCGCCCCACCCCCACCTTTTAGCGGGGGTGGGGAGTATGCATAGGGGCGGGGACCTCTCTGGGGGACCAGGCTCTGACAGCCCTGAGGGGTGTTGGCGCTAGGGTTGCAGAGCTGCCCCTGCACCACCGGTGAAGTTGTGTGTGGCGGGGGCTGCGGAACAGGCGTGTGCGCGCATCCACGGGGGTGTGTGCTTGTGTGGGAGCGTGTGCATGCGTGTAGGTGCTCTGTCTTGCGTGTGCGCACACGTGTTCGGATGTCAGCGGCTGTGGCCGGGAACTCGTGCTGGCCTGGCGGGAGCGAGCATGAGTCCGGCAGCCCGCCCCTTCGGCGGATTTGCATTTGGGGTAGAGCGCTGGGGTGTGTGCCCGAGGGCTCTCTGCTGCAGGTGTGAGTGGGGTGCGTAGCCATTGTGTCGGTGGGAGGCTGAGAGGCGATGGTCTGAGCCCTGGTCTGAGCCCTGGGTGTGCGTGAGCTGCCGCATCGGGCACCACAATGTGGGTCCCTGGCCTGGGGTGTGGAATGAGTGTCCCCGTCTGGGTGCAGCGGACCCCACCGGTGACTGGACCTGCTGGTGGACTCTTCCAGCACTCTCCACCGCGCCCCACCCCCGCACTAGCGCCCCCTTCTGGACACCCTACTTTGTGTGCCCGAGGCCGGCCTGCACGTGCACTCACTGCTTAACGTGCAGTTCCTGCAGTCGGAGGGCCTAAGTCCAGAGCCTGGGCTGGGGAGGGAGATGGCCTGGGGCGGGCCTGAGACCTTCCTGGGGCCTTCACGGAGGAGGTGGCGTGGGAGCGAGGTTCCCAGACTCAAGTTTCCCGCTGACGCCCCAGGGTCGCCCCCCCCACCCCCAGGAATGTTCTACACTACAGGCCTTCCCAAGGGCAGGCCCCCGGGGGCCACCACAATCCCACAGCTCCGCCTCCCCTCCCCGGGAGCCCGGGAGGGGATGATGCGGGCAGGACGCCTGGGTTCCTCCCCCCTCCCATCCCAGGGAGAAATTCCTCCGAGGTCCCCTCAGGCTCTGGGTTCCCAAAATAACCCTGCGGGGGAAGGGAGGCTGTGAAGGGAGGGAAGCGGGAGGGGCGCAGAGCTGAGCTGCGGGGTGCTGCAGGTGTCTCTGGGGGAGAGGACGCGAGAAGAGGGCCTACGGGGGTTTGGGGCACCAAACAGTCCTCAAGAGTTCTGGCTCGTAGACCCTCGACCTTCTGCGACTTCGAGGGTGGGCCGGAAGCCTCTGGGCCGGCCCGTTTCCCAACTGATGGGTTGCACCATCCCGGGCCAGACCGTTTAACCCCGGGAGTGGCCGCAGCCGACGACTCCGCCCCTGCCCAGCAGGGGGCGTGCCCGCCCCGCCCCGTTCCTGCCCCCGGGATTGCTCCCGGGCCGGCGCCAACGCAGGCTCCAGTTCTGCCTCTCCGGGACAGGGGTCCGGCTCGAGCCCCGCGGGAGGCTCTCGGAGCGCTGCTCGGCCTAGCCTACTCGCGCCGCCATGGCGGGCGCCCTTGACCTGGACCAGGGCTGCACGGTGGAGGAGCTGCTCCGTGGCTGCATCGAAGCGTTCGGTGAGTGGCGCGGGAGGGCACACGCAGGCAGCCCGGCCTGGAGGCCGAGCCCGCGCCCTGCCTCCCAGGACCCACCCAGGTCCTCACCCTGCAGCCCCTAAGGAGCCTGCTCTTCCCCGGGGTGGAGGGGGCCGCAAGCTCCAGAAAAGCAAAACGTTCCCCTCCCCTAGTATGACGGGGTCCCAGACTCTGGCACACGGGGGCATTATCTGTGTCCCCGGGATTCCGGAGGAACTCACTATCTCCGGTCTGGGAGTTGTTTCCGGCTGGTGGGGGGCAGCTTATCTGGTGGAGGGGTGCCCCTTCCCCCAAGCACTAAGGAAATGACCTCTGGATTCTTCGCCCCGGGGTTGAACCCAGGCTCCTTCCGCCCCAGCTGGTTCCCCTCCGGGTGATGGGCCCGGCTCTCCCCCTCCAGTTCTAGGGGTCTGCTGTCCCTCTCTCCCACCCCACCTTTTTGCTCTAATCTGCCTCCTGGTCCCACGAAAGCAGGAGGGTTGGGGGGCAGATACCCCGCGAGTTGCAGGGAGCTTTAGGGGCCACGGCTGCAGGATCAGTGGTCGACTGGCTTCTCCTTGACCCTCGGGGTTAGATGACTCCGGGAAGGTGCGGGACCCGCAGCTGGTGCGCATGTTCCTCATGATGCACCCCTGGTACATCCCTTCCTCTCAGCTGGCAGCGAAGCTGCTGCACATATATCCTTCGTGGGCCTCGCCCAAGGCCCGGTACCCGGGTCCGGGAGCCAATCCCGCCTCCCGGCCCAGGCGGAGAATGGGCTGCTGTTAGTGCGAGGCAGGATTCAGCCTCCGCCTGACTCCCACAGGGGCCGAGGCCCCACCCCCCTCCCCTCGCGACGCGCGCCCCGCCCCGACGCCTCCCGTCTTGGGCCTCACTCTCCTCCCTGGAGGCCGGGACCTGTCCCCACTCTCAGCTCTGGTGCAGCCTCTGGCCTCTCTTCCAGGACACAGGCCCTGCCCTCAGCCGCCCTGGAGCCAAGCCCCTTCCCACCCAAGCCCAGCCCCCAGCTCCCCGCCCCCAGCCCTCGGCCCCGCCCCCGCATCGCTGCTGGAAACAGGCCCCGCCCCCAGCCTCCCTCCCGCACTGCGCGCTCTCTTGGGGGGAATCAGACCCGGTCCCGGTTTTCCTTAACTCTCCTCCACCTACCAACAATCCCGGAAGGACCACTCCAGCTCGCTGCAGGTGAAAACATGCCACCTGGTCAGGTGAGTCCCTGGGGGCTGTGTCCCCTCCTCACTTCCCTCTCCTCGCGCTTCAGACTCCTGAGCGTGCGAAGAGCTGGTTATGGGAGTCGATCACGCGGGGTGCCCTGCTGCCGGCTGCTGCCTGGGATCTCTGATCTGCCCGGTGGGGGTGGGGATGGAAAGCGTGAGGAGGAGGAACCTCGCCTCGAGATTCTTCCCCCACCACTTTTGGGGAACCACAGTCCCGGGGGATGCGGGGGAGGGCGGCCTCGGGTGACTGCCCTCCTCCATCCCAGGTACTGGATCTCAGCGTTCCCGGCAGAGTTTGACTTGAACCCAGAGCTGGCGGAGCAGATCAAGGAGCTGAAGGCGCTGCTAGACCAAGAAGGGAACCGGCGGCACAGCAGCCTCATCGACATCGACAGCGTGTGCGTGGGGTCTCGAGGGCTGGGGGCGCCGCATCCTGCACCGCCCGCGCTTAATAAATGTTTATTGAATTGAACGCGTGACGGTCATGTCACTCTCTGCTTAAACACCTTCTGTGACTCCCTGTCGCCTTCAAAGTGCCTCTGTCCCTTCGAACGCCTTTCAGACCCCGGCCACTGCCGGCCTGTGGCCCGCCCCAGCCCTCGCCAGCCCACTCACCTCCGCTGCGCCCCGTCCTCGCGCCATTCCCCAGCCCTGCATCTTTGCAGGGCAGCGCTCCACTCATCCTGCCGGCTCGCTCCTCCCGGTGTGTCAGAGCAGCTCAGGGTGGGCATCTGGGCTCAGGACTGCCAGGGCAGGACCTCATCCCCTCACTTGGTGCAGAGCCCTGGCCGCAGGCACTGCCCTGCGGTGGCTGCTTCTGTGTGCCTCCCTCAGGGGACGAGAGCTGGACCTGCAGGGCGGGAGCTGTGTCTTGCTCATCCCTGTCCCCTCCCGCACCTCGCACCGTGCCTGGCCCGGGCCCCTCTCCCTCCTGTGCACTGAGGCCTGGCGAGGGGCGGCTGCAGCAGGGCCGGGGTCCTCGGGATGGGTCCTCTGCAGCCAGGGGCTCACTATCCCTGCCCCCCCAGCCCCACCTACAAGTGGAAGCGGCAGGTGACCCAGCGGAACCCCGTGGGACAGAAAAAGCGCAAGATGTCCCTGTTGTTCGACCACTTGGAGCCCATGGAGCTGGCGGAGCACCTCACCTTCTTGGAGTACCGCTCCTTCTGCAAGATCCTGGTGGGCTTGGGGGTCCGTGCTGGAGGGGGAGGGCTCCTGGGGGGCAGGGCCCAGTACCACCTCCAGGGTTGTGGGTCAGGGGTCCTGGCAAAGCCTCCAGAGGCCAGCCTGAGGCAGCGGTGGGGGGCCGCGGGGTCCTGAGGCCTCTCCCTGCCAGTTCCAGGACTATCACAGCTTCGTCACCCATGGGTGCACCGTGGACAACCCGGTCCTGGAGCGCTTCATCGCGCTCTTCAACAGCGTCTCCCAGTGGGTGCAGCTCATGATCCTCAGCAAGCCCACCGCCCCGCAGCGGGCCCTGGTCATCACGCACTTCGTCCACGTGGCAGAGGTGCCCCACAGCCCCCGCCCCTCCCGCCCGCCCCCCTTCCTGCCCCCCTGCCTGCTCTCCAGAAGGGCGTGGCCGGAGCCTGGGCCCGCGTGGCGACTCTCCGCTTCCTCCTGCCGTGTGCCCCCAGAAGCTGCTGCAGCTCCAGAACTTCAACACGCTGATGGCGGTGGTTGGGGGCCTGAGCCACAGCTCCATCTCCCGCCTCAAGGAGACCCACAGCCACGTCAGCCCTGAGACCGTCAAGGTGCCGAGGGTGGGGGCGGCCTGCAGCCTGCGGCCTCGCCTGGGCATCCTGCCCTCCTTTGACAGATGGGGAAACTGAGGCTCTCAGGGCTAAGGCCTGTCCTGGGCTGCCCTGCGGAAGTGGCCCTGGGGCACTTAGCGCTTTCTTGCCCTTCTTGCTTTAACTTATTGACAGAGAAGAATGTAGAAAACATGCACACATTTAAAGTAAATTATCAAGAAAACGCCTGTGTAGCCAGCGACAGGTCGAGAAATGGGACGCTGCCAGCCCCCAGCCAGCCCAGCGCGGGGCTCCCCCCCGCCGTCAGAGGTCAGGGGAGCGGACCCTGTGATTTCTGTGACGACAGCCCTTGCTCTTCTGTAGACCTGCGCCCCCAAACCGTGGGGGGGGTGGTTGCCCGTGACGTCACTTTACTCTGCCTGGCATCTTTCATTCTGCCGTGCGGGGCGGTTGCTCCTGTGTGCTGCCGTGGGGTATTTTAGCACAGATTGCGCCCCGCTGTGTGTCTCCCTCCTAGTGGGTGTTTGAGTTTTTCCCTGTTTGGGTTGTCACGACATAGCTGAGAACTTCCTTCTAGACTTCCCTGTGTGGCTTTGCTGCCTGAGCCTCAGTTTCTCCTCCTGTTACAGGACGGTGTTCCCTGAGCTGGGGCCTGGGCGGAGGTGTGGGAGTCAGCAGTGGCTCCCCAGCTCACTTAGGACAAGCTCACTTAGGCCGCTGACCCTCCGGCTGGGGGGTTGGGGGGGAGCCAGGGGCGGGGAGGGTGCTGACCCTCCGGCTGGGTGGGGAGTGGAGCTGAGGATGTGCCTGTGCCCTTTGCCTGCAGCTCTGGGAAGGGCTGACAGAACTGGTGACGGCCACCGGGAACTATGGCAACTACCGACGCCGGCTGGCGGCCTGTGTGGGCTTTCGCTTCCCCATCCTGGGAGTGCACCTCAAGGACCTGGTGGCCCTGCAGCTGGCCCTGCCTGACTGGCTGGACCCCGCTCGGACTCGACTTAATGGGGCCAAGATGAAGCAGCTCTTCTGCATCCTGGAGGAGCTGGCCATGGTCACCAGCCTCCGGCCCCCAGTGCAGGCCAACCCCGACCTGCTGAGCCTGCTCACGGTGAGGGCCGGGCGGGGACCCCCACACCTGGTCCTGGGTTCGTAGGGCGTTCTAGTCAAGGAACGGAGGTCCAGCCTCGCCTCTAGGGCCTGGGGTGAGCTGAGCTGGCCTCAGGCTCTGGATGGGGCTGGCCTGTGGGCGTGAGGCAGGCCCACCCAGGGCCTGGGCAAGGGCCCGGGCCGGACACTGGGGCCAGGAGTGGTTTGTAAAACATGATCCTAAGCTCTGAGGTTCTGGGCTGGGCCTTGGACTGGGGTGAGGCTCGGATTTGGTGTGTGTCTTAGCTGCTTCTAGGGGCTGCGCTGGCACCAGGCAGCGCCGAAGTCTGAGCTGGAGCCTGGACGGACGCTGGGTCGGGTTCCAGGGTAGGGGTGAATGCAGAGTTCTTGGCTGAGATCCTGCTGGAGGTCATGTGAGGGTTTGGGCCAAGCCGCGGTTCTGGCCCGCGTGCCAGGCGGCCGTGTGGCTGTTGGCGCGTATCAGGCTTTGCCCCGAGTCTAGCTCCGTCTGGGCTTGGAGCAGAGCTGTGGCCTCGGTGGGTCAGGGGCTCTTGGCCGTGGACTCCTGCAAACCGCCGGGCCGCGGGCGAGGTCGCACGTGTGTGTCACAGGTGTCTCTGGACCAGTACCAGACGGAGGATGAGCTCTACCAGCTGTCCCTGCAGCGGGAGCCGCGCTCCAAGTCCTCGGTGAGGGAGGGCCCGGCTCGGCCCTCTGCGGCCTCCTCTGCCCCGCTGCCGCCCGCCTGCGCGCCCCAGACGTGAGGGGACATGTGCGGCCTCCTCACCCCTCCCGCGTTGGACCGCCTCCCTCCTCCCCTGGCCCCGGCTGCTCCCCGGGACTCTGGGCTCCCTTTCCTCTGGCCCTCACTCGGGCCTGCCTGTCCCTGCAGCCGACCAGCCCCACAAGCTGCACCCCGCCTCCCCGCCCCCCAGTGCTGGAGGAGTGGACCGCGGCCGCCAAGCCCAAGCTGGACCAGGCGCTCGTGGTGGAGCACATCGAGAAGATGGTGGAGGTGAGGTGCCGGCCCGGAGCTGGGGGGCTGCGCAGGCCACAGTCGTCCTGAGGGCGCGCCTGGCCAGGCTCTGCCCTGAGTCCTCCAAGCAGGGCCACGGTCAAGGGTCAGCACAGTCGGTTTTTTTAAAGACTTATTGATGACTCTGGGGCACAGGCCAGAGTCGTGGGAGGTGAGAGGATGCACCAGAGACAGAGTGGGGAGCAGAACAGGCAGATCAACTGAAACACACTGCTGAGGGGAGCAGCGGGCGAGGCAGGAGAGGTCTGCTGCGCCATGTGGGCCCCTTCCTGGCCGGGGATGGAACTCGCGCTGCTGTGCTGCGGATGCTTCACAGTGTGGTGCTCAACCCACTGCGCCACCAGGGAGGCCCGCACACGGTCTTTAGCCCCAAGGGTGTAGCCATGGGTGGGATGGGGTAGACGGAGGGGAGATCCAGGGATGTGGGCAGGACAGGCGATGACCCCATGACCCTTTCTCTCCCCGGCCCCGGGCTTCCCCCTTTGCAGTCTGTGTTCCGGAACTTTGACGTCGATGGGGACGGCCACATCTCTCAGGAAGAGTTCCAGATCATCCGCGGGAACTTCCCTTACCTCAGCGCCTTTGGGGACCTCGACCAGAACCAGTGAGGAGGGCTGGGGGCTGGGAGAGGGCAGGCCGGCTCACTTCCCCTCCGGCGCTGGTTTCCTCAAGTGCAAAGCCGGGATGAGGCCTGGGGATCGCTTAGAGGAGGCTGTGGGGGTGGCCACCAGCCTGAGGTCAGTCAGGCCAGCTCGAGCCTTCTGGCAGATGTGGGTGGGGTTTCCACCTGAACCCTGCAGAGCAGCAGCCTGGGGGGCGGCCACATCAGGGCTGTTTTATTTGTGGCGTGCACAGCTGGCGCGTGTGGGCAAGCGGCGCCCCTGGGTAGCCCGCTGTAATGACTGGATAAGAAAGGCCCTTAATTAGCAACGCCCCCTCGCTTATCAACAGCTTCACGTGAGGACGGGCCTCACAGCTGGTTCTGGAAAGTAGGTTAAACGAGCCCCCGCCACCAGGGCAGACCTCTGTTTTGCTGAGCAGACAGAACTCCAGTCAAAACTTTCTTTCCATCCCAGGTTGAGGTAGTTTTTACATGGGAGCTAGTTTTCCAAATTCTGGGTTTTTTCCATGTGACAGAGATCTATGATAAAAAACAAAAAACCAAGACCCAGGTAATAAACTGGATTTATAGTGAGCAAAATGTATCAAGTTGCGGAAAGCCCCTCCCCTCTTTGCCGCCCAGACTGGCAAGGAACTCGGCCTCCTTCCTTCTGCTTCTCCATGTATGTGCAGATCCATCAGGATTTTGTTTGTCTGTCTGTCTCATGGACAGACAGGACCGGCACGAGTCTTGCTGTGCCATTGGCATATGTCGTAGTACCTTTGACCCTCTCTTGGGGTGACAACCCAAGACGTGGCTGCTTTTTCCCCTGGGCCGCACTTGTAGGGGTACAGCCTTTGGAGACCTCTGAAGCCCCAGCTTTGCGCAGCAGGCCCAGCCTCAACGCCCCACCTCCCACATGCTTCAGGCTGTGACCCAGCACCTAACTCCCGACTCAGAAGAGGGAGACCAGCATCTACTCCCGGGGTACCTGCTGCGTCCGGCTCCCAACCTCACTGTCTCAGCCTGACGCTCCCCCTTTGTTGCTGGAACGCGGGGACGCCCATCTTTTTCTTGCAAACTCACGGATGCATTTAAAGCCACTTTGGACAGACTGTCACCAGGCGGGAGGTATTTCTAGCCGCATGGCTTCTGGAGACACTGTTGTCTCAAGGTCCCATTTAAAACATCCTGGCACTGCCTCGATGGGCCTGCACGCCCGGCCTTGCTTCTGTTTTTCACTTAACCCTTTATTAAGGCCCCTCTCCGGGCCGCCACCTGTGGTCTCCCTCGTTCGTTAGAAGCGAGCATCCCGCCGTGTGGCTGGCCTGTCATTTACCCCGCCATCCTCCTGTTTTCTGCTATTAATATCCACCCGGCCGCTGGGAACATCTTTGTGCCTTTGCACTCAGGCCACTATTTCTGTAGGAGAAATTCCTAGAAGTGGGATAATTGGATCAAAAGATATGCACATTCTAAATTAGGAGAGAGACTGCCAAAGTGACCTCAGGGAAGGTTGTGCCAGCCGGCACCCCCAGCAGCAGTGTGTACCAGGCCTGTTTCCTGGCTTCCTTGCCAACGCTGGATGCTATAATAAGCTTTACAATTTTGCCAGGCTAATTGGCAAAGGGTGTCTTGGTTAAATCCGCATTTCTTTAATACTAGCAGGGGTAGGAGAGCTTTTCATATGTTTGTTGGCCACTGATGGTTCTTCCGTTAATTGCCTGTTCACATTCTTTGTCCATTATCCCACTGGGTTTGTTGGTCTTTTTCTCATTGATTTTTTAGAATCACTGTTAATGGATATTAACCCTTTGCTGTTGAATGTGTTTGCAAATATTTTCTCCCAGTCTGTCATTTATGTTGTCTTTTTCCATATAAAATTTGAAAAAAAAAAATGTTGTGTGCTCAATATGTCTGTCTTTTTCTTTATGACTTCTCGATTTGTGTTCTGTGTAGAAAGGCCCTCCTCCCTCAGGATGGCAAGATTATTCTCTTGTTCCTTTTCAGTTACTTTGATAGGTTTATTATTTACATTAGTGGGAATCTGGTTTTCCTGCCCAGTGTGGGATGGGACTCTAAGTTTATTATTTTGTTTTCTAAATGACCGGCTGTCTCAAGGTCCCATGGACTGGAATGGCCATTTGGATTGTCATGGGTCCCCAGAAATGAGGATGGGGGCTCCAGCAAGGGCCACCTCTGTGGACATAACTCCCTGCAGGTCGCCCATTAACCCAGAGACGCTGTGGTAAATGCCTCATTTCACTGTCTAGTCCAACAAAGCCCCTTATCTCCATCTCTGGAAGAGGAAACTGAGGCACAGGGAGATTAGCCAGTGGAGGTCGGATGGCCAGGCAGTAGTAGAGGTGGCACTGGAGCTGAATCTGTCTCTGAAGCACATTCTCACTCTCCCTCCAAAATGTCTTGCTAGGAGAGAGAGTTTCCGCGGGAAGGCCCCCTGAACCACCTTTGGGGCAGGATAATGCGGAGGGAGAGCTGAGGTTTTCCTGAGCTCTGCAGGGCCGGGGATGCATCAGAGATCTAATCCCTGGTCTCGACTAGGGTTCCACAGAGCTCACTTTGGGAAAGGGAGGCTGACCCTCCGTGGGGAAGTGCAGTTTACACCCCGGCTCTGTGGAAGTGGGCGCCCAGGAAGGATGACCCCATTTTTCAGGGGAGGAAACCCAGGGAAAGTGACGTGCCCAAGATCCACAATCGTTGGTAGCAGGTGCCACATCCGCCTGACTCCAAGCCTAGTGCTCTTTCTCTTCCTTGCATCAGGGCTCCCCACACAGTTCAGCTGGGTGTTGGGGTGGGCCTTTTATTTTGGTAGGGGGTTTTCCCAGTAGGGGGTTTTCCCAAAGGCCCCCCTGCCTGCTGAGACGGTCCCCTGCCGGCAGGGATGGTTGCATCAGCAGGGAGGAGATGGTCTCCTACTTCCTGCGCTCCAGCTCGGTGCTGGGCGGCCGCATGGGCTTCGTCCACAACTTCCAGGAGAGCAACTCCTTGCGCCCAGTTGCCTGCCGCCACTGCAAAGCCCTGGTGAGCTCCCCAAGCCACACCCACCCGCCCCGCCCCCATATAGACCCCACCCAAACGTCCCGCCCACCCTGCCGGGCCCGCCCACCACTCCGCCCACCCTGCCGACCCGCCCCAGCCAGAGACTTCTCTGGCAAACCTTTGTTCCACCTACCTCTTCCGCTGTTCTGGTCCAACCCTGAGGCCCCAGAGAGGGTCACTCAGTCCCTGCCCTTGAGAAGGAAAAAGTTGAGTCCCTGCCTCGAAGTCCCTCTCTCCCAGCATGGACCCTCCTTTATTTCAGATCCTGGGCATCTACAAGCAGGGCCTCAAATGCCGAGGTGAGATGGAGAGATGCAATGGTAGGACTGCTGAGGTCTCACCCCCACCTCCCCAGTTACTGTCTGGGTGGGATCCTTACTTTGGTGGGGCATTTGTGAAAGAGCAAAGACGGGCATGATGATTCAAGAGCCTTAACGGGACTTTTGTTTTGGTGAGGCAGCTAGTCAGGGACAGAAAACTTTGGAGAATAGAGAGGGCAGATATTGGCACCTAGAATGAAAAGAGCATGTCTGCGGGATATTCTTATTTTGGTGGGTAACTGCTCGGGAGCAAAGTAACCTTGGGAGAGGTGTAGACCTGGAGAAGGGGATGTGGTTGGCCTTCTGACCGATGGCCTTGGCCCGCTCCCCCTCTGACTCCATCAGCCTGTGGTGTGAATTGCCACAAGCAGTGCAAGGATCGCCTGTCAGTCGAGTGCCGCCGCCGAGCCCAGAGTATGAGTCTGGAGGGGTCTGCACCCTCGCCTTCACCCACTCACTCCCACCACCGAGCCTTCAGTTTCTCCCTGCCTCGTCCAGGCAGGCGAGGCTCCCGGCCTCCAGGTAAGAGGGAGGGCCTCTCATGCTGTACTGGACCGTGGGCGGATGGGGGCAGCCACCGTGGCAAAGTATTAACTTATTCAAAATGGAAGTCATTTCAGAGTTTGGTTTGTAATTCTCTTATTTTCGGCCAGTGACAAAAAAGGAATAGTCAGGTAACCATCTGGCTAAGGTGGCCAGAGACCTTGACCTTTTAAAGTTGAGGAAGAAAGAGACTGATGTATGAAAACGAATAAAATGAAGAAGGGTTCACACAGTTAGCTGTACTCTTATTTTGTTAGGGGGATTGACAGTGGATTGGAGAGGGAGTTATGTGAACCACTTATCTGCATTATCCTATTTGACTGCTCTGAGGCTGTTTTGAGAAAAATTCCTTGCCCCCCAAATCTCCCGTGGCTCTCTTGGGTTCTGCAGTGGTTTTAGGTCAGTTGGCTAAGTGACAATTTGCCGAGTGATTATTTTGCTGAGAACAGACTGAATGACTATGTTAAGCTGGGGTCTAAGGCAGTGACCAGAAAAGTTTGGATTGGCATAAGTCCTCAAAAACAGAGACAGGCACACCTACAAGTCCTCAAAGATAGAAAAGATAAAGCCATTCGCATTGAGCCTCCCAGAAGTGCTGGGGTCTCAAATGTGAAATACACACAGAAGTGACATTTAAGCAAACTGCACAGGCAAATCTTGGCTGCGAAAAAGCTGCGGCAAAATAAAAACGTAGAAAGAGCCTCAGAAGCTGGGCTGTTTGGTCATTCGGCAGATTGAGTCTTGGTGGATGGGTGTGCTTCCGGGATGGGGTGGGGGTGCCTTCTGCGGTGGGGGGTCTGCTGAGAACACATGGACCCAAGAGTTGGTCCCGCGACCCTCCCCCCCTGCAGAGATCCGAGAGGAGGAGGTACAGACGTTGGAGGATGGCGTGTTCGACATCCACTTGTAATTGCTGGTGAGTCCTTGTTCAGCTTGAGCTGGGCCCCCACGGAGGGCTGGCCATCTGGGGGTCTGGGAAATGGGTACACTGGCCGGATGGCCTGGGGCAGGTGGACGCCTGCTTGGGGCTGGGCCTGCCTCAACATCTCTGTTTTTCTCTTCCCAGCTGTGACGGGATCAAGCACTCATGCCTGATTCGGAGAAAAGTCTCAGACCAGAGCAAGGAGCTGGGAGCTGGGGCGGCAGGCTGGGGCAGGGTGTGGGGTGTGAGGGTGGCATGGGGCTGAGGGCAGGGCCAGGGGATGGCACCCCTAAGGTTGTACAGATTCTTGTGAATATTTGTATTTTCCAGCCGGAAATAAAAGGCCCCTGTCATGAACCTGGACCGTCAGAGCTTAGAGTCCTCGGGAGAGAGAAGCTGTTGTAGGGACTAGAATCTTGGATTCTAGAACTCTGTAGTCAGAATCGTGGGGGGTCTGGAATCTCATGTGTCTGGAAGGGCGGGGGGACGGAAATCAGCCTTAGAACCGGAAAACCTTGGAACATACGACTCTTGGCATGGATCCCGAATCTCGGGGGTCTAAAGTGGACACTGGCGTGTCTTTGTACCCAGAATTGCTGGGCCACTTGTGGGCCTGGCGCTTCAGCCCTAAGTGGAAAGCCTTGACTGGTGTCCTCTCAGTTCTGCTTGAACAAGTGCAGCTCGGAGGAGCTCGCAACTGAGGATGGGAGGGGTAGGGCTGGAGCAGGGGGTGCTGGCTGTGGGGGGCGGGGGGCAGGGCCGGGGCAGCCTGGGCTCCTGCAGGACCTGGGTGCCTCTGGGTGGGGGCCACACTTTTAGGGCTTTCTGCCAGGCGGAAGGACAGTGACTTCCAGAGGAAATGCATATTGATCCTGCTCTGAGCCTCCTGCTCTGAGCCTCCAGCTGGCCTCGCCCCAACCCCAACCGGGCTCTACCCTCCTGTGTTTGCAACACAAAGGTTTTGGGGGTCACAGATCTCTAATGGAGGATAAGGCCACTTCTAAGGCTGGGCTGGGTTGGAGGGGTGGGCTGGGCCACTTCTAAGGGCTCTGAAGTTGGGTCAAGCCCCTGCTGGGGTTTGAGGACTCCAGACTGCAGCCCAAAATGCTGGAGCCCCCTCCGGTGTGCCCTCCTGAGCTGGGCTGTGTCCTGAGGGACCCGGGGTTGTCCCGGGGAGGCCTGAGCGTTCCAGCTCCTACCTGCAAAGTGAAGTAACCTGTGGATCACCTCCCTCAGGGTTCCCAGACCCTCTGCCTATCTTTCCAGGGGTCCCTGCCCCCCCTGGCCTACTCAACGTGGGGTCATCTGTCCTTCCTCCCTATGACTTCTCACAGCAGCCCTGCACCCTGTTAGGCCCCCACCCCAATGGGTCCCCAGCTCCGGCCTTTCTCCCATCCTCAGCCCCCTCCTGCCCTTCCCTCTCTGGAGGCTGTAATATCCGTTTCACGATTTGGGGGCTGGGTTGCTATAACAACAGACGGCAATTGTGTTGTGAAGAGCAGCTAGCTCCCCGCCGCCCGCCCGCCTTCCTCGCTGCCTGCATCCCTGCAGCCTGGTCCGCTCTCCTCCCAGCCCCAGCCCCGCCCCCAGCTCCAGCCCGGACTGTACTCCGGGTGAACGCACGCGTGCACGTGCGTGTGCCCGGGTCCGGCGGCCCGAGCGTGACGTGTGTCAGTCCTTCATGGCTGCACGTGTGAATCTGTTGTGTGTGTGGACTCGCCGCGTGTCCTCTCCACAGTATGGCTTTGCTGGCTGTGTGGGAGAAGGGCCACTTCGGGCGGGTGCCCGGGAGGGGGCCTTGCGAAGGGGGGCGGGGCCCAGCTACCTGGCCTGGCAGAGAGACAGCCCTGAGGCTGGGGGGAGGGGCAGGGAGGTGCAAAAACTGTCAGGTGACCTTTCCTGCCCTTGGTGGCAAAGGTGGCCCAGGAAACTGGGGTGAGGACGGGCTCCCTCTCATGCCTCTCTTCCCCTCCCCTCCCCCACCTCACCCCTGCTCATCCATAAAGGTCTGAGAGAGTCTCCGTGAGTCACTGCACCGGTCCATCTGTCCATCTGTTCCCTGGGTACCTGGATGGACAAGCTGCGTGTGTGTGAGTGTGTAGCTGCAGGAAGAGGAGCAGTGGGGGATGGGAGGGGCAGTGGGCTGTGGGCTCAGCGAGGTGATTTCACATCCACAGGCCCTGACTCAGCAGTTCCCATTCTCTGGCTCCTCTAGTGGCCTTGGCAGGGCCAGCCTGAGGGTCTCTCCAAGGTCAAAGTGGGCCCCAAGCCTGGGACCCGGCTCAGGGTCCTCTCTTCTGGACTGCGAGGAAACACCACCACCCCCCCACCCCGTAGCCTGGGTCTCCCGTTCACCCTTCACAGGCTGGAGGGGGCCCGCTGGTGAGTGGGTGTCCCGCTCCTGTATTTCCGACGCCCACGCTGCAGGGCCCCCCCGGAGGGCCGGGGGATGGGGCGCAGGTCCTCTGCACCTGCTCGTGGCGGCCCTTTGCCTCCAAGTATGAAAGCAGCGTGGACGCAAGTGTGGGTGTTCCTGAGCGAGAAGCGCTTCCTTGGTGTCGCCGCATGGCGAGGCGTTTCTGCAAGTGTCCCTGCGCGCCCCTTTGGGGACGCCTGTGTGCACAGGCAGGGTCCGTGGCTGTGCGTGCCCCTCGCGCCAGCACGCATTCGTGGGTGGATGTGTGTTCTTGCGTGTCTTTGCTCTGGCTAGGGAAGCACCAGCTACCCGAGGTGGTGCTGGTCACAGACTCTGGCGGGATGGTCTGGGGAAGCCCCCCAACACACACACACAGGGCCGCATCCAGAAACCGTGTCTAACTTCGCGCTACACACTAGGTGCCAGCCCACCTTTCACTGGCTGAGCGCTGGAGGGGTATCCCAGTCGCCCCCACTCGCACATACAGTGACGCCAGGCACTCACAGGAAAGGCCTTCACGCTTCACCCCAGTACCACACTGCTCCGGAAGCTCGGCTGGGAGGAGGAGAAGGGGGTGCTGCCGCGTGCCCTCAGTGGGCACGGTGCAGCAGCTCCTCCCTAAGCCTCCCCTAATCCAGCCCAGGGCTCAAAGTCTGAGTTTCTCTTGAGGCGGAGCTGGGAAACCCCAAGCCCCTTGGTCTACCGCGCCCCGTTCTCCGTCTTTCCCTTCCCCACCGCCTCTTCTGGATCTCGGCAAAGACCCTGCCCCTGGGCTCTAAGGGCGATCAGGAGAGTCAGGGCGGTGGGAGACCGAGGCCGGGTTACTACCCCGCCAGCAGCCGCAGGCGGGGTCCCCCTGCCCGAGACTCCTCGAAGCCCGGGCCCGCCCCTGGGCGTAGCCAGCAGAGGGCGCTGCGGCGCGGGTCCCGCACCAGTCCGGCTCCCGGTGTCCCAAGCCGGGGGCCATAGCCGCCCCTTCGGCTCGTCCCAGCCCTGGGCGCTGCCACATGGGCTCGCCGAGCAGGGAATGAGGGACCCAAGGGCCCAACCCGATCGGCGGGAGGTTAGGGCGCCAGGGTCTCCGGGAAGGGAGCTGGAGCTAGACCGGGAGTCTGCCTGCTCGGGGGCCGGGCAGGGCTAGGACCGCGGGGGCAGGATGGGGCTCGGACGCCCCGGGGTCGGGACGCCTGGGTCTCTGGCCGGGGCGGAGGGGGTGGGCCTGTGGAGCCGCGGGACCGGCGGCTTCTGCGCCCTCGCATTGGTTGTGCGGCTCGTCCGTTACCGCGGCGTGGTCCAATGCGCGCGCCCGGGGGGCGGGCGCTGGTGCTGATGCTGCCGTCAGTCGGTGTTGCAGGGATGCGGCGGCGGGAGCAGCCGCCCTGACTAGCGGAGCATCCTCCTCCGAGCGGCACCGCGGCGGGGCGGGCGGACCGGCGGGCGGGCGGGGACGCGGCGGGGAGCGAGAGAGGCGCAAGGCGACCGACACCGCTGGCCCGGGCTCTGACACCCGCCGGAGACGGGGCGGCATTGGGGCTCTGATCCCCACCCTCCAGCTCTTGGAGACCCCAGAACCAGGTACTGGGGGGGGGCTGCGGCGGAGACGGGCGGGGGGCGGGAGTAGATAGGGGGAGGGGAGCAGTTGGAGGGGCGGGGGAGGCAGAAAGGATGGATTGGGGGGCGGGGGCGCTGCCGCGCTGAGAGGGCTGGCTGGGTGACAGCGAGGAGGCTGAGTAGCTTGGGGGGCTGGGGGTCGGAGGTTCCCTGTGGAAGAGGACTGGCCCTGAGTTGGGGTGACTGAAGGGGGTGGGAGGGAGAGTCACGGGGGAGGGGGAGGGCCAGGGGGAGAAGGAGGGGCTCCGGAGGGCTGTGAGTGAGCCTGTGAAGAGGGGGTCCCCAGTCTGTGCTAACCCCAGGGGCTGGGAGCCTGCTCTGCCAGAGGGATTGGAGAGCTGTTGTGATAGGAAGGGGCTGCCAGGGAGAAGCCAGGAGGACCTGGGCTTCACAGGAGGAGGAGAGGAGGCTGGAGGGGAAGGGGAACTGGAAAGGCAAAGGGCAGGGGCCAGGCCAAGGGCTTCATACTTGGGGGGCACCGCTGAGGAGCTGGCTCTACTGGGGGATGGGATCCAAGGGGAGAGGAGGTTATTGGGAGGGAGCAGAGGGGAGGAAAGAAGGTGCTCAAGGCAGACATGGGTCCCTGCTGTTGGAGAGCTGGGAAAGATGGGGGCCAGAGGGAGAGTAGCGGAAGCTTGCGGGGCGACGAGAGAGGGAGACTGGGAAATCAGTAGGAGGGGGCTGTGCTGGAGAGGGAACCGCTGGGGGCGGCGACATGGCTATGGTCAGAGAGTGCTGCAGGGAGAGGAGGCTGCGGGGCCTGGGCTGGCTCCCCCACCCCCAAAAAGGAAGGGACCATTTCTCGTGTCCCAGCCTCCTCCCACAGCCCAGGGAGCCATCTGCCCTGGGTGCTCTGGGTCGAGCATGAGCCCTAGAACCCCTCCTGGGCCCGCGAGGTCAAACTGGCTTTGGGGGGCTGTTGTCTTCTTCACTCTCAACCCCACCTGAGTCCTGGGCATGTGGTGTCTTATTGAAGCAGCGGGGCTGGAGGGGCTGCTCCTTGGTGCCAGGGGGCGATGGGGAAGGCTGTCCGGACCTGGGAGTGACGAGGTGGGTTTGGGGCTGGTCTTGGGCCTCCAGTCCTCGGGACTGCCTGGGGGCTCTGGCTTTGTATGTGCTGGGAGGTGGGTGCGTGAGGTCTCTCATTCGTTCCTGCCCCTGCCTCTTGTCCACCTTCCCTGTGTCTGGCTACTCTTTTCGCGGGGGAGGGGGGGTAGAGGACCCCAGGGCTTAGTGTTCTCTGTCTTCTGCCAGGGAAGTCGACAGAGACAAGGAGACAGAGGGAGAGCGCAGGGAGGCGGGCCGGCAGGTGTGCTCACTGAGAGGGCTTCTGTTTTGAGAGTGCTTCGGCCACTCGGGCCCTGATTCCTTGTCTCCGGGGAGGCTGGCGGCAGGCCCTGGCTCGGTCTTCCCCAGGGCTCGGGAGAAGGGGCTGAGCAGTGTCTCCTTCAGCCTGCTAGGCAGGGGAAGCGTTCTGACACCCATCCTGCCCGAAAAGCACGGGGAGAGAGGGACTGACCAACAGGCTGGGCTGGCGGTCACAGGATGACTGGGGAGTTCTGTCCAGGAGCCCAGGGCCCCCCTGGCTCCCGGGGTGCCTCTACACTATGGGTTCCCGACAGAGGAGGGCTAGTTGTGGAGGGGCTGTGGGGACCTCCTTTCCTGTAGGTCTCAGTCTCCACGCAGGTCCAGGCGCTCCCTCCCGCCTGCCCTTGCCTGCGACACAGACAGCTGACACTGATACGTTTGCTCAGTGGCGCCGCCCAGACACACACCTACTCAGGCACACACACCTGTGTACACAATCCTCCTCCCGGCGGCACGCCACCCACACGCCCCGCCCAGAGAGGTGCCACCTCGCTGCCTGCCTCGGAGATCGCCCCCGGGCGCCCTGCTCTGACACACGATGCACACAGGCTGCTGGTGCCCCCAGCCCACCGCGTCCTCGGATGCACACAGCCCCGTCCAGCCCCAGGCCGACGTGGCCTCTCGGCACGTTGGAACTCGGGGTCCACCCTCCGCTCTGGGGAATGCTCTGCCCCCCAATACACCTCATGGAGTGCCACCTTCTGGGCCTGTCCTGGGCATTCTGTCCTGGTTCTGTGTGTGCGCACGTGCACACACCGGCACATGCACATGCATGCTTACACCCCCTTTCTGCCCTGGCTCACCCCTAAGCTTCCGCTTTCATTTGCTGCTCTTCTGCTCGCTCTTCTCCCGGTGCACCCTCAGAAAGCCCCTCCCCAGGCCTCAGGCCCTCCCATCATCCCTCTGGTGTAGCCCAGCACTCAGTCACACCTGGCTTTCCTGGAACCTTCCAGCTCGTGGATGCCCCCCCCCCCCCCCCCCCCTNGGAGGCCCCCCCCCCCCCCCGTGCTTGTCCTCACAGGTGGGGCTCTTCCCAGCCTGGCACTGAAGCTACACGACCATTCATGCCCAGCTCCTGCGCCCAGCCCCCTTGGGGACACCCCGGCTGCGTCTTGCACGCCTCCCGCCCTGCTGCTCCATCTGCCGGGCACTCAGATGCAACACCCACCGCAGCACCTCTTAGAGGGTTACAGCTGACTTCCCCCAGCACCCCCAACACCGCTGGGGCTGCCCAGTTTGGAGCTGCGCCTCAGTTTCCTCATCTGTGAAATGGGGGTCCTTACACCCAGCACGCGGGTTCTGGCCGGGCTGAACTGACCACGAGGCTTGGCTGAGCGCAGTGCAGTGTGGGCTTCCATGGGCTTCCTCGCCAGGACCTGTCAGGCCCCTGGGGAGCTGGGGGCAGCTACTTCCGAGCACGGCCATGCCCTTCCGCCACGGCCACGCCCTCCCCTGGTGTGCACACCTATGCAGCCACCCAGGCACCCCGTGCTTCCGCCCAGGCACCCCATGCTTCCGTACAGACTGTGCGGAAACCATCTGTCCCTCTGCATCACCGGGATGCCCCACCCAGATGTGCACAGCACACAGGTGGGCATGGGTTGAACTCACCCCTCCCGCCGCCTCCCATCCAGCTCCCCGGCACCTGTGCTCCGGCCCCCACTCTGCCGAGTCATCCCATCGCACCTCGGCCCCAGCCCACCCGTCTCCTCAGCCCCACACACCTGGCAACGGCCTCGTCACGCACCCTCGAGCCACGCTGCATGTCAGGCCTGCGTGCTGCCTCGGCGCCCGTGGGAACCTGCTTGGCCCTCAGCCCCTCAAGTCCAGTGGGTGCTTCGGGGGACCCCCACCCCAGCCTTCATACCCTCCTCCCTCTGCACCAGCCTGGGCGGGAGAAGTTCCCAGCGGAGGGGAGGCGGCCGGGGGGTGCAGCTTCAGTCCCGGCTCTGCTACTTCCAAGCACTGTGACTTGGCGCTGGGTTCTCCTCCCAGCCTCGGTTTCCCCATCTGCAAAGCGGGGTGGGGATGAGGCCTGCCTGGCTGGGTCCTCTCAGCAGGCCTGGGCAGGAGCCTGAAGGGACCCAGGACAGGTGTCTGCGGGCTGTGAGGTGCAAGGGCCTTTCCAAGCTGCCTGCTAAAACAACAGCCCCTCCGGGCTACGTGGGGTGCGGGGCATTGCGCGTTAACTCTGTCACAACACCTGCTTTACACATGAGGCCAACCAAGGCCCGGAGGGGCCAAGGCCCTGTCTGAGCAGCTAGCAAGGGGGCGGCCAGCATTGGGAGCCAGGCCCCTGAGTTAGGGGTGGGTCATCCACCTGGAAGGAGGGAGCAGGAAGGGGCGGGGGGCTCAAGGAACGGCCCCTCGGGGCTCAAGGAGTCCGAGGTCCCCACCCATGCAACTCCGGCAGGAGCCTCAGCTTCGCCTCAGCTCGCACACCTCTACTGAAGGGCCCGCCACCCCCCAGGCAGCCTACTCCAGTGTGGGGCTGCCAGCAGGCTTTCTTTAGCGTGAGCCAACCCCCCCAGCACACATTCTCCCACCTGTCCACGGCTGCCTTCTGGGCCTCCAGAATGTGTGTGAAGCAGCTCTTCCTCTCTAGCGCCCGGGGGAGGCCCCGCTGTCACACTCCCAGCTGGCATGAGAGGAGCTGGCGTGAGGAGAGGCGAGCCGGGAGGCTGGCGTTTCGGGCTGGAGGGGTGCTCATGTGCTGTGGTCAGGGGGCTGAGTCACGCTTGGAGAAGCCCCCGGCAGGGCTCTGCCAGCAGGGGCGGGGCCTTGGCGCCTGCAGAGTGCTCCACGGTGGGCGGGCGGGCGCGGTGGTTGGGGCTGGGGCTGGGGCTGAGGCTGCGGCCGTGCAGGGCCCCTTGGCAGGTGTGGGCTTGCAGGAAGGCAGCCCGACGGAGGGGCAGACCTGAGGCTGCGGCCGTGCAGGGCCCCTCGGCAGGTGTGGGCTTGCAGGAAGGCGGCCCGACGGAGGGGCAGACCTTGGGTCCAGCCTCACACGCTGGGCGGGCTAGGCGGCCCTGGCTATCTCTGGGGCTCAGTTTTTGCCTCTGAAGAAATGAAAGGGAGGAGCGGCCTGAGCCCGAGGTCTCCTCAGGCAGCGCGGACCCGGCAGGGTCACCTGCAGCAGGCGGCGCCCTGTGCGGCCGGTAGAGGAGGGTGGCGTGAGCCTGGCACGGCCTACAGCGCCCACCTGTGCTCCCTGCGTCGGCTCGGGCGCCTGGTCCAAGCCTAGGCTGGGAGGACCTCCCCCAGCCGCCGAGGAGTTCATGGAACAGGCGCGCAGCTGGGCCAGGGGTGCGGCCTGGAGGCCAGCAGTGGGGAGGAGGGGGCTGGAGGCCCAAGGGAGCCTGTGGGAGAGGGCCTGGGGGAGGGGTCGGAGTGGTCCTGAGAGCTGCGCGGCCTCGTCATGCCCCCCAGCTCCCATCACCCCAACTCGGCCACCCCATGCCCCCCAGCTCCCATCACACCAGCTTAGCCTCGCAATGTCCCCCCAGCTCCCATCATCCCAGCTCGGCCACCCCATGCACCTCCAGCTCCCATCACCCCAGCTCGGCCTTGCAATGCGCCCCCAGCTCCCATCACCCCAGCTCGGCCACCCCATGACCCCCCAGTTCCCATCACCCCACTTGGTCACCCCATGCACCTCCAGCTCCCATCACCCCAACTCGGCCTTGCAATGCCCCCCCAGCTCCGATCGCCCCTGTTTGGCCACCCCATGACTCCCTAAGCTTCCCATCACCCCAGCTCGGCCACTCCATGCTCCCCCAGCTCCCATCACCCCAGCTCGGCCACTCCATGCTCCCCTAGCTCCCATCACCCCTCTTGGCCACCCCATGCCCCCCCAGCTCCCATCACCCCAGTTCGGCCACCCCATGCCCCCCAGCTCCCATCACCCCAGCTTGACCTCGCATGCCCCCCCAGCTCCCATCACCCCAGCTCAGCCACCCCATGCCCCCCCAGCTCCCATCACCCTAGCTGGGAGTCCACCTGTCAGCAGGGGCACGAGGGGGCAGACTGGCTGCAGCGTCCCCAGGGAGAGGCCAGTTCCCAGAGGGACGGTGGCCCAGGCCAGCAGCGGCCGGGAGCGGGCAGTGCGTGATGTCAGCCAGGAGGCTGCACAGCAGAGGTTGCTAGGGCAGTGTTCCTGCTCTGGCAGCGGAAACTGGAGAAAAGGGGATCTTGGGGAGCAGTGCCTGGACTCTGCGGGTGCAGGGACTTCCACGCATGAGCCTGGCGAGGGGCCTCAATCGGCACAACCTAGGGGCACCCCGTTGACTTGGGGTAGTTGTGCCGGAGCCAGGGCCCCACCATGGGGAGATCGGGGCCAGGGTGTGGCCTTCCAGAGAACTGCCCCCAGCAGCTGAGGGAGGAGAGGCCTTCTGAGGCCGGCAGCACCCCTGCCTCCTGGGAGCAAGGGTGGGCTGGAAGAGCCGTCTCGTCCCACGCTCAGCGGCAGTGAAGAGCAGAAGGTCCTCTGGGAAACGTGGGGTGGGGGGGGGCAAGGACCCAGGTGTCCACTTAGTTCCCACTCCCCTTGGGGCATTCTCTGCCTCAGAAGCCTGAAGCTGCCCCTGGGTCCCGGGGTCCCTGGAGAGAGGACAGGAGGGCTGGCTGGGCTTGCTCCTGGCCTCCTGCAGCCTCTGTGCAGGGCCCACGCTGGGGCCCACTGGCCGGTGCTGCTGCCGCGGCTGGAGCTGGAGCTGCGGGTGGGGAGATGCATGAGGAGCCCGGAGGGCTTGCAGGCCCGGGCCCTGCCCCGCCCCTTCTGGAAGCCCCCACTGGCTCACAGCCACCTGCCCCTGCACCCTATCCCTTCCCACTCTCCCTGCAGGACTCATTCCCCTCCGGACTTTCTCCCGTATGCACCCCTCTTCCTGTCCCCCAACCCCATACCACACCTCAGAATCTCAGGGACAGTGTGTGCGCGCGGGTGCGCGCCTCCCAGCTTCTGGAGGTCTCCCCCCATCCCCCAGTCTGTCCTCCACCCACTTCCTGACCCAGAAGACCCTGCCCCACGGCTGCTCAGCACAGGCCGTCTGTTCTCACCCCAGAGGGTAGGGGTGCAGGGTGGCTGCGGCACTGGGTGGGGTGGGCAGGGGACGTAGCCTTTCCTTTTCCGAGCCGGCGGGGTGAGTGGACACAGGCACGAAATCCCATTCCCTCTGCCAGTGGAAATCGATAGCTAATTAATTCCCTCCCCAAAATAGTGTCCAGAGGTGGGGGAGGGGCGGGGTGGAGCAGGGAGAAGCCGGGCTGAGGAGACCCCAGCAGGGAGGGAAGAAGGGAGGGAGGCTGCTGCTGCGGCCTCCTCTGGAGAAGAGGCGGACTTTGGCCTTTCCTTCCTCCAAGACCCAGGTTCCCCCTCCCCTGCCCTGGGGTGCGGTGGGGGTCCATGTGTGTGTGTGGGGCAAGGGCGTCAATCAGGCTGGGAGCAGGTGCTGCATTTAATTTGATTGGCTAATTAGCCCGCGCATGTTAATTATCTCCATTACCCAATGAGGAGAGGCAGTGGCGAAGCTATATATAACCCCACCAGTGTTGGGGGGGCCGCCTGCACCGCCTCCTCTCGGCTGGGAAGGGGCAGCTCTCAGAGGGACATGCGGCTGGACACTTGAGTCCCTGTTGCAGCCTCTAGGATTGGGGGGGCAGGTGTTGGGGGAACCAGATGGAAGGACCTCAAACTGGGCTTTGAGGCTGCTCCCCAACACTACTGCCCATCGCCTGAGGCCTCTGCCCAGTTTGCCCCTGCACACATGTTCCTCCAACCGTTCCTGCTTAACCCCCATTCCTGCTCTGGCTTTTTTAGGGGGTCTCTTTCTTTCCCTCCCTTCACACCCCAGTGTTCCCCCATGTAAACATTCGACGGCTCCCACACCCTTCCAACCTTCTCTGTGGGTCACCCTCTCCTCTGGGCTTCCCGGATAAACTGCACCTGTGGCTGTCTTCCCCCACCCCAACTCCTGGATGGTCAGACGCAGACAGCGCCTCAGTCCCATGACTGTGTGACCTTGGGCAAGTCCCCAGCCCTTCTCTACACGGGGCGTCCCCAATGGTTCATGGGAATAATGTGCCTTTTCGGAGTGATTAAGTAAAATGACATTTGTAAAAATGCCCAGCACCCCGGGCCTTGACAAATGCTGTTTGAATTTGGAATTTAATTTTCTCTATCTTCTCCTTCCTTTTCTCTCTGCCAGGCCACCTTTCTCCTCCATTACTCTTCCGCCTATCACTTTCTGTGTGATTCCTTTCCTTTTTCTGCCCCCCTCTTCATTTTTCCTTGTCTCTCCCTAAACTCGGGTCCCTCACTGTCTCTCTCCCAGGCCTCACCCCATCTCCTTCCCCTCCTCCCTCCCCCAAATAAAATCAATGCAATATTCAGGAGGGTTGTTGGATATAAATAATTACGACTCTGAGTTTAACGAGATGCAAATTCCCCTCCCTGGCTTGGGGTATAAATTGCTCTGTGACAGCCCGTTACAAGGGTAATCATTTCAGAAAGGCAATTTTATGCAAATGAGCCTGCCTGCCTCCTGGTGGCTCCCCCAGCCTCGGATGGGGTTGGGGGTGGAACTGAGGGGTGAAGAGAACCCAGGTATGGGGGCCAGGCCTGCGGCTGAGGACGGGGACCTGGAGGTGAGGTAACAGCCATTGAGGTTTAGCAAGGATGGGGCCGGGAGCTTTGTGGGTGCGGCCTCGGAAGGGGTGGCCTGGTCTGTGGGAACTGGAGACCTGGCTCGGCTGGAGAAGGCTGGGCCTGGATGTCTGGGGCCTGCCGGCTTCTCCTTCTTGCCCCTTCCCAGCCAGGTTACCCAGTGATACCATCGAAGAATTGGCATTTAATTAATCCCAATGAATTATTTAGCAACTTCATTATCCAGCATCAGGAGCTGATGAGAGAGGGAGAGCGCCAGAGAGCGGGGCTGTGGCTGCTGATGGGAGCCACCAGGCCCGGAGGTTGGGGGCTCAGAGCAGGGGCTGACCCAGGTGGAGGAGTCTCTGGGTCTGCTGCGAAGGGGCCCACCCTGGTCAGGGCCGAGTCTCTGGTGGAGGCCCTGGGTTGGGCTCCTACTGGACACCAAGGTGTGGCCTCTCCGCCCTTCTACCTCTCAAAGCGGTAATGCCCCAGTGAGTGCCACCTCCCCTACAGCCGCCCGGTCCCTCGCCCCAGTGGCCTCTCCTGCTCTGGGTCCTCTCCAGGCCAGGCTCGGCTACCCGTCTAAACTGTGGGTGGCCGGCTGCGGTGATGGGGAGCCGGAGTGGCGGGCTTCACTCCTCCGCTCCCTCATTAACCCTTCCTTTCTTTTCCCGCCCGCAGGCATCCCTCCCCCTTCGTCCGTCGGAGTCCGCAGCGGGGGAGGGGCGCCTCTGCCGCCGCCACCGCCGCCGGGGGAAGCCCGCGCCTGGGCCTCTGAGCGTCTCGCCCCGCGGCCGGGCCCATGGCACTGTGAGGCGGCGAGGGAGCCCCGCTCGGCGCGGGGGGCGCCCCGCCCCCTCCCTGCCCCATGAGCCCGCGGCTCTGAAGCCTGAGCGGGGCCGGGGGCCGGGCGGGGCCGGGGCCGCCGAAGGCATGGCACCCGGAAGCCGACGGTGGCCGCCACCGCCGCTGCAGCTGCTCCTGCTGCTGGCCCTGGCGGCGGGCGCGGGCGGCCTGGAGTTCGGCGGCGGCCCCGGGCAGTGGGCTCGCTACGCGCGCTGGGCCGGCGCGGCGAGCAGCGGCGAGCTCAGCTTCAGCCTGCGCACCAACGCCACGCGCGCGCTGCTGCTCTACCTGGACGACGGCGGCGACTGCGACTTCCTGGAGCTGCTGCTGGTGGACGGGCGCCTGCGGCTGCGCTTCACGCTGTCGTGCGCCGAGCCCGCCACGCTGCAGCTGGACACGGCGGTGGCAGACGACCGCTGGCACATGGTGCTTCTGACCCGCGACGCGCGCCGCACGGCGCTGGCGGTGGACGGCGAGGCCCGCGCCGCCGAGGTGCGCTCCAAGCGGCGCGAGATGCAGGTGGCCAGCGACCTCTTCGTGGGCGGCATACCACCCGACGTGCGCCTCTCGGCGCTCACGCTCAGCACGGTCAAGTACGAGCCGCCTTTCCGTGGCCTCCTGGCCAACCTGAAGCTGGGCGAGCGGCCCCCAGCGCTGCTGGGCAGCCAGGGCCTGCGTGGTGTCGCCGCCGACCCACTGTGCGCGCCCGCGCGCAATCCCTGTGCCAACGGCGGGCTCTGTACGGTGCTGGCCCCCGGCGAGGTGGGCTGCGACTGCAGCCACACGGGCTTCAGCGGCAAGTTCTGCAGCGAAGGTGAGCCTGGGGCACCTGGGAGCAGGAGGGAGGGTGCCCCCGGGGCTGGGAGGGCTGGGTGGGTGCGCTCACTGGGGCTCGGGAGTGCATCAGCTCGCAGGAGGGGGGTTTGTGACTTGTGCCCCGTGAAGGGCGCGGGTGGGCGGGTCTTGGAGCCTCATTGGCGTAGGCGTGGCCTGGTCAGTGGGCCCCGTGTGTATACCCGGTGGGGGTCCCTGACCTGTAGACCTGTAGCCAGGGCCTGCAGGAGGCTGGTGTGAGGGTGCACGTCTGGAGCCTGAGGCGCCCTGCAGAACGGAGTGGGGGTGGGGCCAGTGGTTCTGTGTGGGCGGGTCTATGAGGGTTAGTGGGCGGGGCCCTGTGGGTGGGGCTGATGGAGTGTTAAATCTGGGGGGCCTGGGAGCGCCTTCGTGTGACAGTGGGCCGGGTGTGGCGCAGGCTGCTCGTGGGAGTGATGCGTTTGTGAGGTGCGTCCTGAAAGGGTTCGCCAAGGCCAAGGGCCGAGCTCAGGGCCTGCAAGGGCGGGCCTGTGTGGGCGGGGCCTGTGAGGACCAGTGCAGGTCAGGGGCGGGGCCTTGGGCGGGGCTACGAGCAGGGCGGGGCCTGTCCAGGCTGGCGGGTCACGGAGGCTATCTGCCGGCCGCTGGTGGCCTGGGCGGGAGGGCGTGAAAGTGTGGGAGGGCCAGTGGGGACCGGCAGGCTGTGAGGGCGCCCAGGAGGGCGGGAACCCAAGTTGTCTCTCTCACCTTGGACTTGGCAGAGCCCCTCAGAGAATGAAGGACACAGGAGGGAGAGGGTGGCTGACGCGCCTCAGGAGCTTGAGAGGAAAGGGCTGGGCAAAAACATGGCTGGTGGTCTCTCCCGGTGAGAGAGGGCGCGGGGGACTGTAGCCGCTCTGGAAGGGAGCTGGGGCTGGGCGGGGCTCGTTATGACGGGAGTGTGGAGCTGCCCTGGAGCTGTGCTCCACGGCAATTTCAGGACGGAGAGGTGCCAGCGCCCGGTGCACCCAGCAAGGGGGGTGAAGTGAGGGACAAGGTCATGGACTGTGCCCCTTCTGGGGTGGCTGTGGTTTAGTGGGGAAGGCGCCTGCTGTACTAGGTCTGCCTGGGGCAGGGGGAGGAGGTTCCCCATCAGCGTGGGGTGGCATGTGTATCTGCTTCACCCCTGTCCATGGGAGGCAGCTTTGGGGACAGGTGTGTGCAGACTCGCGTTCCTGTGCCCAGTGCCCTGGCAGCTGTGGCCACATAGGTGTGTGCATGCGTGTGTGTGTGTGTGTGTTTCGCCCTCCAAGAGGGCAGCCCTGCGCCTGCTTTGGGGAGGGTGTCCTCGGGTCTGGGGTGTGTAGGGCCAGCAGAGCAGCCGAGTCTGCAGGTGCGTTCCTGGCTTTGGGATGTCCCTACGGTGCCTGGCGTTTGCTTGTGTATCTGCAGCTGTGGTGGGGCGAACACGAGGAAGGACTAGGGGCTGCTTCTGTGCGGGCGTCTGTCCCAGGCGGTGGGCGCCAGCTTCGGGAACTGTGCGTATTAAGTGAGCCTCGCGCCTTCTTGCCTTTCCCCGAGGAGTTCGGGTGCTCCCTGAGCTGGGAAGTGGTGTGTCTGCCTGCGCGTGGAGCCGGCGAGTCTGGCATGGGTTTGTTATGTGTGAACAGGCTTGTTTGAATAGTCGTGTTTACACAGCGACGTCCAGCGCCCCCCTAGAGCGGGGAGTGCAAGCGTGAGCGTGTGCCCGCGTGGCCGGGACAGCCTCTAACTCCATTCTCTGCCTGCGGGCCCTCCCCTCCAGGCTGCCCAGGGCAGACAGGACAGAGCACTCCCCTAGCAGTGGAGGGGACAGTTTAGCGACAGGGAGGTGTCTTAACAGGGGCTGCCAGGGCCTTAGGCGTGTGCGAGGACCTTTGTGCATGTCCTAGGGGCGCGCTGGAAGTGAGTGTTTACCTCAATTGTGCTGGGGCTGTGGAAGCAGCTGCGGATTCTTGGAGCAGAGGGAAGGGAGATCTATGGTGGGTGCTGGGTGCGGGGAGCTGCTGGGGCGGGGTGCCTGTGCCCACGTGGTGTCTGCTGAGGGCGTGGCGCCTCGTCTCTGATAAAGGGCAGGCAGCTCCTCTCGTGTTCCCCGCACCTAGGATAGCACCTCGCAAGCACTGGGTGGGTGTTTGATCAAGATCGGTGGGATGAATGAGCGATATTCGGAAGTGTAGAGAACAGAGGGGGTAGGGCTGAATGTGTGTATGAACGTGCGTGTCCTCGGGCCTCTGCGTTGGGCCTCTGCGGTGGCCGGCTCGGCGATGGTGCTGCAGACCCCCCACCCTGGCCTCAGTCCCTCTCCCCCTTGTTCCACGGGCGGTCTTTGTGGTAGCTGGTGCTTGTTACACTTCTGGGGTGCCCACCGGGGTAGGGGTGGGCTCCCACTCTTGGGCTTGGGCAGGAGCCTGGGATCCAAGACCTCAAGTGTCCCTGGAAGTTGCAGTCGCTCCGTTACCTTCTGCTTTGGGTGGTTCTCCATGTTTCCTGAGATTGAGGACTTGGTGAAAAGTCAGGAATTCACAGCGCCCCTTCTAAATAGTAGTTCTTTTCATGTCTGTTTATTGTGAAAATAGATGACTCAAAGCTACTACGAATTCAGGAAGCTTTTAGATGACTTTGATGTTCTACTTGCCGTTTTGGTGAATCAGATGCAAGTTAGAACAGATAGTTTCACTCCCTGCACACGAACACCCATCTGCCCTTCAGATGGCGGGGTGGCGGGATTCCTGAACCCTTTAGAACCCGCACTGCCTCCCGGGGCTGCCCTTTCCCTGCCCCCCTCTGGTGACAGAGAACTTCCAAGTTCAGAAAGTGGCTTTTTCACTTGGGGAGGGGGCGCTGGCACAGGTGATGAAGGCAGAGCTATGTGGGACTAATGGTCTGTGCGCCCACTGCTCATGGTCTGCAGAGCTGGCACCGTGGAGACCGGATTTTGGAGCGGCGTACCTCGGCGCTCCTCCCCAAGTCGCTCACCGGGGCCAGGACTGAAAAGTGGTCAGGGAAGGAGGGTGTGCAGGTGTGCCTGGGCCACCTCGGTGGAGGGGGTGCAGACGTACAAGGGCGTGTCGTGGGGGCCTTGCTGGGGAGAGAGAGAACTGTGAAACCAGCAGGCATGGCTTTACCGGTGGGGGTGGGGCTGGAGCCTTGCACGTGTGTTTTGTGAGGCTGTGGGTGATTCATTCAACAGGTAGTTATCACCGCCTTCTTCGTGCCGGGCCTTGTGCTGGGGACCGAAGGGTGGCAGAGATGAGGATGCTGTTCTGGGATTTGACCGTCTCACTGGGCGAGCGGCTCGGAACCCCGACCAGCGTGTGGCCGAGGGCAGGCTCTGCTCTCAGACTGCAGTGGCCTTGTTTTCAGCGCTTCTGCCCTGACTCCCTAACCGTAAGGTGGGGCCAGCCCGCTGGAGTTGTCTACCTCGCAGGGCTGCCATGAGGGTTAAAGTCGTGGAAGAGCTCGGACTAGCACCTGGCGTGTAGAAAATGCTCAGCAAATTTAGCAGAAGAGCAACATGAAAGGGAGGCGGCGGGGCAGTGTGGCTTAGTGGTTAAACCACGGGCGCCCGAGGCTCAGACCTGGCTACCTCTGACTCCTCTGGGCGGGGCCTGTGACCTCAGGTGGACCTGACTCCTTCCCTGTAAAATGGGGCTCAGCCTGGCACTTAAGGAGTGGCAAATGGCAGTTCCTTTCCAAGCCAGGTGCTCTTGGGGGTTTGAGTAAGGGGAGAGTTTATAAGTTGGGGAGGTCGGTAGCAACAGGCGGGCTGTTTAAGACTGACCTCGAAGGTTGGTTTGTAAACTTGGATTGGGGACGTCACCCCACGCAAAGGAAATGATCAGAACAAGACAGGTGGGTGGGGGTGGAGGACCATGCGTCATATTCTCAGGGGACCCTGGGGGCGACAGTGGGACCTGAAGTGGGACTGGCGTGGAGGCCAGCACTGGCGTTTTGACCTGACTCTGCTGGAGGCTGTGGAGAAAGGCTCGGACCGTGGGCCGCAGAAGAATTTTGGGCAGGTGTATGGGCACGGAGAGCTGTATTTCGAAGCGGGGCTCGGGGTGGGGGGTGAAGTGTGCCATGGGTTCTCAGGGGCAGAGAGTTCGGGAGGAGAGCTGCAGGCTGTGGGCCTGGATTCTCTCGGGCAGCAGTGAGGAGGGTGGAGGTGCTGGGGTGGAGCCGGCACCAGACCCAGGCTGCGGCCTTGGCACCGAGCACCGGCAGGAAGAGGTTTCTGGCTGGAAGGATGGAAAGTCGGGCAGGAGAGCAGGCTTGGCCTTGGCTCAGCCTGCGGGGCGTCCCAGCGCCCTGGCTGTGTGCTCCCAGCCCCGGGCGGGCAGGGGCAGGTGTTTGGAGAGGTGAGGCCAGACTTGGAGTTGGAGGTGGGGCTGCCCCGGGGGCCTGGGAGCAGCGTATCTGAAGCGCAGGGACTGGACGAGGCGGCCAAGGAGACCGTGAACAGACTTCAGAGAGGAGCCTGCAGTTGGGAGGAGGAGGGAGAAGCTGGCCGCAGACAGAGGAGCAGTTCGAACTACAGGAGGATCGGATGGCACCATCCAGGGAGGAGCGAGCGGGCGCCCCAGCCAGTGGACGCTGGCCAGCCTGGGCCGTCTCATCCCTCCTCATCCTCATGGCCCACCTGAGACGGAATAGCTGGTGCCTGACCCTGAGTGGGCCCCACGGCCGAAGCCCCGTCTGTCTCCATGCCGCCTTCAAAAGGAAAGCGGTCAGCTGTGCCCGTCAATTACCTGCAGGGTCAGTTACCTGCATTTGGTTTACTGGGGGCATGTAGGCACCCCCTTTTATCAGAAGCCAGTGACCACCGCAGTCCGCAGCCATGGCTTCTCTCTTCAGCCAGTGCGGGATGGGCATCGCCCTCGCCTGCGGGTCAGCAGTCCCAGCACCTAGAGGGCTGTGGAAACCCACCAGCAGCATCTCGGTCTCCGAGGGCCCCTGGGGGGCTCACCCTGGAAAGCGGGGCAGTCACCCACGTAAACACCTAAGTCGCCAACATCGAAGACATTTCAGGTGGAAATTTTTCTCAGGGACGTCGCCTCCTACTCTGCCTCCCTGGGCATAGTATTTGGAAAGTGACTTAACCTTTCCCGGGTGACTCAGGTGTCGTGATTCCCCCAGGTATTACCCGGGACTTCAGCAGCTGCTGCACGGAGGCTCGGCCCGCCTGAAACGCGCTGAGTGTGGTGCTTTGGGTTCGACCGGCTTTTCTTAGTTTCCCACCCCCGCCCCGGGGAGGAGCGTCAGGTAGCGTTGTGCAGCCATCTGCCGCCTTCCCTCCCGCTCTGTTCTGTTTGCTACTTGGAAGGCAGCCCCTGGGCTGGCTGGGAGCGGGCTCCCTGCGAGGAAGCAGGCTCCTGGCGCGCACTTCGGGGCTGGTTTCCGCTGCTCAGAGCTGGTTCCTTGTCCGCTCCCGTCTTTGCCACGCGCCTGGTGGCGGCGTCGCTGGCCACGTGGGCAAAGCTGCGTGGGGGTCGAGACCTGCACGTGTGGAAGTTGAGTACACAGAGCTGCAAAAGGGGCCACCCTCTCCACTCCAACATCCTGCAAGTGGGGGCCTCAGTGTTTTGGGGGGCGGGACTGGAGAGAGCTCCCGGAGGTGAGTCAGCGCCCCCAAGGGAGACCTCCCCTGGCAGGGAGGTGGGAGGAGGGTGCCCTCTTTTTCTTTTCTTTTTTAAAAGGATTTATTTGTGCATACAAGAGCTGAGGCACAGGCCCGAGGTACAGGGGGGTGAGAGGATCCACCAGAGACAGAGCAGGGAGCAGAACAGGCAGAGCGACTAACACACCGCTGAGGGGAGCAGCGGGCGAGGCAGGAAAGGTCTGCTGCGCCCTGTGGGTCCCCTCCCTGGCTGGCAGCAGGGATTGAACTCGTGCTGCAGTGGCTGCGGATGCTTCCCAGTGCGGCGCTTGACCCCTTGCACCACCAGGGAGGCCCTGAGTCGCGACTTCCTACTTAGTGGCCGTGTGCACCTGTTCCTCAGCCCAGCTGCTCCTCAGTCTGTGGCTCCATGAAGCAGAGTGTGGTGTCGAGGCGAGGGTGGATGGGAATCCTTGACCACGTGCCGGACATGTTCTAGTTGACCACCGAACATGGCTGTCATTAACCGTAGCGATCAGGGAAGGCTTCACGGAGGAGGTGGGACTTGGCTGCATCCTGAAGGACGGCCGAGTGAGGTTTGTGGAGGCCAAAGGAAAGGGCAGGACTCCCCTTTGGGTAACAGCTTGTATGAGGAGTCTGGGTGTGAGTGGAGTGTGCAAGGGGCTGCTGGGGGGACTGAGATGGTTGTGCTTTGTGGGGATCAACTCAGCATCCTAAAGTCAGCTTCTAGAATTCCTGATGTTGGGGCCTAGAATGGAGCCTTTTGGAGGCTTTAAAACCAGGCGGACGTCGGGGGTGGGGTGCAGGCTCTGGCAGCCCCTTCCCAGCCTGAGCCCTTGCCCCATTCTTTTGCTTTTGGATCCTTGGTTCCCCCTCTACCAGGGAGGAGAAGTATCCACTCCAAGTGGATGAGGTGGTGGTGATGTGGTGATAAGACAACAGGCAAAGGAGTCAGGCAGGGCCTCCCTGTGGCGCAAGGGGTTGAGCGCCACACTATGAAGCAGACCACTGCCACTGCAGCACGAGTTCAATCCCCGGCCAGGGAGGGACCCACACAGCACAACAGACCTCTCCTGTCTTGCCCGCTGCTCCCCTCAGCAGTGTGCTTCAGCCGATCTGCCTGTTCTGCTCCCCACTCTGCCTCTGGTGAATCCTCTCACTCCCCGCTCCTATGGCCTGAACCCCAGTTCTTGTATGCACAAATAAATAACTCTTTAAAAAACCCACCACCAAGTGAGCCAGGCACACTCGAAGCACTCAGTATGTGAGCGGTGTCATCTGTCATTCACTCAACAAACATAGGCGTGGAGCCAGGCGCTGGGCCAGCGGCTGCAGACGGAGAGGCGAGGGTGTCACTGCCCTGGCTCTGGGGTGTCTCACCAGCCAGCAGGAGCAGCGTGGGAGCGCGAGTCGCAGTGGAAAGCGGTCACACCCTGTGCACACGGCACCGCACCGGGCACCGGGGGGCCGGCCGCTCTGTCCGGGAGGTCTTCAGAGCCTGACGTGGGCCTGGCCTTCAAGGAGGAGCTGGGTCTCAGGCAGCTGCGGGTGGGAGGAAGGGGATGCAAAGGGCACTTCAAGGCCAGGGGACGGCAGGGGCAGAGATGTGGCCGCGCGGAACCTGGGAGAAGTCGGGGGTAGCTGGGGCCTGGGCTGTCCAGGAGAGGGGGGCGCAGGGAGGTGCGTTCCAACCGGACGGGCTCTCCCGAGACCGTGCTGCACCCCGTGGACTGGCAGCCCGAGAGCCTCAGGCAGGGCGCGGACGAAGACTGCCAGGAGGAGACTGCAGGGCAGGGGAGGACGCGGGGAGTGGATCTCATGAAGGCTGGCCCGGCGCTGTGCTGGTGGTGATGGAGGGATGGAAGGGTTTCTAGAAGTTTCCTTTCGTTTTTAGGGTCTGAGAAGGTGAAAACGATAGGTGATGGGCCCGGCAAAAGTACAGGCCTGTTTCTAGCACCCAGACTGACCGGAGCGCCCAGGCAGGAGCGGGTGGGGTGCATCTGGGGTGTCCAGGGGGACCTGATACACATCCCAGAAGCCGGTTCCAGCTGGAGTGCGCGGAAGAGGGGTGTGGAGGGCAGCTACTGGGGGTTCTCGTGGTGTGCACAGGCCTGTGCACGTGTGTGTTGCTGAGGGGCAGCTGACACCTGTGCCAGTGGGCGGGGCCAGGCAGGGGGGCCCTGGGGGCGGCTGCTGCAGACTCTGGGGTGAGGGACAGGACGTGGCGTTGATGATGAGGAGCGCCCTGGACGAAGGCAGAGGAATTCTGTGTCTCTGGGCAAATTTCCTTTCTTTCTTTTTTTTTTTTTTTGAGGTTTACTTTATTCATTTATGCATACAAGAGCTGGGGTGCAGGCGGGGTGGGGGGGAACAGAGGACACCTTCAGCGAGGCAGGACGCCTTGGGGCCGGCCCCCACCCCCCCCCCGGGTCTGGCAGTGCGGGGAGGGAGGGTGCACGGCAGTGTTGGTGGGAGCACCACCTTGCCTCGTGCAGGGGGTGGGCACCTGTGGCGGGGCAGGGCGGGGCGTGGCTCTGCCGAGCGGTGGCGTGTGTCAGGTTAGCGGCTGCTGGGTGAACAGGTGAGGGTAGGCAGGACTCAGGACTGGCACGGGGAGGAGGCCAGGGCTGCAGACACACGCTTGGGTGTCCCCGAGCTGCAGAAGTAAGCTACTGCTGCGGGGAGGGGACAGTGTGGCTGTGGCTCCAGCCTGCGGGGCAGCAGTGGCCCGAGAGGGTCAGGGTGAAGTGGCGGAGACAGAGCAACAGGGGGAAGCCGGCCAGGCTCGGGCGCAGCTCAGAGCCGGCAGAGCCACAGCACCTGGCGGTGGCCCCTGCAGCATGGCAGGCCCCGTGGCAGCGGGCGGGCACATTCTGAGGTGGCTGCCGTGGAAACCCCAGGCCCGGTTTGCAGAGGTGCTGGGGAGCCTGAGCCCTGGGACCGAAGACACCCCACAGGAGACCCTGGGGTTTTCTTTTCTTTTTTTTAAAGATTTGTTTATGCACACAAGAACTGGGGTACTGGCCAGAGGTGTGAGGGTGAGAAGATCCATCCGAGACAGAGTGGGGAACAGAACAGGCAGACTGACTGAGACACACTGCTGAGGGGAGCAGCGGGCGAGGCAGGAGAGGTCTGCCGTGCCCTGTGGGTCCCTCCCTGGCCGGCGGCAGGGATCAAACTTGTGCTGCGGTGGCTGAGGTTTGCTTCATAGTGCGTTGCTGAACCCACTGTGCCACCAGGGAGGCTCCAGGGGTTTTCTTTTTTTAAGGTTTATTTATTTATGTATCCAAGAACTGGGGTGCAGGCCAGAGGTGGGGGGTGAGAGGAGTCACCAGAGACAGAGTGAGGAACAGAACAGGCAGGTTGAACAAAGTACGTTGCTGAGGGGAGCAGCGGGCAAGGCAGGAGACCCCAAGGGTTTTCGAGGGCCCCTGCCCTCAAGGCAGCGTGTCTGATCAGAGACAGTCATGGTGCACGCCGCTCCAGGGCTGCAGCGGGCAGCGGCTCTGGCCATAGAGAAGCGTCTGTGCGCGCGGGGCCGCGGCCAGGCCTGTGTGCAGGTTCAGAGAGCAGGCGGGGCCGGGGTGGGTGGAGGGGAAGGTGAGAGGCAGGTGGGGGCTGGGAGCTGTGCTCCAGCAGTGCGTGTCCCAGCCGCCGAGGGGGTGCGGGGCGGGGTGGCGTGTGCCCCGTCTTAGGCAGCAGACTGCTGCGCGGCTCTCGACTTCCAGGGCCGTATGTGCATCGTGGGTGGGAGTGGGTGTGGTGAGCGACAGGTGTGTTTCTGGAGTGGTGCTGACCTCTGGTGCGCCAGGAGCAGAGAACAGAGGAGGCCGGAAGCGGGAGCAGCCGTGCGGAGAGTGCTGCGAGCAACCGAGTGTGCGGGGAGCCCGGCGCCTGTGCACGCCTCGTGCGCGTGTACCCTGGGCCGTGAGGCCTGGAGGTCATGCTGCTCCCCTTCCTGCCGGGGCTTCCTCTGGAGGCCCTGGGATGGGGGACCGGTAGGGGGCTTGGGGAAGGGCGGGCCTGAGCCTGGCTTGCCTAGAGGAAGTGCCCGCACCCTCTCTTCCTCCCCTCTTCTCCCTGACCTGGCAGCTCAGGGCAGGCCCAGCAGCCCACAGTGGGGGGCTGACTCCTAGGCTGGGGCATGGCTTCACCCAGCATTTAAGGAGGCCTTTATCTTAGACCCGGGACCCCAGGGTGCCCCGCCAGCTCACCCACCGCTCCCACTTTTGTAGGAGAGAGGATGAATGACCAGGGGTGGGGGGGCTCACAGTCCTTTGAGGGGAGGGTGGCGGGGTGCTGGGTCCCCGTGTGCAGGGTCTTCAGCGTGAGTGAGTGCTGGTGGCACGTGGCCTGGGGCTGGGCACCGATGTGGTCAGCGAGACACTGGCGCCTGGCCCTGGGCAAGCCCATGCAGGCGTCCCCCTTGCTCCGAGGTGCCGGGGCCGGGAGGAGCGTGGGGCAGCCGGGGATCGGGGCGCCTGCTGGCGCTGCCTCGCGTTTCAGGCGTGACCTGGCGTCGCCCAGCTGGGCCCTGGGCCTCGGTCCCGGTGGAACACGAGGCGGGTGCTCGGTGGGCGTGGCCCAGAGTGTGAGGGCTCAGGCCTCTGCCTCGCCCCGCGGTCTCCCAGGCCGGGTGCCTGGCGTCCCTCCCCTTGGCGCGCAGGCTAACCACCCTCCTTTTCTTTCTCTCCCCGCCTCGCCCCTTCCTGCACTGGCGGCTGCAGAGGAGCACCCCATGGAAGGTGAGTCCTCCGTCCGTCCGTCCATCTGGTCGCTGGATCTGTCGCCGCGGGGCTCTGCAGGGGTGTGGTTGGACACTCAGGGCTCCCTCCACCCCTGCGGTCTGGGTCATGTCTAGTGTCCGCTGGGCCCCCTTGCCCCGACCCGGCCCAGTCCAGCCCCTCTTTAGTGCTTCGTGGGAGGGTCCCCCCCCCAGAGAGGACAGGGCGCTGGGAGGCCAGGCGGGGTGAGCTCACCCTGCCCTGCCCGCCCGGGAACTTGGGCCAGGCTGCGGCTGGCTTGGGCCGCGGATGACCCCGGGTCTGCAGCGCAGGCGGGGTCCCAGGTCAGGCGGGTGCAGTGGGGGGGCCCGGGCAGCTGCGAACCCCCCACGGTGGGCGGCTTGGTAGGGCAGTCGGGGTCCCTTCGGCCCGGCCCTGGGGAGCCTGCCCCCCCGGGGTGTCTGTCGTTCTCCCATCTGCTGTCACCTGCTCTTCCCCGGGGTTGTCTTGGCCTCTCTCCAGGGCTCCGCCCCTGACATCTCGGGGTCCCCTCGCTGTGCGCCTCCCTGTGTCTCTCCAGGTGATGGGGCCAGAGGGGGAGCCTGGCTCTGCGGGTGCAGGCCGGAAGGCCGGGCAGGGTGGGCGGGCGGAGGTGGGGCCGCCCCCAGACCTGTCCCCTTCCAGAGAAGGGCGGGATGTGGGCCGTGCCCTGCGCCTGGTGGGCCCTGGATGCTGGCGTCCTGGGAGGGGAGCAGGAAGGCTGCGGGCCCCAGGTGGGGCTGGAACCCCTTTTCCTTGTGGTGCCCACAGTTTGGCTGCTCTGTCTTGCTAGCGTCTCCCCCGAGCCCCCCGCCCGGCCCGCGGTGCGTGCGTGCGTGGGTGCGCGTGGTGTCTGTCTGTCCGTGTGGGCTGTGTCTGTGTCTGCACGGCCCTCTGTGGGCCTGGGCCTGGCCCGCGGGCCGTGCCTGCAGGCGTCTGCATCTGTGTCTGCATCTCCATGTGCCCTGTTTGCCTCAGTGGGAGAGACAGGGCTAGCGTCTGCGCGTCTGGGTGGACTCGGCCTTCTGCGGCCTGGAGATAAGATTTAGTGCTGATGTGACTTTTACTTGCTCTTGATGTCATGTCTCCTCCGGAACAAAGGCTGAGAGAGGGAGGAAGGGAGAGAGAAAGGGCGGAGGAGAGCGCCCTGGGGGAAGCAGCTGCAGGAGGCAGGAGAGGGGCAGTCCGGGAGGGGGTGAGGGGACAGCCTGGCTGGAGGGGCGGCCTTGGCTGGAGGGCCCCCAGCCCGGGCAGGGAGCAGGAGGGTGGGGCAGCGGGTAGGCAGGGGAGAGGGCAGCCAGCAGTCTAGCCGGGCGGGCGGGAGGGCCGCTGGGCTGTGGGGACAGTGTGGGATGAGGCGGGGGGGGGGGGGGGGGGGGGGGGGGGGGGCGCCNGAGGGGGAGGGGAGGGGCGCCTGCGTGCGTCTCTTGGGGCAGCCCGGGGGGTCTGCTGGTTGGGGTGCGGCGCTGTGATGCCCACCTGGCGGTGGCCATGCATGCGTGCATGTGTGTGCGTGTGCGTGTGCGTGTGTGAGACGTGTCTGCTCACGTGTCTGGAAGTCTTGTCCCCTCTAACCGTCTTCCTTCTCCTGAGACTGGTTCTTGTGGGTTTGGGTCAGACCGTAGGTGCAAGACTGAAGTTTCGGTGGGTGATGGTCTCGGGGAAGGGGGCCTGGGGCGTCACATCTGGATTGTAGGCCCCCTTTATGCCTTCACCCACTTCTCCATCTCTCCTCGTGTGCCCCTGACTTCCTCCCTGGAGTCCTCCCCGGCCCAGCCCAGTGTCTCCTTTTGGGGATTCCCGTGGCCCCACCTCCTCTCCTCTTGCAGCTGGGAGAGGAGGCCCAGATGAAGTGCCCTGGCCCCTTGGTGGTGCCAGCTCACTGAGAGCTGATTCCCGGTGGTGGAGGAGGGCCGAGGCCACAGGTGGCCCGGGGAGGGTGTCCCAGGTGGGGGCTGGCGCCTGAGGACGCAGGCCCCAGGAAGAGCACCCTGGGGTGGGGCTGGGCTAAGCCTGGGGCCAGGGCAGGGAGCCGGCCTCCCCTTACCAAGATGGCTGTCGCTTTCACGCCAGAGGGAGCTGAGCAGCTGGTTGCCGTGGCGACAGAGGAGTGTGCCGCATGCTAATGAGGCCGGCGCTGGGCATGGAGGGCCTGCCAGGGCGAGGCGGTGCCTGCGGGGCCAGCGGGCTGCCCCGGCCGGCTCCTGGGCCGGGATCTCCGGTGGGAGCCTGTAGAGGGCTTCTTCTCTTAGGAGGGCATGGCTGGGGGCTGAGGGCTCGGCTCTGGGTTTGGGGTTTGGGAGAGGATGTTGGAAATTCTTGGGGAAAGCATTGGGGGGCATTCAGCGAAAGGAGTAAGCCTCCGTCGAACGCCTGTGTCGCCCCCAGAGCTGTGCTGGCCCGAGGCAGCTCGAGCGGCGGGGCCCTCCCTGCACTGGTCTCGGACCCAAGGTAGGGAGACCAGTGCTGGCCAGAGAGGGGCGCCCGCCCGCACCCTCTGGTGCTGGCCTTGCCCTCCCCGCCTGGCCGCCTTTCTTCCCAGAGCCCAGGCAAGCCGGCCCTCAACTCCCTCCAAGACACCCGGAACCTCGCCCCGGACACTCCATCCTGGTCCCCGCTTTCTACCCTGGGCCCATACTTCACCGCCAGGCCACTGGGTGGTCCCCGGGGAGACGTGGTCCTGGGGGCTGCCCTCTCCCGTGCTCCTGTTGGGCCGCAGGGCTGAAGCGGAGGGCTGTCTGGTCATCTTGGGGCCCGGGTCGCGGCCCAGCTCTGGGAAAGCGCTCCCGTGGTCAGGGCCCCCCGGGGCTGGGAGGCTGGGCCAGTGGGCCAGAGTCTCTCTTCTGGGGCCCCGGTCAGGGCTGGGCTCTCAGGAGGCCAAGGCAGCGCTGGACAGATGTCAGCTGGTCTCCCCTCAGTCTCAGATCCAAGGCTCTATTTTCCGTGTTCAAAGTCCAGCTTCAGGTCACCTCAGAGAGGGCTGGTCAGAGAGGAGGCCTGAAGGGTCATTTCGAGGCCGGGCCTCTTGCCCGTGGGTCTGGGCTGCCCTGACACCCTGGGGCGAGGACAGGTCTCCCTGGGGGAGGGTCCAGGCCCCATGCTTGCTCAGCTCCCTAGATTCTGTCTTTCCCACCTGCTTCTGCTCTGACTTGGTCCCCCCGAACCCTGTTTCCTCGTAGAACCAGGTATGCAGGGTGCACCCACACAGGCCTCGTGGGGGAGGCAGCGGGAGGGACAGGACCGGACAGGCGCCCCTGGCCCAAGCCCCCTCCGGTGGGTTCTCCTTGAGGGCCAGGCCCCCGCGCCCCCAGGCCCCTTCTCCGCCAGGCCCCGGGGCGCGGGACGGGGCCGGGCGGCAGAGGCCCCTGCTGCCCCGGCCGCTCGCGAACGCTGACAGGACACGTTCTCTCTCCAGGTGCTTTGATTTCTGTGTCGTGTTTTATTTTCTCCTCCATCCGAATCGTTTTTTCTCGTTGACCGTTTTTTTTTTCTCTCCGCCTCCCGGAAGAAAAAAAAAAAAGAAAAAAAGAAAAAGGAAAAAGCAGCCCTCCCAGCCTCATGCTTCTCCTCCTTTTCCTTTTTTTTTTCCGGCAAGAAGAAAAAAAAGAAACCAAAATCTCCTCTCCCTGCGGTGCCCCCCCCCCCCCCCNTTTTTCCGGCAAGAAGAAAAAAAAGAAACCAAAATCTCCTCTCCCTGCGGTGCCTCCCCCTCCCCTCCCCCCAGCTCTGCCCACCCCGGTGGACCCCTCTCTCTCCCTCTCCACCCTCTGTCCGGCATCGGGGCCCCTCTCCTCAGCTTCCAGGCTGGGGGCACCCCGATGTCTGTCACAAGTTAAAAGGGTTTTTAAATTGTGGCAGCAAGAGCTTCTCCCCCCCTCTCTCTGGCTGATTTTGATGACTCGTGTTTCTTTGTTTCTTTCTTTTTTATCTTCTTTTTTTTCCTTTCTTTCTTTCTCTCCTCCCCCTTTCCAAGGTCCGGCTCACCTGACGTTAAACAGCGAAGGTATGGTTTGAAGCTCTGCTTTGGTTTGGATTGGACTGGACTGCCCCACCTGCGCCTGGATTTTCTGTCCTTCTCCCTGCACCCCTCCACCTGGCCCGCCCTCCCACCCCCTCCCTGCTGCCCTGCTGCCTTGGCCTCATCGTGGGGGGCGGGGGCGGGGTGGGTCTCTGTCTGTGCTCCCCCCAGAGCTCCACCTCCCTCATCTCACCTTGGTTTCTGACATCAAGAGATGTTTGAACTCCTGCCGTTGTCCGGTCTCCTTTTCACGTTTTCCTGGTAGTGTTTCTGGTTTATTTCGTTTTTTCTTTCTCATGGTGCTGTTTTCTTTCTTTCCACTCATTCTGATCATTCTTTCTTTTCTGCGAACCCAAATACAAAGAGACAGGCACGGGTGGGGGAGCAGCCTCGTGCCCCACCCCTGCTGCCACAGGCCATCCACAGTGGGGTGAGGCGGGCGCTGAGCAGGGGCCCAGGTGGTAGCCCCTCGGCGGCCTACTGCGCCCCTGGCCGGGCCTGGGCTCTCACCCTCTCAGAGGAGGGCTGCTGGCCCCAGCCTGAAGTCCCTTGCCCGCCCTGGCCCTCATGCTCAGCCTGCGGGGCCTGCGGGCTGTTTTAGCTACCCGGGCCCCACCTTCCCGGGAAGCCCTGGCGCTGGACGACCCCAGGACAGAGCCCAGGAGCCCTGGCTGGTTCCCCGCTCTGGCCCCCGGGGCCCTCTGTCCCCGACTCCCAGCCAGCTTGGCGCTGGGCTTCCTGACCCCCGGCCAGCCGGCGCCCTGCGCCCCCTGCCAGGGTCCCCTTCTGTGGGGGTGGGGGCCCTTGGTGGCCGAGGGATCTGGGCCCCAGGGAGAGACTCAAACCGGGTGGGGCTGTTTAGGTGTGTGGGGGCTTCTTGCAGAGAAGCGGGGAGAGGCTGTCCCCAGTGGGGTCTTAGGTTGGTGTCCTCACATCCTTCTTGCCTCTCGATGCTTGGTTCTGGGGGTGCTGGCTGGGCTCACCTTTGTCACGGATAAAGGCCTGGGAAGACGCCCCCTTGCTCCCACCCGGAAGTCCCACAGCTCGGGAGTTATTCCACTTCAGTTGTGGGGGTTTGGGAGGGGGTGGAGGGGGCCCAGTTAGGACCCTCCAACTCACCCTCCAGGTCTCTCCTCCTGGAGCCATCTGTGGGCTTGGCGTGGTGCGGGGGTGGGGGGAGCAGGTGTGAGGTCACAAGATCACGGGGTCACGAGGTCACGAGGTCATGGGCAGGGGTGGGCCCAGCCTTGGCCCTCAGCCCATAGAGGGGTTCTGGGCGGAGTGCTGCGTGGAGCTCGGGGCAGTCTGCCCTGAGGCAGCGGACCCTGTACGTGCTGAGCTCTGGCCAGGCGGCCTCCGTGGACACGGGCAGCCTTGCTAAGGGCACCACGGAGGGACAGAGGACAAGCGGACGCCCCACGGTCTGCTGGCGAGACGTGGGCACAGGCAGCACTGGGGCTCACTGCAGTGGGGCACCAGGGGCAGATGGGCGCCGAGTGGCCGCAAGGACAGGCAAAGGACAGAGGGCAGGAACTGGGGGCTTTTGGAGGGGGCTTGTGTCAGGCTGTGGACAGTGGGAGAGCATGAACTCTGACCCCGCAGAGAGGTGTGTGGGGCAGAAGCGGCGTGGGGGAGTGGGCCTCGGGCTCAGAGTCAGGTCCAGGCCTGTGCCGCCCTGTCCTCCCGCCCCCGGGGCAAAGGGTGGAGGTCGATGGTGGCCAGTCTGATGGAGCCTGCGGGGCCCAGAGTCCTTTCCCTCAAGGCCCCGAAGTGAGTGAGACCCCGAGAAGCCCTGACCCCGCACCCCAAGCAGGGCCTCCATCGCCTCAGGCTGGGGTGGGACCAACTGGGGAGTCCCCCGTGCCTGACCCCTCAATTCTGCTTCTCCAGTAGGGTCCTTACTGTTCTCCGAGGGGGGGGCCGGGAGAGGAGGAGCCGGCGAGGTGCACCAGCCGACTAAAGGTCAGTGACCCCACGCACCCCCAGAGCCGACCCTCACCCCCCCAGGCTACTCGTACTCCCTGGGGGGCTGCTGAGTCCACAGGGCATCCCCTGTACCCCCAGGCCCAAGAGGGCTGGGGGCCCCTACTCCCAACTGACCATGAACCTCCATTTCTCCCCCAAAGCCCAGTGGCCCCCAGGACCCTGTCTAGAAAGATGTCTGTGTGGCGGCTGTCCTGCGTCCTGTAAGGTCCGTGGGGTGTTCCGCGGCCGAGGACCCCTCTCAGTCGACTCTCAGTTAACGGAGCCGGCTGGGGCCAGCCCAGGGCCGCTGGCTGGAGACCTGAGCTTCATGGGGGGCAGAGCTCACAGGTGCTCCAGGGGACAGGGCAAGGAAGCTGACTCTGTGCATCGGCCCTCTGGGCTTCTCTTCCGCCCTGAGGCTGCCTCTCCTGAGAGACTCTTGCCCAAGAAGCTGCCAGGACGGGCGGGCGGTCAGCAGCCCCTCAGCCCGCTCCGGGCAGTCGAGTGCGCCGGCCACCTCGGGCTCCGACCCGCCAGCCGGGCTCCCTGCCCACCCTCCCCCCGCTCCGCGTCTTTTGAGCGGACGCTGGAGAAAGCAGCCAGGCGAAGACCCCCGAGCTCCGGGCCTCGCCGGCCCCGCGGGGCGTGCCCTGGTCCCACATCAGTCCCGCTGCCGTCACCTCGTCGTCACCGTCCCGCGGACGGGGCGTTTCCTGTGGGTGCCCCGCGTTGGCGCCGTGAGCGGGGGCTGGTCTGTGTTCTCGGCTCAGGCAGCCAACAAGCGGCCACCGCGAGCGGGGCCCTGAGCTGAGGACAGCGCGGGCTCTGTCCAGGGGAGCCAGCTCACGCCCTCTCCAGACACTCACCCCGAAGGGCCGGCATTTGGGCCGGTTCACAGCCCGGAAGCCGCACCCGCCTGGCCCCTTCTCCCCTCAGCACCAGCGAGGCACCTGCGAGGTGGGCGGGGCGAGCCCCTTCCCCAGAGGGGAGCGCTGGGGCTCCAGGCTGAGGGCAGGCAGCCGCTGGAAGCGCAGGCATGGTGGCAGGTCTCTCTCGCATCTCGCTTCCTCTCCAGGGAGCAGTACAAGATGTTACTAGGCAGTAAGAGCCAAATGAGCAGAGCAGACAGCTGGGGAGCAGGGGGGGCCAGCGGGCGCTGGAGGCCTTCCCAGAGGGGTCGGCGAGCCGGGGGTAGCTGCTTGTCCCTCGTGGCGCCTGGAGACCCAGAACCGCAGCAACGGGCCTCTCGCCATGGCCGGCCTCTCGCCACGGCCAGCTGGACTGGGGACACTTGTGGCCTCCGGCCCCCTCCCCCTGGCCAGGGAGAAAAACAAGTATCAGCTAGTACCCTCTCTGGCCACTGGGCCACTGGGAGCGGTCAGCGTGTTCAGACCCAGAGGGAGAGGGGTTCCAGGGTGGTCTGCGCCTGGGGGGACAGCGCCCCCTGGTGCTTCAGGGCCGGCTTGCCCTGGCCAGTGCAGCCCCCAACATCCCTAGGGAAAGGGGCGGGAGGGAGGCCCTGCTGCCACCTTCCCCTCCCAGGCCTGGGCTGCTCTTGTCTGCAGCCCCTTCTCGCTCCTCCAACCCCTTCTCGCTCCTCCAGCCGGCTCCCGTGGGCGCTCCCTGTCCCTGAGCGGCTCTGAGCCCACCCGGTCTCCCACCGGGAATGCGGCTGCTCCAGAGCAGTGTTTCTGCCTCCGCCCTGGGGGATCGATTGAGGCTGGGAGCTGGCAGGCCCAGGCCCAGGCCCGCCTCTCCTTTCACTGCCTCTTTTGTTCCGGCCCAGTCCCTCCTTCGGGCTGCCTTGTTCTCGCCTCTCTCTGTTTGCCGCTGCCTTTAATGGCATTTTCTTTGACTGCCGTGGAGGTGAGGGAGTGGGAGGGGAGGCCCGACTTCTGGGAGGGACTGGACGTGTGGCAAGCCCAAGGTCAAACACATTCCCTCGCTGGTCCTTGAGCCCCGGCTCTGCCAGTGCCTGGGCAGCGGGCCTGGTTGCTATGGAAACTGTGGGGCTCCCCCCCAATGAAGCCTTTGCTTCTGCTCCCTGGAGGTCCCTGTCCCCCTTTCCTCGCTGGTCTCCTCCCCTCCCCCTACCTGTCCCTCCCCCTCCGTCTTTATCCAGGCTGCTCCTCTCCATCACCTCCTGGTCCTCGTGGTGCTGTGCCCTCTCCGTCTTCCTGGTCCCCACTGGTCTCAGTCACCGCCTCCACTCGGCCTCCTCGCCTTCCCCTCTGGCCTCAGCCTGACACCCCCGTGCTTTCTGGCCCCCCACTGGAGCCCTAGGTGGACGGGGGAGGGGTGCCGCTGTCCTGGCATAGCCCGGTAACCCCAACCCTCAGGAAACGGGGCCTTGCCAGCTGCAGCGAGTGCAGTGCCAGCTCTGGGGCGGCAGCTGGTGCCTTGGCATCCAGAGGCAGTGAGGACGAGCCTGTGGGCAGCCTGCCCGGGGAGAGAAGCGGGCTGCCGTGCGCAGGGGCGGCACCTCTGCAGAAAACGTGCCCGGAGCTGCCGCCCTGCGTGGTGCCGCGGGGGCCTGGCCCGGGGGCGGGTCCTCGGGGTGGGTGGGTGGGCACCTTGGTGCTGTGCCTGCTCCTTCCTGGCCTGGGGTCTGCGCCGTGAGCTCCTGCGCTCCAGGAAGGCCTGGCCGGGGCCCGTCTCTGCGAGCTTGCACCGCGTGTGCAGCAAGACGCGGGTCCTGCCAGCGCACGACGTCCCGCGGCCGAAGGTGCGGCTGGGGCCCTGCTTCCTCCTCCTAGCCACCCCCGGCGGCGGCTCACCCTGCACAGAGGCCAGCCCCCCCAGCCCCCACCAGTTATTTTTGCTTCTGCTTTAAAGTGCCCGGGAAGGAGTCCCAGGCCCACAGTCTCCCGCACACATGCACACGTGTGTGCACCCACAGGCACACACGTGTGCTCAGGAGCCAGGCCTGCCCCAGCCGCTGCCGCCCCTCGCCTCGGCCCCTCGGTGCCGCATGCTGGAGGAGCGGAAAGGCAGGCGGGGCTGGCAGTGCTCGGGCCAAGCTCGTCCCTGTCACCTGCGTCTCCCTCTGCGTGCCCCTCGCGTGCTCCTGCCTGCCTAGCCCACAGCTGCCCGCTCACCCGCCCACGGCTGCACGATGGGGCAGCCCTCCCGTGCCCTGGGCGAGGCCTGGCGCTGTCTCCGGGCGCTGGGAAAGGCCAGCACCGGGGAAGAGGCAGAAGTAGAGGGGGTGCTCTTAGGACCCCCTCGGCGCCCCACCCGAGGAGCTGGTCCCGGAGCCCCCTCGGCTAAGGGGTGTGGCTGTCGGGAAGGAGCCAGAACCGCTCTGGCTGGCCGGGGGCAGCTGAGCACCAGCTTCCGTGTGTGCGGCCCTCGGTCCCTCTGGGGGACACCGAGGACGGGTCTGCGGCGGGCGGGCCGGGAGGGAGGGAGCGAGGGCCGGGCCGGTCTGCCGTGCCCTCAGCCGCTCGTCTCCCTCATCCCTCGCCGGCCCAGGCAAGGAGGAGTTCGTGGCAACCTTCAAGGGCAACGAGTTCTTCTGCTACGACCTGTCGCACAACCCGATCCAGAGCAGCACGGACGAGATCACGCTGGCCTTCCGCACGCTGCAGCGCAATGGGCTGCTGCTGCACACCGGCAAGTCGGCCGACTACGTCAACCTGTCCCTCAAGTCCGGGGCCGTCTGGCTGGTCATCAACCTGGGCTCGGGGGCCTTCGAGGCCCTTGTGGAACCCGTCAACGGCAAGTTCAACGACAACGCCTGGCACGACGTCCGGGTCACCCGAAACCTGCGCCAGGTAGGGGCGCAAGAAGGCCGGGGCCGCGGCTGAGAGCAGGGCGGCGGGCACGGTGGGCACCGGGCTCTGTGGCCAGACAGCACCGCGGGGGCTGCAGAGACTGGGGCCGGGGCCCGAGCCTGCGAGGGCCTGGCTCCCCTTGGCAGCAGCCACGGGTCTCCAGGTCAGAGGCTGAGAGACTCGCTCGTCTGGCCGGGTAGGGGTGAGGCAGTGCCTGGACCCTGGGGTGCTCTGGGACGGGGAGATGCTGTCTGGTGCGGTACCCCACAGGAGGGCAGAAGGCATGCCGGAAAGCCCGCGGGGCATGGGGTGCCGTGGCTGCCCTCAGCGGCCCCTCAGGGAGGGGGGCAGAGCAAGGTGGAGGTGGGACGGGTGGCACGCTTTGCTGCCAGCACACTCTTCTCCTTTTCTTCTCATCCCTCAAAGCAGCTCAGTCCGCCCTTTCCTGCCCCGTCCATCCACGGCTCTCCCCTGGCTCCCGGGCAGTCCAGGGGACCCGCAGGTTCTTGAGCCTGCCCTGCAGGCGGGACCGGCTCCTCTCGGCCGAGCCCCCTCCCACGTCCAGGCTGGTCCCCTGGAGACGCCTCTGCTCCTGGCCTCGGCTCTGGCCTCGGCCTGGTGGTCTCTCCGAGGCCAAGGGCGACCTTTGCAGGCGGCAGCCCCGCAGCTGTTCCCAAGGCTGAGGCTCCCTCCTGCGGCGGGGCCCAAGCCAGAGGCCGCCTCGGAGCAGGACTGTTACTGCGCCTGCACCTCCGGGCGGCTCCCCTCCCCTCCCGGCGCCTCTCCCTGACTCAGCGCCTGGCGCCCAGGTGCCAGGCGCTGGGCTCATCCTCTTTCTTGGATCTTGCTCTCTTGCCAGCGGCAGGAAGCTCCCCCAGCGCCACCTCTCGCAGGCTAAATGCTCCAGGAGCGCAGAGCTTCCCTGCTGGCGCAACCTCTTGGTCTGCAGACCTTCTTGTCCTAGCTGCCGGCTCTGCTGCCTGGTTCCCGCTGCGTGCGGCTCATCTTCTGTCATCTCCACCTCCTCCTTTTGCTCCTCTTGCTCCCGCTGTGGGTCAGGATTCCGACTGACCTTGCACTCCACGTACCCGTTCTCCCCACCACTGACTGACGATCTAATGGTGATTTCTCCTCACTCGGAGCTTCTCCCTTGCTGGGCGGCCGCGTGACTAACCCTGCGTGCCTTCCCCGCCTGCTCTAGTTGGGCTCCTTCCATGGTGCCTATTCTTAGGGCCCCCGTGTTCTGGAGGTGGGGGCGGCCCCCTCCACACGGTGTCCCTCTTCCTGTCACAGGACCTGGTCGAAGGGCCTATCAGTGCTGCCACCACCGTCTGAGCAAACCTGAGCGTGTCCTAAGTTTGCAGAACCCATGGCTTTTATGGTGGTGGGGTGATTTGCCTTTTATTATGGTAGGGGGATTTTCCTTGGGCGTTTCTTGTTGTCTTTTCCTCCCCAGGACTGGGGCTGCCACCTGGTACTGCCTTTGGCAAGATGCTGCCGGCCCAGAGTCCTTGCCCATGGGCTTCTGGTCAGCAGTGGTGTGTGCGCTTGCTGGGTGCAGAGCAGGGGAGGGTCTGGTTCCTGCCCTCCCCACCTTCAGCTTTTGGGGAGACAGCAAACAGGGCGAAGCCAGACCAGTGCCAACTGAGGCAGGATTGGTAACGGCTGGGGGCCCAGAGATGGCTGAGGAGGGTGGGCGTGCTGGCGGGAGGCCCGGCCTCAGCAGCACTGGGCGTGGGTGGCGGCCCTGCCGTGCGGGGTGCTAGCCCTTTCCGGCCATGGGCATTTCTCTGCTCGCCTCTAGATGCCAGTGCCAGGGTGCTGTTGCCAGCGATGCCTGCGTGTTTTTGTGCTCTTCCTGCTCTTCCTGGCTCTTTCTTAAGGAAGCCAGCGGGTGAGGTTGGGACTCAGGGGTGACCCAGCAGGCCTCTCATCGGGCAGCAGCCCTCTCTCGTCCTTGGAAGGAACTGCCTGCACTCCAGGACGGTCCCTCTGGCACAGTCTCTCCCCGCACCGTCTCTCTCCCCTCTGCCCGCCGGAGTTCAAGGGTCTCGCTTCTCTTGTCTCTTCTACTTTTCCTAAGTCCCGCGGAGTGGGCGGGGGGTGGGCAGGAGATTCCCATTCTGCCTCTGGGGAGGTTGTCCAGGCAGCACACGCAACACTGGGAGCCCCTCTGACTTGAGTCGCTGTCTCCTGCCCCCCAGCAGCTGCAGGTCACCCCAGCCCGGTGTCACCGGTGCAGAGGGGGCCGCAGTGGGGCTGGGGGTTCCTGGATCTTGAAACCATCCGGGCGTTGGGCTTGGCCCGCTGAAGGGTGCCCCTTCTCTGGGCGGCTGGCTCGCCTCCCCTTGGTTCTGAGCTTCTCTTGCTCAAGCACCCGGGGGGCCGTGGCCTGGGTTCGGTGACCCCTGCGTGTCGCCCTGCTGGTGTTCTTGAGGGGCTACCCTGGAGTCCAGAGTGAAGTCGGGAGCTCGTCCCGTGTGAGGGATGCCTGGCCTCTCCCACCTGCGACCTGCTGCCCCCAGCCCGCCCGCCTGCACTGTCTTTCTCGGGCTCCGGGCTTCAGGGAAAGGCCCTCGTGCTCACGGCAGCACCGGCCTTCTGGATGGGCCTTTGCAGGGCTGCCAGGCCCGGCGGCGGTCAGGGCCGCCTGCTGCTGTTGGCGTCTGTCCGGTGGGCGCAGTCATGGCAGTTTCGGATCCGCTCCCTGTTGGAGGGGCGGTGCCCGGCACCCCAGCCTCGCTGCGAGTCCGGAAGGGGGTCCCGGCCCAGCAGCTGGGGCCCAGGCTGCTCCTTCCACCCGCTCGCAATGCTCTTCTTGCTGAGGACGCAAGCTGGACGCAGGGCGTCTGCCTTCGTCTCCCAGCCAGTCCAAGTTAGAAGCGGTCGTCGGCTCCCGGTCCTACCCGAGAGCGCGAGGGGCCGAGCAGCCGGGTCTCCTGGCTGCCCGCAGTCCTGACCGGCCCGGCGGTCCTTCCCGGCAGCTCCGCGTCCGCATGGCGCTTGTGGCCGTCAGCGCGGCTGCTCCGAGTGAGGCCCTAGCTGGCTCTCGGGCGGGGTCGGCCCCCGCCAGCTTCACCGCGGCCCTGGGACACCCTCCTTTTCACGCCACCCTCTCGGGGTGCACTCCAGGGGCCCGCAGACTCAAGTGACCGCCCCTCCGTCTTGAGCCCTGAGGCTGAGCTGCCTCAGCGCTTCCCGCGCTCTCCCCGGGGCCCAGGGCCATTTTGCAGGTGCTGGTGGGTGTTGGTTTGGGCCCCGAGAAGAGAATTGAACTTAGAGCCCCGTGGGGGTGAGGACTCCTGAGGCCAGTGTAGAAAGTCGGCTTTCTGGGCAGCAGGAAGGGATTTAGAGGTAGCAGGGGCTCTGTGTCCCATTTCATGGGGTGGGGCGGGTTGGGGCCAGCTTGGCGGGTGGGGCCAGCTGGGAAGCCTCAAGGACCGGGGACTTGCAGGGGAGGGGCGCTAGTTCTGGGAGCAGGGGCTGACTGGCCAGAGGAGCAAGAGAGAACAGCAGTGGCTGAAGAGCGGGGGGCATTGGGGGACGTGGGCTCTGAAGGGTGAATTAAAGCAGGAAGGAGGAGTCGGCCCCGGGGTGGGGGGCAAGGCTGAGGAGGGGGTGTTGGGGCGATTAGAGCCAGCCCTTCGGGAGCCCACAGAGGACAAGGTCTCCTCCTCCCGGTTCTGGTGGCCGCACGCCGCACCCCTCCTTTCTCAAGAACAGAAACAAACAGAAAGGAGCCCCCTTCCCTTCCCCTGACCCGTGGCCCCCTGGGGCTGTTTGCCTCTCCCCCATCTCCAGGAAAAGCAGACACCACCCCCCTCCTGTGCTCCTTGGGAACCCCTCCCTTCTCCACCAGATGGGGTGACCTCTCGGCCTAGCCAGTGCTGTGGTTTTTGGGGCCTCGGCTGCTCTTCTCCCAGCCTGACAGCCAGCTGGCCCGTCCCCAGTCAGTTAACCCATTAACTCGACACGGTCACCGGCCAGCGCGTTGGCCAGCGCCAGCCCACCCTGCAGCCAGTTCCCTGGGAAGCCATCTGGTCGAACAACTAGCCAGCGCCCACCATCCGTGGCCCACCCCTTTCTCACACCCTCGCCCCACCCTCCTTCCCCTCAACTCCCTCACATCTCAGCCTGTAGGACTTACTAACACCGCATAACTGGGTCTGCTTCCTAACCCCGCCTTCCCTCTCTCACCCTCTGTTGGAAAACCCCGTAACCGACTCTGTGTGTGTTACTAACACGCTTACAACCCAGGCGACCAGGGGCTGGGCAGGGGCAGGTGGGGCGAGGTATGAGTGAAAAACCGAACTAACCTTTCTGTCTCATCTGCGGAATGCCGCCATCTCTAAGTCTTTGCTTCCCTGGTCCAGTCCTTTCGTTCTTTTCTTCTCTACTAACCACGGTCTTAACTGTTGCCCTTCTCTGCAGCTGATCCTCCCGGGGTGGGGCGGGCTGGGGAGAGGGCCCCAGAGGGGCCGGGGGAGAGGCGGGAGAAGGGATTCGCTCTTCCTGTGTGTTTTATTTCTCCCTCCCGTTCTGATTTCCTTTTCTTTGAACGAGACGTCAGCTGAACCGAAGGTGGGAGGGTTCGAACCAACAACCAGATATATATGGATATATATTTTTCCTCCGTCCTTGAGTTTCACAGTTGGTCATTTTATTTTTCTTTCCTTTTCGTTCTGTTCTTCTGTTGTCTTGGTTTTCGTTTTTTGTTTTCCTGACCCCTCCCCCATCTCCGGTGAAGCACGCAGGGATCGGACACGCTATGGTAAACAAACTGCATTATCTGGTAGATATCACTCTAATTGTCTTACCGTTTGGTTTGCCGTGGGTTTTTTTAACTGTTCGATTCTCCCTCTTTTGTTTCCTTTCCTGTTTGGTTTTGGTTGTTCTGCTCTTCCAACTGTGTTTCTTAATTTTTTTTGTGTGTGTGTGTGTGTCCTGGACAATCTTTAGATTTTGCTTCTCTCTTTCAGTTTTCCGTCTTTCTTTTTCTTTCTCTCTTTTTTTTTTTTTTTTGGTTCAAAGTCAAATCCAAAAGACAAATGGAAATCGAGGAATTTGGCCTGTCCCTGCCCTAATTCGGACTCCTGGATTCAGATTCCTGGCGGGACAGGCCTGGGGGCAGCCCCAAGCTCATCGGCGCTGGTTAGACCAGCCCCGGTGGAGGCCGCTTGTGTCTACCGCTTTATTTTGTTCTTTTACCTCCCCACCCACCCGCCTCGTTTCTTTTCTCTTTGATTTGGTTTCTTTCTTGGTCTCCTGAAAATCCATGGAAAACACCATCCCACAACGTGCTGTGCTCTGCTCGTGGCTCCCGGGGGCCAGCGGGAGGTGGGGAGGGCCCTCCGGGCAGCCAGCCCAGCAGACCAGGGGGGCAGCAGGGCCACCCGCTGGCCTTGGCAAGGCGGGGGCCTGGGGCCAGACGGACCCCTTGGGGTCACACCGGTTCACACCAGTTTCGGGGCTGTCCCAGGCTGGCTGCCCCAGAGAGGTCACATCCCCTCCCTACTTCCCGGCCTTGAGGGCTCCTGGCTCCATCCCCCCCCCCCCCCACATTTTGCATGGCATGAATGGTCTCCCCCACCAGGGACAGCGTCCAGCTCCTCGTCCTCTGCTCTGACTAACACTGTGTTTACACTGTCTCCTGCCTCTCCCCTGCTCCCCCTGCCCCCCTGCCCACCCCTGCCCTGCCTGTCCTGCTTGGCCTCTGGCTGGGTTGGTTTCCTTCCTGAGGAGGGTGAGAGGCAGAGGCCTGGCTGGGTGAATCGGGCAGGCGTCCCTAGGCGCCTGTGTTTGGGTCGGCCTCGGTGGCGCTGCGTGACGGTGTGGGTGTCTTGTCGGTGCAGCTGGTGTGTGCTGGTGTGTGGGTGCGACTGTGTGTAAATGTTGGTGTGACATTTAGGGGGTGTTCCCGGGAGCCCGGCGCGTCTGCGATCTGCTGTGGCGCGTGGACGCGCCGGTGCAGCCGGCCGGGCTGTGTGCTGGCGAGTGGCCGGCGCTTGCCGAGGGGGTGCCGGGGCCTGGGCGGGCCGGGTTGTGGGAGCAGAGCTGGAGCGGGAGCCGGCCCTGGCCTCCCGGCCTCGCCTTGGCGTGCGTGTGTCCCCCGGGATTCCCTCCAGCCTGCCGGCCGGCTCTGCAACAGCGGGCGGTTAGTCATCGCCTATTAATAATGCAGAGTGATGGAGCAGCAGGCCGGGGCCTGCCGGAGGACGTGTCTGCTCCCGGGGGCCGGCGCTGCCCGGGCCGCTGTCTGGCCTAACCAGTGTCCAGGCCATGCGGCCGCCAGGGCCAGGAGGGATGCGTGATGGGGGTCCCGATCAGAGTGTCTCCCCCGCTCTCCAGGGGGCTCTGCCTGCGAGGCTGCACCTGTCCTGCTTCCCTGCACCCCAGACCCGTGGCAAGCTGCCCCCCAGCTAGTGCAGCCATGGCCACCTCCCCGACTTGAGGCCCCCGGCGCTGCCAGCTGCTGCCCCGGGTCCGAGCGAGCCCGCAGCGGCCCCAGCCCCGCCCTCCACGGGTCCCGGTCTCCAGCGGCCGTCCCGGGACTCAGCCAGCGCCACCAGGAGCCGGGCAGCCGGCAGGAGTCGGGCACTCGAGACGGCCAACCTGGGATTCTGGGGACAGAACGGAGGCCAGAAAAACCCGTGCTGTGTACCCCACGCGCCCGAGGACCCCGCCCGAGAGCAGGGGCTCTGCACGCCTTCCTTCCAGGTTCCTCGTCTCCCAGACAGGCCGGGCAGCCCCGTTTTGTGGGCAGCGTGGAGACCCAGGCTGGGGAAGGAAGGGAGGCCCCGAGCCCTGTGAAGGGAATTGTGATTTTATGGAGCTTCGCAGAATGTGAACTGGTCTCAGTGCTTCCAGGCAGGGTGTTCTGTAAAGAAGCGACCCCCTCCGCTCAGCAAATTCTGGGGAACTCCCCATCTCTGGCCCCACCGGCGACCCGTCCCTTCCGCCTTAGGAATCGGGCCCCAAATAACTCCTTGAATACCCCGGATGCCGCAGGAATGGGGCCTGGAGTCGGGTGGTGGGGGCACATGGAGCGACTTGGTCAGTTGGTGAGGAAGCCACGCACCGTGCGGCGTCAGCTGGGGGAGTCCCCTGAACCCCAAGTCTCCAGTATCTGCGCCTCTCATGGCTGCTGCTCTGGACCTCCAGGACCTTGGGGGTCCTGGCAGCCTGGAAACAGCGCCCGCCCTCAGGCCTGCCAGGGGCTGGCTCTTCCGGCTGAGGCCGGAGACGGACGGGAGCCCGAGCCCCAAGAGACACAGGCTCGGCCTCGCGTGCCGGGTGTCCTAAGTTACCGACTCGCCCGAGGGACTCCGGCCCCGTCTGAGCGCTTGGGAGAGGGTGGAGACAGCGGCCACCAGGCGGCGGGGAGGCCGGGCTCGGTGGTCAGGCGGGAGCGTCCTTGCAGAGTGCTGGCCAGCCACGCCGCGAGCCCTGGCTTCTGCTGAGCGGTGCTGACCTTGGGCGCCCTCGCCTGCCTGCGTGAGCGGCGGGGTGCAGCAGCGGGCAAAGCGGGGCCCAGGGGCGCCCGGGGTCAGCGGCCAGCCTGGATGTCAGGTGCTTCCCCGCAGCTTCTAGATTCTGTCCTCATGGAGAGCCCGGAGTAGGGGTGATGCCGGACCCCTCTGGCAGGCGAGACGCGGGCGGGTCAGGGAGACGGTTCTGGAGAGGGCTCAGGCCGGGTGGGAATGCGGGGTTCTCCCGGGCGCCACAAGTCGGGGTTCTCCTCCGTGCTGGCCCTGCAGCCCTGCACTGGCCTGTGTGTAGGGGCGGGTCGGGAGGGTGGGGCGGGCCGCCGCTGAGTCTGGGGCTTCGCGTGGCCCTGGGGCCCAAGGACCGCTGCTTGCAGGCGCCACCAGGCCTCCCGGCCGCCGGGGTGCAGAGTGAGCTGGAGTGCCTGGTCGTGGGTCCGTGGCGAGTGGCGTGGGTTGAGTGTCCGGGTGCCCTCTGGTGACAAAGGTCTGAGCCCAGGGTCCCTTCCCGAGCTTTCTCAAGCCATAAAAGCTGTCCCAGTGGCACTCCTCTCCCCTCCTCCACTGAAGGAAGCTTCTTCCTGCACCCCATGGGCTCTCTTGCCTCCCCCTGCTCACCTCTGCCCTCCCCGCATGCGCCCCACCTGCGCCCTCCCGCCCGCATGGTCCCCAGGCTGCAGCTGCTCCTGTGGCACGGCCCCTGCCCTCCGCCCGCTGGCCCACCTTTCCAGAAGCTGTATGGGGGGTTGGGGGGCAGGGGCATCAATACCCCAGGGTGGAGGGGGACGGGAGGGCACCCCCTGTGTCCTGCTTTTACTAACGAACCTGCCATTTTTGTGTCTGGACTTCGATTGTCTGAGGGAACAGTCGGGTGCACTAATCTTAGTCATCTCCCTCCTGCCTCCCCCAAGACCTTCCGCCCAGGCCCACCTCCCTCCGCTTCCCACCCAGCCCAGGCTGACCCCTTCCTCTGTGCACCTCCTTGTGACCTCTGGTCCACCCCACCTCCCCCCGGGCCAGGGCTGCTCTAGAACCGGGGGTCCCGAAGGAGGAGGCGCCACGCGGCCATGGTCTCCCTGGAGCTGGGCGGCTGGGGCAGGTGTGCGGTGGGGAACTGAGGGCGCCCCGGCCCGAGTCAGGTGCTTGGGAGCTGGCGAAGGCAGGTGAGCTGGCCGAGGTGGGGAGAGGCTCAGTCGGTGCCAGGCTGCCTGGACGGCAGTGGGGACCCAGCGGGGATCCAGCAGGGACACGGGGCTGGGGGCCCAGCTTACTGACAGACCCAGAGGGCCCCCTCCTGTGCCGAAGTCGGGTCCAAGTCTGAGCACCAAGGCTCTGTCACCGAGGTGCCCGAGGCGCCGGGTTTGCAGGTGAGACCCAGGCGGGGAGAGTGAGGTGTGGCCCGCGGTGGCCTAGGGCCTGCTGGCTGGGCCCGCCGGTCAGGAGCTGAGCGGCCAGCAGAGGCGGGCCCAGGTCTTGTCTGTCAGCGCAGAGCCAGGGGGTGGGGGTGGGATGGAGCTGACTTTGCCCAGGGGGACCCCTTCCCCGCCCCCCTCTTTGTCCCGCCCCATTCCTCCGTCTCACCCCCTTCCCTTTCTCCAGCCCCCGCCTGCCCTGTAGTCTTGTTTGCACGCTCTCGTGACTGACACTTGATCCTCCCCTTCTCCACGGAGCCCACTCAGCCTCCAGGTGTGGGGGCCAGGAAGGAAGAGCAAACAGTAACGACCAGCCCCCCCACCCACCAGGCTCAGGCTGCCACTCACCCCCTGCCGCAAGCCCCCTCCCCAGCACAAGGTTTGATGGTTCCCAGGAGGGACCCCCGCTTTGCTCCCCCATCTGCTCACTGGGGGCTCTAGCCCAGCCTGCACTTGGCCCTTGGTCCTCCTCACGCCCACCTGGAGCCCTGCCCAGGACGACGGCTGGCGGCAAGTGCGTGTGGACGGGTGGGGCGCTGGGTGCCCCTGTCCAGACTTTCCTGAAAAGGGGGTGCTGAAGCTTGTTTGGGAGAGGAACGTGGGGCTGAGCTGTGACCTGTGAAGCACCGGGTCAGCTTCCCACCGGCCCAGGGGTCTGCCCCACTCCCCCTGCTGGCCTCCCGGCTGGGCTGCGGCCTCCGCCCCGGCTCCTCCTCCAGAGCGCCTCCCCGGTTCTTTGCAGGGTCCTGCAGTGAGGCTCAGGTGTGGGTGTGGGTGTCTGCAGCCCTGGGGTGCTCTATGGTTAGGCTTTTCAGGGCCCAGGGGGCCTCTGATCCCCTGGAGGGGGGTCAGAGAGTCAGTCACTCCCGCTCCCCAGGTCACACCTGCTTTCCCCAGGCCTCACTGAGCCCCTCTGCCCTCCTCGGGACAATGGGACCCCCACTCCCCACATTTTGCTTCTGTGCCTCACTCCTCACCAGGGTCTTGGCATCACGAGGTCAGCCCTTCCCGCCCTCGCCCCGCCATTCCCAGCCTGCCGAGAGAGGCGAAGAGAGTGCGACCCAGTGCAGAGGGCCCCCAGGAGAGGGCAGCTCGGGCAGGGACTGGCACCAGGCGCCCGCAGTCAGGGTGGTTGTGGTGGGCACTGGCCCGAGGGGTGTGTGGGCCCCAGGAAGTGCAAGGATCCCCAGCTGTACTAGTGCCTGTCCTGCCCAGCCCCCTCTCGCCCTGCACCGGGGCTGGGAGTGCCCGTCAGTGCCTGCAGGGAGAGCAGCTGGTGGGTCCAGCCGGCCGAGCGCACCCGCAGAGGGGAGGTGAGGAGTGAGGGTGCTGTTGTGCCTCCCCAGGGGCCCGGGGTCCTCACAGTGAATGCTCCACACACCCGGGACCCTCAGCTGCTTCCGTCCCCTGCAACCATCAAATCTTGTGCTGCCCCCACCCCACTGTTCCTCCTTGAGACAAGCAGACATAAAAATGGGGGCCCCCATCCCACTGCCCCCCGGCCCCTCCCTGGCCAGCCCGGGCTCTTTCCAGGGAGTTGATGCCCGTTGTCTCCTGTGTCCCCTCCCCGGCCGGGCAGGTGACCATCTCGGTGGACGGCATCCTGACCACCACCGGCTACACGCAGGAGGACTACACCATGCTGGGCTCCGACGACTTCTTCTACATCGGGGGCAGCCCCAACACGGCCGACCTGCCCGGCTCACCCGTCAGCAACAACTTCATGGGCTGCCTCAAGGACGTGAGTGGCCGCGGGCTGCCTGCAGTGGGGTCGGTCCCACCAGCCAGCTGCCGGTCCTCTGGTCCTCCCGCTTCCCGGCCCAAGGCCTGGCTCTGCCTGGCCTCCTGGCCCTGCCCCATCCTCGGGGGTGTCCCCGGCCCGTGTCAGTCCCTGCTTGCCGCTCTGTGACCTTGGCCGAGGCCCTTGACCGCCCCTGAGTTTCCTCTTCTGTGAAGTGGGTGGTCAGCGCCTGCTCCGGGGTGGGCAAGATCAGATGAGGGTGCGGGCGAAGTGCCCGGCATCTGGCCAGCGGCCGGTTCGCAGCCCCCGGGTGTCCAGGGTTCGTGCCGGTCAGAAGACAGAACCGGGGAGCTGAGCGGGCACGGGAGGTGCTACTTCCCGGGCTGTGTGTGTGGAGTTTGGGAACAGGCCTGAGCCTGGGGTCCCCCAGGGCTGGGGGCAGGGCCCCAAGTCCTGGCTGCCTGCACCCTCACCCCCTGCCGCGCCTCCCTGCAGGTGGTCTATAAGAACAATGACTTCAAGCTGGAACTCTCCCGTCTGGCCAAGGAAGGGGACCCCAAGATGAAGCTGCAGGGGGACCTGTCGTTCCGCTGTGAGGACGTGGCTGCCCTGGACCCTGTGACCTTCGAGAGCCCCGAGGCCTTCGTGGCGCTGCCCCGCTGGAGCGCCAAGCGCACCGGCTCCATCTCGCTGGACTTCCGCACCACCGAGCCTAACGGGCTGCTGCTGTTCAGCCAGGGCCGGCGGGTGGGCGCCGGCGGCCACAGCTCCGTCCAGCGAGCTGACTACTTCGCCATGGAGCTGTTGGACGGCTACCTCTACCTGCTGCTGGACATGGGCTCCGGTGGCATCAAGCTGCGGGCCTCCAGCCGCAAGGTCAACGACGGGGAGTGGTGCCACGTGGACTTCCAGCGCGATGGGCGCAAAGGTCAGCAGCCTCCGACCCCGCCCGGCGGCCCCCTCGGTCTCGGCCTCCTGTCTGGCCGCCTGTCCTCCCCGTTGCCCCAGCGCTTCCCCGGCCCTTGTCCTTCCGTCACTGCTGGAAGGATCCCCGGGTGCGGGTGCGCCAGGCTGGCCTGCTGCTGTGGTGGCCTTGGCCCTGCTCTCAGCCCGTGAGCCAGCTCGCTCATCTGTAACAGGGGCCACTAGACTGGGGGCGCGGGGGAGAAAACACGGGGCCCCTGGGAGGCATCAGGGCCTGGCCCCACCATGTTCCATCCTCCTTAAAAACCCAGAAAAGCGCCCAGCCACTCCTTCTTCGCAGGCTGCATCCCTGCCACGCCTGCAGTGACCCCCAGCATTTCCCCCACCTGGGTGCGGGCGCTGTCCAGGGTGCTGGCGGGACAAGTGAGCGAGCAAGCCAGCGAGCGGCGCCCTCTCCGTGGGAAGCCCACGCTACGGTGGGGGACAGGACGGCAGGGGCATGCCGGACAAAGCCCCGGCCCCACCCCGTGAGGCTTCCAGAAGCGCAGCGCTGCAGGGGGAGAGCAGGGTCTGGCAGGGTCTGTTTCTTGAGCACCCGCCCCCGCTTCCTTTCCCACCCTCTTGCTTCCTGCCTAATTCTCTCCTCTTTACCCTTGCTGAACATGAGCGAATTCTCCGAGAAAGGAAGACTTGATATAAACGAGAACTGAAGTTAGCCAATCCGAGCACTGGCCAGCGAAGGCAGCATTCTCAGGCTCCGCGGCTGGCAGGGCACAGGCCCCGGGGCCGCGTGGGGTGGCCGCCCCCAGCAGTCCGGGTGGACGGGCGGGCGGCCGCTCGGCTCCGAAGCCCCGCTCCTCCGGCCTCCCCCGGGAAGCCTTGCCGGATCTGGGCTCTGGTGAACCGCTTCGTCCTGGTTTCGTCTCACCCGGGGTCCTCCCAGAGGGCGCGCTGCGCCCGGGTTCCCCCGTAGGCGGCCCATGACTGAGAAGCGGGGCCAGGCTCGTCGGTGCCATCAGGGGCCACAGGGGACCCGGCCCCCCAGGGCCGCTGGGTCCGGCCACCGTCAGCGCCAGGCGCCCCTCGGGCCAAGTCGTTTGCACGAAGCTCCCTTGGACGCCTCCCGGTCAAAATGGCTGCGGGTTGCACAGGACGGGAGGCCCAGCGTTTTAGCCCTTCGGGGGCCCGCGGCACCCCTCCCCCGGGCTCTGAACACCCACCGGCCCCTCGCTGGTCCTGGCCCCGCCTCCCTGCGCCCCGCCTCCCTGAGCTGAACCCAAGGCTGCTCTGACCGCCGGGGGTGCCGGAGGTTCATCCGCGTGTGACGCGACCTCTGTGGTCAAGTGACCTTCCGCGTCCACGTGAGCGCTTTGGGGCTCTCCTCCGTGTTTTCGGTGGACCGAGGCTTGTGCTCACTTTAGTTTCTCTTGCTCACTCTCCATGAGACACCCTCTCTGCTCCGTCACCAGCGTTGGGCCCATCTGTAAAGTTCAGGGGACAGTCCAGGGTGGAGCGGACATCTGGGGAGTTGTGGGTGGCAGGGCCACGCGGGCATCTGGAGCGCGGTCAGCGGCAGGACGCTGGCCTCAGGAGGACATACCCTGGCCTGGTGTCCGGTGGGGCTGGGGGGTCTGGGGGCCTCTCTGGTATGGGGGAGGCCACTGTGGATATAGGGTGGCCGCTGAAAGTGCCAGTTCTGCTCGGGGTTTCTCGCTCATACAGGCCAGAGGTGTGGGGGTGAGAGGATTCACCAGAGACAGAGCCGGGAGCAGAACAGACAGATCTACTGAAACATACTGCTGAGGGGGGCAGTGGGGAGACAGGAGAGGTCTGCTGCGCCATGTGGGGCCCTTCTCTGGCTGGGGATCAAACTCGAGCTGCAGCGGCTGCCTCACAGTGCAGTGCCTAACCCGTTGGGCCACCAGGGAGCCCCCTTCTTCATTCTTAAGGGAGCTCTTCCACTCTTGGGGAACGAGGAAGGAAAATGCATGAAATGAAAACTGCCAGCAGAATAAAGCTTCTGATGAGCAGGGTCAGCGTCTCAGGGTTCCAGGGGAAGCTTGGATGCCCCACCTGGAGCAGATCTTTTTCTGAAGACCACCTGCCTCTCCGTCCACCCTCTCCCTGCTCCTGGCGCTGGGCCCAGGCTCTGGGTGGGGGAGACGCCAGGCTTGGGGGTCCCACTGCTGGGGTGCTGGCACTGGACTCTGCTCCTGACTCAGGCAGGCCCTCCGCCCCATCTCTCTAAGCCTCATTTGCCACTTCAAGATGGTGACAGACACCAATTTCAGAGGGTTCCTGTGGCCTGAACGGGGAGAGCCCAGTGCCCGCAGACTGCTGTGTAAATGCTGGTGGGGCCTTGTGGAGCCAGACCTTCCGGCCCCCTGAGGAGTCTCAGCTTGCGGCTTCTGCTCCAAGGAACAGCGAGAGATGACCCGGGAATGACCTTTTGGGGGTGTCCACCCCCTGCCTTCTCTGAGGATTGGGCCATTGGGGTGGCGGGATCCAGGCTGGGCCCGCCCCCAGGAGGCCCTGCTTTGGGGACCTTTGGCCACTGCTTTCTGCAGCTGGGCAGTGAGACCCCCGCTGGAGCCCCAGGCCTGGGACGCTGACGTCAAGCCAGACACCCCTTTCTGGCCAGGGGTTTCTCCCTCCGACTCCCCCTGAGGCCACCCCCGTTGCTCCTCAGGCTCCATCTCGGTCAACAGCCGCAGCACGCCGTTCCTGGCCACCGGGGATAGCGAGATCCTGGACCTGGAGAGCGAGCTGTACCTGGGCGGTCTCCCCGAGAGCGGGCGGGCGGACCTGCCGCTGCCCCCCGAGGTGTGGACCGCGGCGCTCCGGGCCGGCTACGTGGGCTGCGTGCGGGACCTCTTCATCGACGGGCGGAGCCGCGACCTGCGGGGCCTGGCCGAGGCGCAGGGGGCGGCGGGCGTGGCGCCCTTCTGCTCGCGGGAGACGCTGAAGCAGTGCGCGTCCGCCCCCTGCCGCAACGGGGGCGTCTGCCGCGAGGGCTGGAACCGCTTTGTCTGCGACTGCGCCGGGACCGGCTTCCTGGGGCGGGTCTGTGAGAGAGGTGAGAGCCGCCCGCCGCGCCCCGCCCCTGGGCCCTAGACCTCTGGGCCTGGCGGCCCTAATCAGCCCTGACTCTCCCTCTCCCTCCGCCGCGCCCACCCGCCCTACGCCTGTCTTCCCCCGTGCCCCGGCAGAGGCCACGGTCCTGAGCTACGACGGCTCCATGTACATGAAGATCATGCTGCCCAGCGCCATGCACACCGAGGCCGAGGACGTGTCTCTGCGCTTCATGTCCCAGCGGGCCTACGGGCTCATGATGGCCACCACCTCCAGGGAGTCCGCCGACACTCTGCGCCTGGAGCTGGACGGGGGCCAGATGAAGCTCACCGTCAACCTCGGTAACCGCCCGCCCTGCCCGGCCGCCCCGCCCCTGCCTCTGCCCTCTGGAGAAGCCTGTGCTGCCGCCAGTGGGGGCCCGGTGGGGAGGGCGGAGGAGGCCAGCTGGGGCCGAGACGCCCCGTGTCGGGCTGCTCCCTGCTCGGCGCACTGTGGGGAGGCAGGCCCCAAGCATGGCCAGCCACACGCAGAGCGTGTGTGGGGGTGACGCACACCCTCCCGGGGCTCCCGGGGGGAGCGAGTGTCCAGCACACGGCACGACTCGGCTCGCTTCCGGCCGTGGGCCACTCTGCCCTCAAGGGGGCTCCTTCATCAGGGGCACCCATGCAGCCAGCGCTCCACCAGGCGTGGAGCTGGAGGCGGGGTGCCCGGCCCTGCAGACCCCGCCTCCTCGCAGTGCACAGGTGCGTGGGCGCCGCACCCGCAGCGCCACCCCCTGGGTCCGTCTCCTGAGACCCCCGCCGCACCCCGCAGCGGTCCAGTCCCGGCACTGGCTGCACCCGCAGCACAAAGCCCGTGGGCTGTGCCCCCCTCAACAGTGCGGGGGGCCCGGTGCAGGCACCCTGCTACCACCCCGCTCTGCGCCTCTTCCAGTGCTGGGAGCCTCAGGTGCCACCTCCCGGCAGCCCCGGGCGGGTGGGGTCTTGAGCCCGGCGGACCCCAGAGTGGACTCAGCTCTCACGGTCAGGGGCAGAAAGAGAACAGCAGCTCCTGTGCCGAGCGGCCCTTGAGGGTGCAGCTGACCGTCCATGGGCCTGGGCCGGGCAGCCGCGCAGACACCGTGTCGCAGGCCGCCGAGCTCCGAGGTGGAGGCCTGCACTGTCTGGCCGGCCGCACCTGCACACACACACACACACACACACACACACCTGCGGCCCAGCCTCTCCGCACGTGCGGGCACCTGAGGGCTGTGCGGAGCAAGGTCGGGCTGGGGTGGCTGGACCCGGGCCTGGCGCGTGCGCTCTGAGCAGATCAGAAGCCAACACACGAGAGGTTGTGGTGCTCACGCGTGCAGACGTTCACCGGCAGTCCTGCCCACGCAGGCCTGCAGGGTGTCGCGGCCCTTTGAGAGCCCAGCCACCAAGTCATGAAAGTGTGCCCCTCAGGGGCTGTGGGGGCGGCAGCCCAGGGCCCCACGGTGGGTTGGGGGTCCCCAGGCGCTACTTCTCACCACCACCCCAGCCTGTGGAGTTGCAGGCCACAGCAGGGTGGGGTGCCTCTTGGCAAGCTCCCCAGTCTTCTTCAGACACCCCCTGGCTCCCCGAAACTGCCACAGGTGGCAGGGAACCAGCCCAGACCCGCGCTTCAGGCTGCTGGGTTTGTGGGGCTGGCGAGACGCCCCGGCCTGCACGCCAGAGGTGTGCAGGGTGGGACCTGCTCTGCAGGAGTTGGGGGGCTGATGGCTTTTTCCTTGGGTGGGCTCAGACCCCCTGAGAGGAGCTCAGCTCCTCTGCTTGGAGGAGGCATTGTCCTTGGCCAGGGGTGCCTCTGGGGACCCTGGGCCTTCGACCCCCCAGCCTCGGCTCCCCCCGCTACATTTCTGTCCGAGGCACATGACTGCTTGTATTAGAGAAGGAGGGGCCCTCAGACTGAGGTGCCTGCCCCCTGCCAGCCGCGCTGGGCCTGCCCGGTCCGCGGAGATGCGTCCCCCTCATGTGCTCACGTCAGGCCTGGCCAGCGCCCGCCACGAGTGCCAGTGACCGGGGGCAGGAGGCTTCAGCCGCTGGGTGGCCGCCCCGCTGCAATGGGGAGCACCGGGCCTGGGCCCGGAAGGCCTGGGGCCTGCCCTGTCTTGGCGGCTGCTGCGTCTGTCCCTTTCTGAGCGGCTGTGAGATGGGAGACCCTGCGCCCCGCTCTGCTGCTTCCGGTGAGGTGTGGAGGCCTGTGGGTGGCGTCCGTCACCCACCCCTGCCTGCAGGGCCTCGCAGACGGTGGACGCCCGGCCCCGGCCTGGCCTCACTGGACGTGGGTGAACCCGGTGGCCTCCCCCGTGGGGCGGGAAGGCTGACTCCCACACGGGTGCTCTGGGGGCGGGTTCCCGGCCAGGCAGCTGCGGCCGGCACCGGGCAGGAGGGGAGGCCCTCAGTGCCAGCCCCGAGAAACGGCCGGCCGGAGCACCCCGGGCCTCCACTCGTCGGCCTGAGCGAGGCCAGAGCTGCGCTGTCGCGGCCCCGGCGGCCGTGGGTCTGTGTCCCGGGGCTCTTCACCCTGTTCCTGGGTCCCTTCTGCCCGGGTTCGGCCTGGGGGCCAGTGCCCAGCCAGGCTTGCCCTCCTCGTCCTCCCGCAGCTGCCATCGAGGCCGACATGAGCCCCTTGCTGAAACCCCACTGCACCCCACGGAGCAGACGGGGTGCCCTGGCCAGCCCAGGCATGCGCCAGAGCGCTCCAGGAGGGCCTGGAGGGTGGTCCCTGCCCCTCCGTCCCTCTCCACCATCCCGCCCTGGTCCGGCCCTCACCCCGGGCCTCTCCGGCAGGGCCGGGTATGTCTGTGCACACCCAGCGCGGCCTCAGGCTGGGCCACGGCTCCCGCTCTGGCTGTGCTCGGCCTGGCACGGTCGACACAGCTCCCCAGCGGTGCCCGTCTTCAGGGGTGTTCGCTTCCCCAAACCCACTGGAGTGGGGTCTTGGGATGGGGTGATGGAGTTGACACCTCTTCTCTGGACAGATGACCCCCCATTCCTCTGCTCTCCTGCTGGGGAGGGACATTAGCTCCTTCCCTGCGCCTCTCCCCAGGGGGGATCCGCCTGCCCTTCCAGCCCCCTTTTTTCTTTTTTGGACCCTTCATTGGTGAAGATTCTGCTGGCCCCGAGGGAGCCCCGTGACCTGACTCCAGGGCCTGGCACCACCCCCCGGCCTCCCCACTGCTCCTCTTTCTCCCTCTCCTCACTCCTGCCTCTGCCCCGTGACCTTCCTGTGCCCCCTTGCCCCCAGGTGCCAGGCCGTGGCCCAGGGTCCCGGCTGCCCCTCCACTCTCTGCTGTGGTTGACAACGCGTGTGGAGCTCAGCTGTACTGCCGAGGCACTGCCCCCAAGCGCGGGCTCCGGCTGCCGTCCCCGCAGGAACCTTCAGGGGCCCAGGGACCCCGGCCTGCCTTTTGCTTCCTGGCCGAGGTGCACGTGGGCGGGGCCTGTCTGGGGAGGAGCCTCGGGACCCAGAAATCGCTGGCAGAGCACCCCTTCCTGAAGGGCCGGGCCAACCCAGGGCACCTGGTCCTCGCTCCCAGCTCAGCGTCCTCATGTTCAGGCCGCTGGGAGGGCAGCAGGGGCTCAGAGAGGGGTGTCGGGGGTCACCTACTAAGATCGGAAGCCAGCTTTTCAGGCCCCCCCACCGGGGTGAGGGGATGGCACAGGCCTCCTGGGGGCCCTAAGCCCCAGTGCCCTCGTGGCGCCCCAAGCTCTGTCCTTTTGGCCAGGCTGGCCGCCGGGCCGCGGGCGTGGGCTGCAGGGGCTCTGCAGACGGGGCTGCAGCCGGAGCTGGCCAGGGCAGTCGGCTGTGCCACGGGCCTGCCTGTCTCTGCTGTGTCCCTGAGGCTTGGGGCCTCGCTCCTGCCTGTGAGGTCTCAGCGCCTCCCCAGACAGCACACTCACACCGGCTCCTCTTCAGGCTCAGGGCCCGGCCAGGAAGGGGAGGAAGGTTCCTGCAGGGCGGTGCTGGCCTGGGCTCTGGGTGGTGCGTGGCCACGGGAGGGGGCCCTGGGGCAGACCCCGCGATTTAGCTCAGACCCCGTGGGCATGGGGAGCCGTGTGCCCCGCACGGGCTCTGAGCAGGGAGTCGTCCCAGCGCGGGGACTCCGGCCCTCCCCACACAGCCCCCCGAGCGGGGAGGTGTGGGGCCGGCCGGACCCTGAGCCCCCAGTGTCCCCAGTACGGCTGGGTCCTCAAGGTGCCACCTCCCTCAGACGCGAGCGGCCTGCCTCTGCCCATCGCCCGCTGCCTCCCAGCTCTGGGGCGGGTCGGAGCCCTCCTGGGGGCGGAAGGACAGGGGTCCCCCTGAGGAAGGGGAGAGGGCACCTGGGCACGCGTGGTCCCCGGAAAGTGGCCCCGGGGGGAACCCCGCCCGCAGACACCCCTCCCTGTGAAGGATGTAAAAAAAAAAAAAACTTGTTCTGCCTTTTTGTCTCCCCCCCCTCTGCCCGCCCCATGGCCCCCCCAGACTGCCTGCGCGTCGGCTGCGCACCCAGTAAGTGGCTTCTCTCTTCTGAAGAACCCAAGGGCCTGGGACCTGGACCCGGGGTCTGGGGGGCTGACTGGGGAGGAGAAGCCCTCATGGCTGGCTTGTGTGGGGTTGGGCAGAGGGGGTGCTGAGGTCGTGGAGGACGGTGGGCAGAGTGGAGGCACACAGGGGGGCCAGCATGCTCTCTGGGTCATGCTGAGGAACCCGGGAAAGCTTGTCTAGTCCTGGGGACCGGCAAAGACGTGAGCTCCTTCCTCCAGCGGGAGCCGGCAGGAGCCCGGAGGCGCCGGGAGATCCCGCTGCATCGCCAGAGGTGGCCACAAGGGGGCGCGCGAGGCCCACGGGAGAGACGATAAAGCCGGAACCCGGGAGAGGGAGGCGCGGCCAGCGCGGGCAGGGCCCCCTATTAAACCTCTGTGGGGTGGGGGCCCAGTTTCTGCCAAAGAGGGTTGCTTCTAGAGGTGGCAGCTCTCAGCGGCACCGAAATGAGTGGTGTGCCCGGGCTCAGCGCTGTGTCCTCACAGCAAGAACAAGCAGGAGCCGGCAGAGGCTGGTGTACTCCTGCTCCCCGCGCTGAGTGCGCAGCGTGGGGACCCCGCCAGGCTCAGCCCATCCTAGAGACACAGGTTTCACTTTAGACTTGGAAGGCGGTAGTGCTGGCCTCGAGTCGTGGCCGGCACTCCTAGGACACGTCCCCTTGACCCCGGGGGCTGGCCACGCCTGGGGGTGCTGCGTTGGCCGGGGCAGGGCTTCCCAGCCAGCCAGCCAGGGGCTGTGGGTGCCGGTGCACGTTCGGGTGCGCGGCAGAGCGCTGCCTTGTGCGGGTTCTAGGTAGGGCCATGCCCCGAGCTGGGGCCTTGGCAGCCGCCGCCACATAGCCAGCGGAAGGGCCTGCGGGCCTGGGGAGGAGCATGCGGTGCAGGCCCGAGTGTCCCACGCGGCGCCACCGCGGAGGGCACCGCGGCCCCTGGCATGCAGCGTGGAGCGGGGAGGTGAGTGCGGCCGGCGGGCGCCGCGCTCACGCCCCCCTTGGTGCCGCAGGCAAAGGCCCCGAGACGCTGTTTGCCGGGCAGAAGCTCAACGACAACGAGTGGCACACGGTGCGCGTGGTGCGGCGCGGCCGGAGCCTGCAGCTGTCCGTGGACAACGTGACTGTGGAGGGTAGGTGGCTGGAGGCCCGGGCCGCCCCTCGGGTCCGGCTCTTCTCGGTGACCGCGGCCTGGGCTGGCGATCCGAGGGCAGCGCCCCCCCCCCACTGCCGTGACCATTGTCCCCCCAGGCTGTCGTATTGCTGGGGCCTGGACCCCAGGGCCCTCTCGACCCCCCGAGTTCCACGGCTCCGGGTCGCAGGCGTCTCCTCAGGTCGGGGGAGGAGAGGGGAGGAGAGGGGAGGGCCCAGCCCTGGGAGTGGCCTAGCCCCGCCCCCATCACGCCCCCTCCCTCAAACAGGGCAGATGGCGGGAGCCCACACGCGGCTGGAGTTCCACAACATCGAGACGGGCATCATGACCGAGCGGCGCTTCATCTCCGTGGTGCCGTCCAACTTCATCGGGCACCTGAGCGGGCTGGCGTTCAACGGGCAGCACTACATGGACCAGTGCAAGGACGGCGACATCACCTACTGCGAGCTCAACGCGCGCTTCGGGCTGCGCGCCATCGTGGCCGACCCCGTCACCTTCAAGAGCCGCGGCAGCTACCTGGCGCTGGCCACGCTGCAGGCCTACGCCTCCATGCACCTGTTCTTCCAGTTCAAGACCACCGCCCCCGACGGGCTGCTGCTGTTCAACTCGGGCAACGGCAACGACTTCATCGTCATCGAGCTGGTCAAGGGGTGAGGGGCAGGGCGTGGCTGGAGGTCGGTCCCCCAGCCACAGGCCAAGATTCAGGTCCCCCACCAGCCAGGACGGAGAAGCAGCACCTGCCCCCCAGCCGCCGACTCTGTCCCCCTCTGCCGGGCACCCCACAGAGCTCACTGTCCCAGTGCCGCCCAACCCTCTCCGGGGCACTCAGCCGGATGCCGGGACTGGTCCTTGGGGCCTCACTGGCCTTAGGGGGTCCCCCTTTCCAGAGCAACTCTGTCTGTTTCCAGAGGCCCCTGCAGCCCCCCAAACCTCTTCCCCACCAGCTCTTCTTCGGGCGTCCCAGGAGCTGCTCTGTGGCCCCCACCAAAAGGCCTCATACCCTGGCCTCTGGCTGTTGGTTTGGGCCCTTCTGCTGTGGGGTCCCCTGACCCCTCCCGTGTTACAGGGCCCTGCCCTGCCCGCGGTCTGTGCCACATGCCCCTCCCTGGGCCAGCACCTCCCCCGCCCCTCCCCCGGGTCCCACCCCCCACCGCCCCGCCCCGGACCAGTGTCTCCCTCCCGCCACAGGTACATCCACTACGTGTTCGACCTGGGCAATGGCCCGTCCCTGATGAAGGGCAACTCGGACAAGCCCGTCAACGACAACCAGTGGCACAACGTGGTGGTGTCCCGGGACCCGGGCAACGTGCACACGCTCAAGATCGACTCCCGCACCGTCACGCAGCACTCCAACGGCGCCCGCAACCTAGACCTCAAAGGTGGGGCCTCCAGAGATACCCTAGAGGCCCCTGTGGCGCCCGCAGCCCTGCATGCTTTTTCCGCGGGCCTGCCCTCCTTGCCCGGGGCTCCCAGCGCCCGCCTGACGCTCCCCTGCAGTCCGTGAGGGCGGGCTGGTGGCGGGAGGTGCCTCGGGCCTGGGCGGCCCCCTCGGCCTCGGGTAGCTGGCTTCCTGGCAGGGGCAGCCCTGGGCGTGGGGGGCGCTGCAGGCGGGAGGGGTAGTCGCTGGGCCCCTGCCTGTGCCCTGGGTACCAGCTGGGCACCCCGGGGGCCGCGTTGGGCCTCAGCTTTCCTGCGGACTCAGGGTCACGCCGGGGCGGGCAGACCCCTGCAGCAGCTACAAAGAGCCCTGGCCTGCTCCGCGGCCGGTGGCTGAGCTGGGATGAGGAGCCGCAGGGGTCTCCGCCTGGGCAGCCAAGTGGCCTCATCAGGCCCTGTAGGGGCCAGTCCAGGGGCGAAGGGCCACTGGCCCACCCGCTGCCCCACGTGGGCCCTGATCACCGTTGAAGGCCAGGCCCAAAGGGGAGCCCCGGGTGCTCGAACGGGAGTGAAGATGAGGCCCCCGCCCCGCCCCTGGCCTGGGAGTGGCACAGATGAAGGTCATGTGCGTGAAGCAGCCAGTGTCCCAGAGGGGTCCCTGGGGGACAGCATGACTCAGACTGCCTGAGCTTGGGGGCGTCCTCGGGGACCTTCAAGGCCCTGAAGTCACTGGCGAGCAGGACCCGTCTCGGGCAAGGTGCCGCCCATGCTCCCTGCTGCCAGGAGGGGGCGCTGTGTCACAGAGCCGCCAACATGACCGCACCCCGCGGTGGTCTGGCCGGTGTAGAGGCGCCTGAGCCCCGTGCCTGGGTGGAGGGGTCCCTGTGTCTTTCTGAAGCTCTGCAGTGGACTGGACTGGCCGTCCAGGGGGTCGGGTCCCCGAGGAGAAAGCCCTCTTCTTTCATCAGTGTCCGGGGCCAAGTCTTGTTGCAGGAGGCCAGGCCGGGAGCCTGGAGAACACCAAGAGCAGGGAGGGTCTGAGCAGCGTGGGGCGGCAGGGAGCGGGATGCAGGGCTCTGACAGGCCCTGATTACAGGCCAGAACCGGAATCAGAGTGTGGGAGAGAGCAGGGAGCTGCTGCCTCCAGCTGCTTCCCCTCCACGCCCGCATCTGGGCTGCGCTGGGGGAGCAGCAGGTGGCAAAGTGGCGAAGGAAGGAGGGCGGGTGGGCGCCCGCCGGGTGCAGGCCGGGGTCCTGGCTGGGGCTGACCGCGCCCCCTTGCAGGGGAGCTGTACATCGGTGGGCTGAGCAGGAGCATGTTCGGCAACCTGCCCAAGCTGGTGGCCTCGCGGGACGGCTTCCAGGGCTGCCTGGCCTCGGTGGACCTCAACGGGCGCCTCCCCGACCTCATCGCCGACGCTCTGCACCGCATCGGGCAGGTGGAGAGGGGCTGTGACGGTGAGTGGGCGCGGGCTGGAGCCGCAGGCGTCGCTGCCCGGGGCAGCCAAGTGGCCCCCTCGTCGGGCCATGCCGGGGCCGGTCCCAGGACGAAGGGCCGCTGGCCCACCCGCTGCCTCCCCCGGGCCCTGGCCAGCGTTGAAGGCCAAGCCCCGCGCCCTTGGCCCCTTCTTGGCCCCAGCCCCTGGGTTGGCTCAGCCCAGCAGGGGGAGGTGGGTGCGCTCTGGCCCTGCAGCTTCCCCATGTCAGCGAGGGAGGGGCCTGACGGGGGTCCTCCCTCCTGCCCCAGGCCCCAGCACCACCTGCACCGAGGAGTCCTGTGCCAACCAGGGCGTCTGCCTGCAGCAGTGGGACGGCTTCACCTGCGACTGCACCATGACGTCCTACGGGGGCCCCGTCTGCAACGACCGTGAGTGGCCGGTGGCCGGGCCAGGGTGCGGGGGGGCTCAGAGCCTCGGCTGCTTCCTTCTCAGCCCTCTGGTCACCGGGGCCCCAGGGGAGCTGCCGGCTGCGGCCCCCCTCCAGGATTGCTGCAGCTTGAACACCTGGCCATCCCTGACCCATGGTGGCCCCGCAGATTGTTCTGGGGGGGGCACCTGCTCCCTTCACCCGAAACCAAAGGCGTCCGCCTCTGCTCCTCCCGGTGTGATTCTGCTGTGACCTTCCGGCTGAACTTGTAACTGACGCGCACGTTGGCGGGGGGCCTGGGTCAGCCTGCACGCCTTCTCCTGGGCCTGCGAGCTGCAGCCTGCTGTTTTCTGCCTCGAGCGGGCCCTGCCTTAGGCAGAGGCAGCTGGAGCGCGTGGCGTCCCGGGGCCTGCTAGAGCCAGGGCCCCAGGAGGGACACTCACACTCACGCTCACACTCACTCACACGCAGACGCAGCCTCTTCCTTTTACAAACACGGGCTGGGCCTGGAGGACCAGTGCGTTTCTGGAGGTCACGGTCACTTAGCTTGGACCGATCGGAGACTCGGAACCAGGGTCGGTGCCTCCGCTCCTGTGCCAGTGGCGGAGCCCGGCAGCTTGCCAAGGCCCGAGTGGTGGGGCTGCCGAGCAGCAGGCTCCTGGACCTCCGGCTTCTCCTCACCTCGGAGGGCCGGTCAGCCCCGCGTCCCCAGCGCTCACCCGGTGCTGTCCAGCGTGACCGGCCCTGGGCGCCTCCACATCCCTGCCCTGCCCCTGGCTCTTCCTCGTCGGACCTGGCGCTCCCTGTGCCTCGCAGAATGACAGCCAGCTTAGGCGCCGGGAGTGGAGCCCAGGCTGGGGCTGGGCATGTCCGGCTCCAGCTCTGTGGGGATGTGGCACCTCCCGGGTGGGGCCGCTTGCAGAGCCTTCCGGGCTGCTCCAAGAGGCAAAGCACCCAGGACACCGAGACCCTGAAGAGGCTGGTCCTCGCGGCTCGGGCTGGCGTTGGGGGCGCTCCCCGCTGCTCCTGCGGGGTGCAGGGGCAGCGACCCCATGCCAGGGTGTCAGGATCAAAAAGGGCAGCTGCCCGCGGTCGACACTGCACCCACGGAACCTTCTGGAAGGGCTTAGGGAGCCCACCACTTCTAGGGGACCGGACTAGAGGCCGGCGCCACTTCTCTGGGTCTGGGCAGGTGGGCGCAGTGGGGGGCGGGAGCAGGTGTGTCTCGGACCGGTGCAGTCCCTGAGCTCTGGTGACGCAGCCAGGGGCCAAGCGGAGCGTGGAGCTAAAGGTGGGTGCAACTGAGAGCCTTGGGGCACAGCATGCCGCTCCTGGGACACCAGCAGGGACCCGAGAGCTCCGCCCCATGGGCGGGGCGGGAATCTGGGGGCTGCTCTGCCAGAGCTGCTAAAGCTGTGACCCCTTCCTCCCTGCGGCCCATGCCTCCTTCCAGTGGGTTCTCCGTGCTGGGTTCTGTTTTCTTTCATGCTGTCTCTCTGGCTGACTTCTGGGGGGAGAGACTCTGCCTGGGGTCAGCCCAGGTGGAGGGCCAGGGCCTGTGCGCAGGGGTGGAACTGGGTAAGAGGGTGAGCAGAGCCCCACCTGCAGGGCCGCCTGTCCCCACCAGTGGTGGCAGCAGCGCCTCTCTGTGATGTGCAGCTTCGCAGCCCCAGGGGTCTCTAGGAAGGCAGGAGAGAGAGCAGGTGGGGGGAGGGGGAGAATTTGGAGGGCAAGGAAGGGAGACCAAAGGGAGGGGCACTTGGTGACATGAGGCTGAAGCCCTAGGGTGGCAGCCAGCACCCCCACCCCAAGCGTGCCCCTGCTCTGCCTCTTGGAGCCTGTGGGCCCGCCAGGGAGTCCCCCCTCACCTCTGCAGCCCGCCTCTCACCTCCCTGCTCAGTGGTCTCTGCAGCCTCCACTGCTCTCTCGCACACCCCTTCTTCTTTACCCTCTGTCTCCCGGACCCAGTACCCCCTTCCCCCAGCTCTCCACTTCCCACTCGCTGGTATTGATTGGCCTCAAGGCGGTTTCCCTTCCTCTCCTCTCGCCACCGCTCCTCCCTCCCTCCAGCCCTCCCTCCCTCCCTCAGGGGCCATACATTTTCTGCCAGTTCAGAGCTGTTGTCAGTCACATTCCAGAGCTGGGTGGGGGCACAGGGATGGAATGAAGAGGGCAGGAGGGCAGGGCTTCAGGGGCCAGCCCTGCCCCCAGCCTGCGGGCTCCTCTCTGGTGGGATCAACACTATCTGGGGGCCTCCCCTTGGACGCCTCTGGGACCCCTTCTTCACTCCCGAAGGCCGCTGCACGGGTGCTTCTGTTGGGCCTTGGGGGGGGGAGGGGCGAGGAGCTGTCCTGGGTCCTGACAGCATCCGGGAGCCGGGCGCCGGGCATGTGGGGCTCGTGGTGACGGTTTTTGCTCCAAAAAAGAATTCAGATCCTCTAAGCTGGAGCCAGCTCTTCTTGCACCTCCCATTCTCCTGTCTCCCTGCCTCCCCCCTGCACCCCCCTTCCTTTTGCCCTTTACCAGCACTCCTTACTGTGTTACACTGTTTCTTTGGCCCCTTCCTCGCCAGGTCTCCCCTCCTCCTTCTCTGCCTCTTTTTCCACCTCTGCCTCCCTCTCCCAGCCCTAGCAGGGCGGGACCCCCTGCATTTACCTCTTGGGCTATGACAACACTTTCCAGAGATCCCCACAACGTCTGGAGTGGGGTGGGGGGCAGGTTCCAGGGGCAAGGCACCTAGAAGAGGAAGTGGCAGTCTCAGCTCTACCTAAGCGGCCCAGGAAGTGTTCTGTGCCAAGTGGGGTTCTCAGCGGCCTGGTGTCCAGTGGAGGGAGAGGCTGAGGCTGGGGAGGGGCAGGCGGAGTGCAGAGGAAGGATGGGAGGCAGGGTCGTCTTGCAGGGAGGTCAGGGAGCACCCTGGGCCGGTGGAGCACCCTGTGTGTGCGGTGTGCCTTGCTCTTGAGTACTTCTGGGTGCTGGGTGAGGTTTATATGCATATGGGTGAATCATTTTGAGGGTGGGGGGGGGGAGGAGGGACGATCTCTGGCCTGTGTGCTCGGCCCGCCGCTAGGAGCTAGGAGCAAGTGTGTGCGCTCGGCGGGCCGAGTGTGCGTTGGGGGCCAGTGTCCGCGAGCACATACATGCATGCGTGTGTCTGAGCCTGTGTGTGCGTGCGTGCGTGCGCGCACACTGCTGCCTGTATGGGCGCGTGGGCGGTCCCATCCCCAGGCCCGTCCACGGCCCAGCGTGCACGTGTGTTGCGAGGGGCGCGTGCAGAGGTGGCCGGTGGCCGCAGCTCTGCGCCCCGGACCAGTTAGCACTATTGGGGTTCGCCCAGGTGCGGGGGGAGGAGGAGGAAGGGGGCGGCCTCTTTCGCTAGCCTCAGTCCCGTTCAATTATTCAGCAGGGTCCCTTCTCCGGAGGGGCGGGAGGGGCGCGCGCGCCTGGCGCGGGGGAGGGGCGGCCGCGCGCCGCGGAGAGGAGAGCGCCGGGCGGGCCAGCCAGGTGCCGCGCGGCGGAGCTGCCCAGCGACGCCCGCAGCTCGGGAGCCGCTCGGGGCCCTCCGCCCTGCCCCCTCCTCCTCCCGCGCTCCCCTCCCCTCTCCTCTCCTCTCCACTCCCCTCCTCCCGCCCTGCCGCCCGCCCGCCCTCTCCCTCCAGCCCTCAGCCTCTGCAGCAACACTCCGCTGCCTCCATATCTCCGGAACCTCGCCGGCTCGCGCTTTCCTCCGCTCGGCCGCGCTCCCCTCCTCTCCTCTCCTCTCCTCATCTCTCCTCTCCCCTCCTCTCCCTCGTTCCCCCCTCACCCGGATTTGCTTCCCTTCCCCCTTCTCCCGCCCCCCTCCCCCCGGCCGCTCCCTCCTTT
>JAGFMF010011432.1:3632149-3686832 GCA_019455555.1 Galemys pyrenaicus
CCCACCACCCCCTCCTGCTTCCCTGCCACTCTGTCTCCTCCTGTCTCAGCCCCTGATAACTTTCCCTCTCAGAGCCGAGTTCACTTTCTCTTCCAGACCCTGCGGCCTGCCATTTCTGACCAGTCATTTCTTTCTGCCCTTCTCCCTTCCTACCCCAGCCCTCTCGTCTCTCCTGTCTTAGGCCACAGAGGTGCTCTTTGTGCCCTGCTTCTCCCTCCGGCCCTGCCAGCTTCCATCTTTGTCCTCCATATTCTGTGCCCCCCATCACCGCACCCCTGTAGCTTCCGGTCTCTGTACTCCCCTCCCCTCCCCACTCCTCCCATTACTTCCTCCTCTCCACCAGACCCCATCAGTCCCGCCTCAGCCCCACCTTCACATCCCTCTCAAAGTTCCTGTCGCCCCCTATCCCAGAGGCCCCAGCCCCGCACCTTCCGCCTTAGCCGGCTTCTCAGTCCCTTCTCTGTGCTCCGCAACACCCCCATCTCTACCTGGCCGTCACCTTCTGTCGGGTGCCCCCCCCCATGCCCTCCACTCCTGGGTCCTACCCTGTATTCACCACTCACCACTGGCTGCCCCTGCCCCTGCATCGCCTCCGCCCGCCCCCAGTCCGCCATCACCCCATTCAGCGCTCTTCCATGCCCCCACCCCCTTTGTCCACCTCCCCAGCACCTCTCCCCACTGGGCCTTCACCACTCCCCACTCAGCACCCTGTGGCCTCCAATTTCTGTCCTTCCATCACCTCCCCTTTGTTTACTCACTTGGGTTGTTCCTCCCTCACCCCCTCTCCCGTGCCTTCGCCACGTCTCACTTGTGTCCCCACGGCCTCCCCACTCTGTCCATCCTGGCCTCCCCACCTTGTCCCCATGCCACTTCCAGCTCTCCACCCCCATCCATCCTTTCCACCTGCTGCTGCTTTTATCTTATTTTTCCTGCCTCTACTTTGTCTTCATCCAGTCCCCAGCAGTGCCCCTTCCGGCCCTCCCTCCCCTCCTCTGTCTTCCCAGGACAGTGCCCCTCTGACCGCTGTTCCAGCTGGGTCCTCCCCAGATGCGCTCTCCGGCCCTTTTCTCTCCCCCCACCCGTCTCGGTCCTGATCTCCAGTGGCTTCTCCCGTGAGACTGCCCCGAGGCCTTGTTGCTCCAGAGGGTCAGATAGGACCTGTCTTCCTGGGCAGTGAGGAGGGCACAGCCAGTGCCAGAGGGAAGGGGACCATCGAGGGGAGAGCATTAGGGGGTGGAGAGGGGAGGCAGTGAAGGAGGAAGGCACAGGAGGGAGGAGCTGGCCTCGGGGCTGGTCAGCCTGGCAGGAGCCCCCGGCAGGATGCAAGGGCTGGGCGCAGGATGCAAGGGCTGGGCGCGGAGGGGAGGCTGTGGGGATGCAGCCTTGCTGGGACGGGCTCGCGGAGCAGTGGCACTGGGTGGCCTCGGAGCTGGCCGTCCTTGCAGTGCAGACGAGGGAACAGCCGAGGGGAGTGGCTGCACAGAGGGCCGGAAGGTGCCACAGAGCAGTTTGGGGAGGTGGTGGCCCCTGGGAGAGAGCCCCAGAGCGAGCCCCAGAGCGGCAGGGGAGAAGAGGAAGGAGGCGGGTCATAGGGCAGCCTGAGTGGAGGAAGCCACCTGTCGGCCTGCTGCCCTACCACGGAGCGCTGGAGGTGGGCTTCTCCTGGGACCCCTGCTCGCCTAGCGGAAGAGGCAGCTTGGGAGGCCCCCTCTGCACCCCATGTCTCCCCAGTGCTCAGAGTGAGGGAGCCTCTCCTTAATCTGCTTCCCTACCTGCCCTCTCCCTACCTTCCCTACCTGCCCCTTCCCTTCTCTTCCCCCTGGCCCCCGCCCCACCCCCGTTACATAACAGCCCTACAGACCTGCCAGGCACCCACTGACTCTCCTGCACCTGGTGGCAGTCTGGGCTGGAGGACCGCGTACCCGGGGCTCCTAAAAGTGGCCCAATGGGGTGACATGCTCTGGTCCTTGACCCCAATTCCGGTTGCAGAGTCCTCTATGATCAGGCCAGCCCTGCCCTTCACTTTTGGCACCCCCTGAAGCCAGGCGTGGTCCACCCCTGCTCTCTCTGAGTCGGCAGCTTCCAGGCTTGTGGACTCCTCGGGCAGCTTCTAGAGGCGGCTGGCGTGGGTGTTGATTCTGGATCTGGGTGTATGAACTCGGGCTTCAGACTGATGGTTTTTGGCCAAGAAAGGGCCAAGTGGAGGGGCTGTTGTTCTGGGGTTCCAGAAGGAGAGGAAGCTGAGGCCAGCGGTCTGGGTCTGTGGGGCCCCCTCCCTGGGTCAGGAGGCCCCACGTCCCAAAGGCTAGGCATGGGCACCCGGGCCGCACTGTCGGGCTTGTGCAGGGCGTTTGACCCTCTCTTGCCTGTGGTTCTCCCCAGAGACTTTTGTCCTGGTGTGTGACGCTCCAGCAGGCGGCCGAGGGTCTGCTGGGCAGTCTCAGCCCGGGGCCCAGGCTGCACGCGTGGCTTTTCACATGGCTGCTGCTGTCAGGTCTAGGTTAGCAAGCATTATTAAGGGTTGGCTGTGTTTTTTTTTTTTTTTTTGTAGAATGCAGGTGTGTGGGAACTGTGTAGAAGATTCTTGATCATGTAGAGTGTTTTACCTGATCAGTGAGCCTTCGGGTCTAGGAGGAGGCAGGAGGGGCTCTGTTGGGTGTGGGCAGAAGGTGGGCCTTAAGGTGGTGGGCACCTGGGCCGGGCGGCATCTTGTGTTTGGCTGGCTCTCAGCCGTGGCGCCGGGGCTGCAGGACGTGGCTCTCCAGTGTCTTCCCAGGGAGGTCACAGCCCTGGGCCTGGACCCCCGGGCGGCGTTGTGGGCCTGGCTTTGGCTGGCACCTTTCCCGGACGTTTCTGAGGTTCTAGCTGCTGTGTCCTGGGCCCCGGGAGGCCTGTGGCTGGTGGCCGATGGCCGCGGCGAGGCCAGCTGACCGGGTGAGAGGGGAGGCGCCTCCGGAGCCCGCGGCCTTTGGGGCGGGACCTGGCGCGCCCTGCCCCGCCCCGCCGGCGCCTCCCCGCTGCGCGTAGGGCCCGGCGTGCAGGCGAGCTCTGGCTCCCCAGGGTAATTACGGCCGCCCCAGTCCAATAAAGCATCCATCCTGCATCTCCTGTGCCCGAGAAGTGTCTGTCCGCCGGCCCTCCCCCGTCATAAACGCCCTCAGGCTTTCACGGCCCGCCCAGTGTAATAAACTGGCTGCAGCGCAGAGCGCCTGGTAATAAATCCCCGGGGAGGCCCCGCCGCGCCGGCCCTGCTGAGGCTTGGGGGGGCCGCCGCGCCGGGGCGGCCGTGCGCCCGGGCCGGCGGGGGCGCGAGGCCGTCCGTCTTCCCGTCGCGTCCTCCTGTCCTGGCGCCGCCGATCCCGATCCGCTGGTCTTTGTGGGCTCCCGCGTGCTGCCGGCCATGCTCGCGCCCGGGCCGCGGGTCTGCCTCTCCCTCCGGCTGGGGCTTTGTGTGCAGCCGGGTGCGTCCGCCGCACGCGTGTGGGTGCGGGGTCTGCGGGGCGGCGCTGGGGACACGTCTGCGCCTTGGTCTCGCTGCCCCATCGTCCATCCCAGGCTTCCTCCTGGGAGATGGGCTGTCTGAACTCCCCGGGCGCAGAAGTGAGGAGAAAGCGCCCCCTTCCCCCTAGACCCCGGAGATTGGGGAACAGGCTCCAGTAGATGGGGGTTCCTTCCTGTGCTGAGGGAGCAGAGACCCACAAGGCTCTCTCCTGCCTCGAGCCCAGGGGGGTGAAGAGGTGGGAAGGGGGTGTGTGGGGAAGGTCAGCATCTCTGCTCCCCTGGCCCACACCCCCAAATTTGGACGTGCAGTTTGTGAGTGGAGGGGGAAGGGAGGACCCTGGATATTGCGGTTGCCATGGAAACAGCCGATTTTCCAGCGTGCTGCAGTGTTGGGAGAGACCGTGCGGTGAGGCCCAGCCAGCTCCTCCTTCCTGCCCTGCCCTTTCCAGGCAGGTGACCCACGCGTGGTGGGGGTGCGGCTCTGTGTACCCCACTCCTGCCAGCTCCCTGCCCCAATCTTGGGGCCCCTTCCTGAGAGTTGATCCTTCACCATGGGACCTGAGGGGACCCACAGGTGAGGACACACCTGGGTCTGGAGGGGCAGAGCCAGGCTCCTCTGTCGGGTGCTCCGGGGCCTGCTGTGGAGACCAGTTACTAGACTCCATGCGGTTTCCGGTAGGCCCCGCCCTGGGAGGGCCTTGTGGACCAGTGCACCCCTCTGTGTCACAGCCTTTCACCCCCCCAGACCAGAGCCCTCGGCTCTCTCCCAGCTCCCCCCGGGCCTGAAGAGAGTTGCTCCTCCCAAGACTCTCAGGGGTCCCCTCCTCTTTGTGGGCCCCAGCACCCCTGGGGCCAGCCCCTTCTCCCTGGTTGTCTGAACATCTGGGTTCCAGAGCCCCGGGGTGGGGGGGTCTTGCTCAGCAGGGCTGCCTCCCGCCCTAGTGCCCCACTGCCAAGCCCCCCTTTCCTCCCAGCCTGCTGGGGGGGCCTTGCCCCAGGCCCCCCGCTGCGCCTCTCTCTGGGGGGCCTCCCTGCAGCCCCTTGGCCCACCCCAGAAGTGCTCTGAGAGGAGCAGTTAGCGGGTAATTATTTAATTAAGCATTTTATGAATCTCATCTGCTCCATTTATGTTCTAAAGAATGCAAGATGGTTTTCTCCCCTCTGTGCAGGCCCAGAACGCTGCTCGTCCTCCCGGCCTCCCAGGCCCGCTCCCTTCCCGGAAACTGGGTGACCAGTCCCCCACCCCCACCCTCAGGGAGCCCAGTCAGCCACAGGAGGGAACATGGCGACTAATGGGGTTTATTTTGGGGCTGAGATCGTTAGGGACCTCACACCCGCCCCCGGCAGCCGGATGGTGAGGATGGTGATGAGGAGACCAGGGGGAGCGAGGGTGGGTGGGGGAGGGCAGGGAGAGGAGCCTTCCTCCGGCTCCCACTCTTCCTTTCTCTCACCTACACCTCTCTCTGCCCCTCTCCATCTGTCTCTGCCGCCTTCCTCCTCTAGCAGTGTCTGCGCCCCCCACCCCAGCGGCTGTCTTTTAGGCAGGGCTGCAGGCCCCCTGCTTGGGGACCCCTGGGGGCCCCCCCAGCTGGGGGCAGGAGCTGGGCGGCCTGGCCAGGCTGGGGGGCGGGGCAGAGCTGGAGGGGTGCCAGCCTGCGGCTGAGTCAGGGCTGCTGCTTCCTGCTCTCGCCAGGCCCTCCTGAAGTGCACCCCTGAATCTCACCTTCACCAGCCCTGGCCAAGTGCAGCTGGGCAGGCCCGGCCCCCATCTCTGGTTCCCTCCTGCCCCAAACTCTTCCCTCCTCCAGCTCCCCCTGCAGGGCTCTCTGGGCTCTCCTGCAGTCTCTCTCTTACCTCTGTTTGCTGTAATTACAGCTAGAATTCTTGATGAGGCAGCTACATCTGTCTGCGCGTGCACAGGCCCTCGCCGGGCACCCGCCTGCCGGCTGCTCCCCGGGGCTGCACGGTGGCTGCTGCCATCGCCCAGCTGAATCTGGGCCCCGAGTTCTGGTGGGAGCCCCAAGACTGTTGCCGGGCCTCCTGACGTTTCTCTCCCTCTCCTCTCCCCTCCACAGCTGGGACCACATACATCTTCGGGAAGGGGGGCGCGCTCATCACCTACACGTGGCCTCCCAATGACCGGCCCAGCACGAGGATGGACCGCCTGGCCGTGGGCTTCAGCACGCACCAGCGGAGCGCCGTGCTGGTGCGGGTGGACAGCGCCTCTGGCCTCGGGGACTACCTGCAGCTGCACATCGTAAGCACCCGGGCCGCGGCCTTGCCTGGGTCCAGTCAGCACCCGCATGCCCTGGGGTCAGCACCCATCTTCCCGGGCGCCCTTCCGGTGGAGGCTGGTGGCCTCTGGAGACGCTCCCTCTCGGGTCCTGCCTGCCTGTCACTCACCGCCACCCCTCCCAGCACCGCCCTCTGTGCCTCTGCTGCAGGGCTCTGCCTTCACAGGTGCTTCACCCTTGCGCCTTCTCCCCCACCCACCTGCACCCCAAGTCCTGCTCACACCTCAGGTCTGCTCTCTGCCCCTGCCCTTCTTGACCCCGGGGCGCCAGATCTCCAGCTCTCCTTGGAGCTCCCCTGGAGCTCCCCCCATGCTGGCCCGGCGGGGCCCCATGCTGAGCTGGAGGGCCTAGGGCTGGCAGGCTGTGCTGGCAGGGCTGGGTGGGGCCCTGGGAGGCCCGGCTGCAGGGGAGCGGGGAGCCCCGGGGCAGGCTGCTTTTTGGAGGCCCTGGCTCTGGCCCACCTGTTGGGACCCAGGCTGCTGGCCCCCAAGAGCAAGCTCCTTGGGGCTCACACTGCACGCCACCCCCACACCTGTGCACAGAGAGGCGGAAGTGGCGGCCGAGGGGCGGGTAGGCAGTCCAGGCAGGGATGCGGAGAGGCCGGGGGCGGGGCCAAAGCGCACAAGCTCTGGCCAGCATCTGGGCCGGGCTGGGGGACAGCGAGGGGCTGGGTGCACCGGTCGTGTTGGGCGTGACCGTGGGGCCGCGGGGACCCCGAGAGAGACCTCCGGCGCGTGTGGCTCTGGCGGCGCGTGTGGCTCTGGGTGTTCCTGGCTGAGCGGTGGCTGCCGCGGTTTCTGCCTCCGGACCCCGTGTGGCAGGCATGGCCGGTGTTCTGGGGCTCCTGGCCCTCCGGGGGTCGGCCAGGGCCGCTCTTCTCTCACCCCTTTGCCTGAGAGGCCACGGGAGGCTGTGCGTGACTCTGGAGCCCGCCCGCGGCCTGGGTCCTGGCCCTGCCCCGCTGCTTCCTGGCCCCCTGGCCTCTGAGCCCCAGTCTCCTCAGGTGGCTGCGAGGAGCTGTGAGGTCAGGAGAGCATGTCCCCGGAACCTGCGCCGGAGGGACGTCCCGTCAGCCGTTCTGGGCTGCGGGCTGTGGCTCAGGGGACGGGGCCTCCTGGTGCCGAGGAGACAGGTGCAGAAGGCTGCTCCCAGCCCTCACCTGGGGCAGGCTTGTGGAGGTGCCAGGGCTACAGAGGCCAGGGCGTGGGGCCTGGCGAGGCCGGGGGGCCCTGGAGGAAGTGTGGGAGCCACGAGACAGGCTCCCTGAGAGGGGAGAGCGGGCCCCAGACAGGCTGAAGCCCCCGGGGGCAGCCCCCAGCCCCGCCTCCCCAGGTGACACATCAGCTCCCACCACAGCGTCATTAGCCGCTCTCGGAGAGCGGGGAGGCGGCAGCAAAATAAGAGAAAAGCAATTTGACGTTTCTAATAAAGCGTCGCTCCACTTTGCCAAATTAATTTTGACTCCCATAATTATTTGCTGTAGGAGCGACCGCGTTCTCCCCACCGCCGCCTAATGAGGTAATTGGGGAATTAGGAATTAATGACTTTAACAGAAGTGACAACTGACTTCACAGAGCAGCTCTGGGAGCTGCTTCTCCCCCGGAGTGCAGGGAGCGAGCGCAAACCCAGGTGTCCTGCTCCAGCGGCCCGGCCGGCCACTGCCTGTGGCCCTCACCACCGGCCGAGCCCCGGGGCGGGGTCTCTGAGAGGCGACCGGCCAGTGCTATTCTGGGGTGTTATTACCGACAACTGCTCCCCTCACGTGCGTGGGGAGCTCATCACCCCGTCTCCCTGGGATGTTGTCAGTCTGTGGGTGGCGGGTAGGTGGGGCGTGCTAGTGCGCCGCCAGGCAGCCCAGCCTCAGTTTCCCAGCCTCTCGCATCTGAGGAGGCTGCATGCGACTGTGTGTGGCTTCCCCCGGTGCCGGGAGGGGAGTGGACGGGATGCACGAGTGGGGATGGCGTGGGTGCAGGCCTCCAGGAAGCCATGGCTAAACCCCGTACCCACCTCTCTTTGCAAAACCCTATTCCTGGGGGCCTCCCTGGTGGCGCAGTGGGTCAGGCAGCGCACTATGAAGCAAACTGCAGCCACTGCAGCACCAGTTCGATCCCTGCTGCCGGCCAGGGAGGGGCCCCACATGGTGTAGCAGACCTCTCCTGCTCGCCCGCTGCTCCCCTCAGCAGTGTACTTCAGTTGATCTGCCTGTTCTGCTCCCCACTCTGTCTCTGGTGAATCCTCCCACCACCCTGGATTCTGGCCTTACCCTAGTGCTTGTATGCATGAATAAATCTTTAAAAAAAAATTAAAAAAAAAAAACCACCTTTTCCTGCCCCGTCCCCACTCCCCACCCCCTCGCCTCTTGGCCTTGTTGGAAGCAGGAGGCGGCGGCTGAGTGGGGTGCATGTCCAGGCTGGCTGGGGCCGTCTTGCAGGAAGCCCCGGGGTGTGACTGCTCTGCGGTGACCTGGGTCCCAGTGACTGCGGGTCCCAGGAGGAGGCTGTGTGCAGGTGCTGCTGGGAGTGGAGCAGCGCCCAGGTGTGGCCTAGCAGCTGGCTTCTCGGGACCCTGCTGCTCTGGGGGACAGGTTGACCTAAGCAGTCTGTTAAGCCCCCCGCCCCCCAGTGGTTTGAGTCAGTGTCTCCCCAGAGTAGTGGGCCAGGGAAGAGAGTACTGGCTTTGGAGTCAGGCCTATTTGAATTCTGGGGGTCCTTTCTCACAAGCTGCGAAGTTTGGGGGGTGTTACTAAACCTCCCTGAATCTCAATTTCCTCCTCCATGAGGGGGCTCTTAGCTAGCTAGTTTCCTTAGAGGGGTGCTGGGGCAGTGTGTAGAGAGCACACGTGCAGAGCACCCCACAGAGGGTCTGGCATATTTTAGGGGCTTGGGCGCCCATGATGGGGGCTCTTCCTGGAGCTTCTACAGGGTTCCCCACATGGGCCCTGTCCAGAGCCCCCTGCCAGCCCCTCCCAGCCCCAACCCCCCCTCCCGACTCCTACAGCCCCACGCTCCCCGTCTCCTAGTAAATCCACAGTAGTCTGTCCTGATCTCTTCCCACGCCCATGCCCCTCAAACAGGCAGTCAAGACGCCCCCACCTCCACTGCACCCCGACTGCCCCCACACTCACACCTGACCTTTGTGAGGCCTGCCCTGGGGAGGAGCCCACCCCCGTGCCCCTGGCCTGAGCAGCTGCTGCTGGCGGGGAAGACCTGCCTTTCCTGGGCAGGGGCTGGCTCCCACTTCCCGAAACATCCTGTTGGTGGTCACTTAAGGAGAGCTGGGCCCCTGCGCTCATGGTCACCCGTCTTGGGAACAGAGGAGCCGCCCTGTAAGCATCGGTGAATATTCCAGCCAAACCAAAACAAAGAGGCAGGTTGGGCAGTGCTGGGTCAGGCTTTTCACCTCTGCAGCTGCCCCACCTCCCCAGCCTCAGGTTACCTCCTGGTCTGCCTCTGGGGGTGGGAGGGCAACCCGCCCACCTCCCCTGGCAGGGGACAGGGTGCAGGGCAGGCATGCCTGGGAGAGGCGTGCCGTGCAGCGGCGCAGTGGCGTTGGGCCGGCGGTGGTCAGTGGTGGCATTCTAGAGCGGTGATCCGTGGCCCCCTCCGGGTCGCTGACAACGACTCCCTGTCCCCAGGACCAGGGCACCGTGGGGGTGATTTTTAACGTGGGCACGGACGACATTACCATCGACGAGCCCAACGCCATCGTGAGTGACGGCAAATACCACGTGGTGCGCTTCACTCGAAGCGGCGGCAACGCCACGCTGCAGGTGGACAGCTGGCCGGTCAACGAGCGGTACCCGGCAGGTAGGCAGCCGGTGCGGGCGCACGGAGGCGGGGCGGGAGGGGCGGGGCCAGGAGGTGGGGCGGTCTCTGATAGGCGCGCAGCTGGGGAGGCGTGGCCAGACAGAGACTTCCGCCTGGGGCGGGGCGGACTACAGGAAAGGCGTGGCCTGTGGGCGGTACTACCAGGGGGCGTGGTCAAATAAAAACCGGGATTTCGGGGCGGGGTGGAAAGCTGGTATTGGTTTTGGGAGCTGCTTAACTGGGAGGGAGGGCTGCAAGGCCAGCTCCAGTTTGGAGATGGGGAGAGGGGGAGGAAGGGTAGAGGTAGGGAGTCTTCCGTGACTGAGGAAAGAATGAGCTTAGAAATGAGGACCGGCAGAAACCGGGAGGCAGAGGCTGAAACCAAGTGGGGAAGACCAGAAAGTGACCAGACGGACTTGGCAGGGCAGCAGGGCTGTTCCCAAGAGCGAGTGGAAGGTGTATCTTAGGAGATCTGGATAAGGACGCGAAGTCACCACGAAGATCCAGGGGCAGGAACCCAGTGGCTCAGGGAGCAGGACGTGGTGAGAGGGAGAGACGCACAAACAGGGTCTCTGTTTGCTAGTGGAAAATAGGGCCAGGTGCATTTAACACCTGGGCTCCGGGACAGCCCACCGGGCATCTGGTCCTTGCAGTCCTGGGCACACGGCAGGCTCGCCCTCCCTTGCAGGCAACTCCCAGCACAGGAATGCAGGCAGGCCCCTGCCGCTGTGGTTGGCCAGCGGAGGACAAACCAAGGTCTGAGAGCACAGGGAAGGACGGGGTGAGGACACGGAAGACAGGAGGAGAGGCTCCGCAAGATACCGAGGGAGGCAGAGAGCAGCCTCTGAGCAGGAGGAAGCCAGAGCAGGAGTGATGGAGCGATAGGGAAATAGTTACTGACACATCAGCAGAGACGGCGGCTCCCAGAGTGATGTGGAGAGATACACGGAGCCGCTGTCGTGTGGACGAGCCAGAAGCTGCGAGAGCAGAGGTGGCCCAGCTTTGGGAGGGCCCAGTGTGGGAGATTGAGAGGAAAGTGGAAACTGCAGGGGAAACCTGCAGACAGACGTGGAGATGCAGGCCAGGAACCACAGGGGCACCTCCCTGGGGCTACCTGGGCAGTGGGGCATCTGCAGCCTCCGCCCTCAGTCCTCAGTCTACCCGTCCTGGCAGAGGGGGTGGCGGCAGGAGCCTGCCTCATGCCGGCTGAGGGGGTGCGGGCAGGATGGTGCAGGTGTGCACACCCTGTGGGCCCCTGGGATGAAGGTGCCGGCGGACACTCATGGCTCCCAGTCCTGGGTTTTATACCCCCACGTTCTCCAGCAGCCCCGGGAGACAAAGAGAACCACAGGCCCCTAATAAATACAGCAGGTGATGGACACACGGCCCAACCCCAGACACGGGACAACTGCATGTACTCATGTGGTCATCCATCCCATGAGGCCACACCAAGGCCCCGGGTCAGTCAGGTCCGCAAAGGCGCCGATGCTGAGTCCCTCCCCAGCCTGGCTCCCAGTGTGGGATGGCCTGTGCCACCTCTAAGGGAACACAGAACACTGCTGGTCCAGCCTTCAGCTTTCTGCCTGCAGTCTCCAGGACCAGGAACCGAGCAGGCACTCAAGAAGTGTTTGTCGAGTGACTAAACGAATAGCAACCCGTGTCTGACCTAAATAAACACGAGTGTCCTGAATCTGTAGGGAAGGCGGGATTTCGTCATCCCAGAAACACCTGGGCAGACACCTGTGCACACGTGACACTGGGTGCTCATTCACCAGAGGTGGGCACAGGCAGGTGGGACAGGGCGCTGGGGCCCTGGGAGGTGGGAGGGGAAACCTCTATGCCCCCCACCCCCCAGCGTGCACGTTATTATTAAACAGCCTGTAAGTGCTTTCGATGGGGAGAGAGGCCACAGTGCAAAGGAAATGGCTTCCAATCCTGCTGCTGCGGACTTGGGTCACCTGCAGCTCACGAGAGCAGGGAGGAGCGAGCACCCAGAGCCACAGGCCCACGAAGGGCCCCTCTGTACCAGACACACACAGACAGACGTGTAGACACAGGCACAGCGGGGTGTCCAGACTGGGAGGGGGAGTGGGGAGGAGCGTGAAGAGACAGGCTGTGGGGGTGACAGGGTGAGCAGATGAGTGAGGGGCAGCCAGGAGAGTCGGAGGGTCTGGTAAGGAGCTGGGGTGGGGAAGAGTGAGGTGCCAGGCAGAGGAGGCTGGGGTGCCTGCAGGCAGGGAAGAGGAGGTGAGGGCCGATGGGCTTAGTGTGCCTGTGAGGCCAGTGTGGGGCCAGGCTGGGCGGGCAGAAGCGATGGGTGCAGGGTGGGCCGAGGGCCGGGGCCATGGTGGAAATCCAGGGGGCTGGGGTGTGGGGCGGGGGAGCTGGAGTTGAGCATGGCAGGTAAGGGGAGCTCAACGGCGTGGAGAAATGGCTTAAATCTCACTGTTAAACCTGTGCCGGGTCACCCCTTAAATGCCACATAAACCCCCGCTTAACCGGTCCCTCCCTTCTAAACCACCCTCTAAACGCAGTGACCAGCCTGGCCGCTGAGACCTCCCCCCTAACTTAAACCTGCTAAACGCCCCTCCTGGCCCCAGTGCCCCCCTTTGGGAGGGGAAAGGAAGCAGGGCTCCACAGCTTGAGCTCAGATAAACCCAGCTAACCTCTGACCTTTGACCCCTGGCTGCCTGCCCCCCTCCCCTTTCCTTTCTCTTGTCCCTCTTCTCTCTGGGTGGCACCTGCCCGGGTGGGGCTGGCTCTGGCTGGGAGCCCGGGGGCGGCCTAGGGGCCTGGCTTTCTCCTGCCTGGGTGGACCTCCCCCTTCCCGGTGGATGTTGCTGCGTTGACTCTGAGGCTCCTGGGAATGCATACTTACTTTTCTGACTCCTTCGGACTTCGCCGCCTGAGAAACCTGTCTTTCTAAACTTTTCCAAGGAAACTTTGATAACGAGCGCCTGGCGATTGCTAGACAGAGAATCCCCTACCGGCTTGGTCGAGTAGTAGATGAGTGGCTGCTCGACAAAGGTAACTAACCAGAATTAATTAATTAATCAATTAATTAACTTTAAAAACACTATCTTAGAGGTGCAGAGCTCTCTCTTTCCGCGTCGCCCGCCCCTAGTAAAGGGACGATTGTCCGGCCAGGGCACTCCTTCCTCCCGGGGCGTGTGTTCTAGAGGGAGGGGGGTCCGGGGTGCGGGGGGGCCTTTCTAGCAGAGGGAGAGTCGTGGTCTCCCCGAGCCGGGCACCGCAGGCCGGCGGGGCAGGGCCAGCAGAGGCCGCGGCCAGCTGGGAGGCCTCCTTCAGGGCCAGCGGGGCTGCAGAGCCTTGAGAGGTTTTGGAAAGCTGGAAGTGCTGCCCCAGGGCCCCAGGAAGGTGTCAGCGGCTTCCCGGGATCAGCGGAAGAGAAGAGGGGGCCTGGGGCCGCAGATCCTACTGGAAGACTCCCCGAGAGTGTCGTGGGGACCACACCTCTGCATTGGGCCCCTCTGGCCCAGGCCTCTTAGGAGTGGAGGAGTCGGGGGGACCAGGGGAGATGGGGAAGAGCTGGCTGTGCCTTCGGGGCGTCTGTGCCCCAGGCTGATGAGGAGACAGGACAGGAGGCACAGAAGCAGGCAAAGTGGGTGCTGCGGGCACCAGGGGCTGCCATCACCCCGGGAGGCGGGGCCGGGGCAAAGCCATCCGTTCCCTTTGGAGAGGGGCGAGCTCTGTACCTCTAAGGCTAAACTCTAGGGGGAGTAGCGCTGTTAAACCTCCACTAACCAGCTGATAACTGCTTTTAAATGTCCACGGGGCCTTCCCCAACTAAAACCCCCCAATGTAACCTCCAGCCCCCCACACAGCCAGTGGGGACTAAACTTGTTGCTAACCAGGTGTGATAAACCCTCAACAGGACAAAGAGTTAAAGGGACTGTCACAGAGTCGCTAACACCTACAGCCCAGCCACACGGGCTGCCCTCTCCAGCGGGGCGAACTTTAACCCTTTGAGGCGTGCACGGCGGTGGGGCCGCAGGCCCAGCTGGCTCAGGCTAGGGGCTCGCCTCGCTCCCGGGCGTCAGAGAGGCCAAGGGAGCAGCTCGGGCTGAGGCCAGGACAACTTGTGACCCCAAGGGTGGGAAGAGCTGGACAGGCCCTGGGGGAGCGGGTGCGTGTTCCAGGGGCTGACTTAGCCCCAGCTGTCCGCCCGTGGTGTGGGCCTGTTCTTGTCAGCCTCGTTCTCCTCGTGTGGGAGTGAAGCTGGGCAGCCCGTGAACGCAGAGTGCAGGGCCTGGCCTCCCTGGGCCCGCCTCAGGAGCTGGGGAGGTGGACCCCGCCCTGCCTGTCTGCGCACCCCGGTGGCGGGAAGACAGAGGAGGTGGAATAAGGAGCAGGAAGGGAGAACGCGGCCTCTGGTTCCCGGACCACTGCTCTCATCCTCCTGGCCGAGGGACACCGCTCGGGCCGGCGCTGCCCATCGGGCACCTGCAGTGTGATGGGTTTGGGGTGCAGAATCCGCCTCCTCCTCATGGAGGGTGCAGGGGCCTCGGTTTGAGGAAGGCTTGGAGAAACCCCTAGAGAAAGAAACGGGTGAGATGTTTGTTCCCCAGAGGCTGCTCACCACCTTGAGGCCCTCCTTGCGGGCGCCCTCCCATCCTCAGCCGGGTGGACTCTGTCCCGAGGCCTCTCTGGCCTGACCGCCGGCCGCCACTCCTCAGCTGCACCCCAGTGGGCCCCTCCAGAGGGTTTGGGTCTCGCAAGTTGCACTGTCCTCAGCCCGGGTTCTGGGGGTACAGCTTACAGGCATCTAACGCTAACCAGATCTCTAACGAGGCACTAACCAGATGCTAACAAGGCTAAGCCAGGTCTTAAACCCCCCAAGCGCCAGCAGCTAAAGTTCTGGGGGAGCAGGGGACAACGTAGCGGTCCCTCTGCCCCTCTCCCCCCCAAAATAAGCAACGCCCAAACCAAAGATAAATCTAAACTTAAACATAATAAATCTCTTTTCTAAAAATCCAAACCAAAGCAACGAACTCAGAGGGTTAAACCGACCCCCAGATCCACCAAAACGAACAGACGCCAAACCCCACGCAGGTGGGTTTCTGGGGGGCAGCTGCCGAGCGGGGAGCGGGACTGGAGCTGCAGTGGCTTGGCTGTCAGCGAGCGAAGCAAGGTCCCTTTAACATGCCCTCTGCTTGCACGTCCTGCTGGGAGGAGGGCCTCTGCCGGCCTGGGGAGGCGAGAGAGGGACACAGGGCTGAGGGCGGAGGCCTGGGGGGGCGCCCAGGAGCGCCGCTGCCCCCACGCCGTCTCCCCCACGCACAGCCCGCACGGCCCGCCTCTGGCAGGCTCCCTGCCCGCACGCACTGACCACTCGGCCTGGCCGGGCCCACCCGGCCTCGGCCTCTTTGTCTCTCTGTTCGCTGCTTCCGAGGGCTCCGGCCTGGGGCTGGGCACGGGTGTGGGGTGTCTGCAGGGACAGAGGGAGAAGATGGGGTTTAAACGGAAGGACAGAGGAAGGGGCCAACGCCCCGGAGCAGGAGAGGAGCGGGGTCGGGATGGTCCAGGCCTGAGGTGGTTGGCGGAGAGGGGCCAGCCAGGCCCCCTTCCCCATCCCACTGTGCCCTGAGGATCCCTGCGGCCCCCCAGCCGGATGAGGCTGCGGCTGACGGGCTCTCCTCTGGTGTCTGTCCCTCCCTCGTCCCGTCCCGCCCGTCTGCTGGCTCCACTCGACTCCTCTCCCCTCGGCTCTCTCCACCCTCCCCTCCCTCTGCACCTGCCCTTCTCTGTCTGCCCCGCCCGCTGCCCTCCCCAGGCCGCCAGCTGACCATCTTCAACAGCCAGGCCGCCATCAAGATCGGGGGCCGGGACCAGGGCCGCCCCTTCCAGGGCCAGGTGTCCGGCCTCTACTACAACGGGCTCAAGGTGCTGGCGCTGGCCGCCGAGAGCGACCCCAACGTGCGGACGGAGGGTCACCTGCGCCTGGTGGGCGAGGGCCCGTCCGTGCTGCTCAGCGCCGAGACCACGGCCACCACGCTGCTGGCCGACATGGCCACCACCATCATGGAGACCACCACCACCATGGCGACCACCACCACGCGCCGCGGCCGCTCGCCCACGCTGAGGGACAGCACCACCCAGGTGAGCCCGCGGCCACGCCTGGCAGCGGCCCATGGCCCTGGCGCCAGGGCCTTGAGCAGGGGTAGGGCTCCCGTCGGCACCGCCTTCTCCTGGGCGGGCGCAGAGGGAGGGCGCTCCGAGAGCCCGGAGCGCGGGCCCAGCTGGACCCCGAAAGACCCGGCCTTTGCCTGGCCGCTCGGGGCTGTGGGCCGCGAGGCGTGGGCCGTGGAGCACAGCGCTGCGGGCGGCGCGACGGGACAGGGAGGCCGAGGCGGCCCTCTGCAGAGGGGTGGGCGGCCAGCGCAGCCCCCCTGAGGCTGTGTCCCCACAGCGAACGTCCTCGGGGGACTTGAGCAGGTGCCACGGCCTCGGGGGCCTCAGCGCCCCCTCCTGTGCGCACCCTCACTGCTCAGGGGCACCCCCACTGAGCAGGTGCACCCACAGAGCAGGTGTACCCCCACTTCTCAGGGGCACCCCCACTGCTAGGTGCACCCCCACAGAGCAGGTGTACCCCCACTTCTCAAGGGCACCCCCTCTGAGCAGGTGCACCCACTGAGCAGGTGTACCCCCACTGCTCGGGCACCCCCACTGTCAAGAGCACCCCCACTGCTAGGTGCACCCCCACTGAGCAAGTGTACCCCCACTGCTCAGGGGCACCCCCACTGCTTCAGCCTTGTGACTTGAAGTTCTCTTTCGCACCCAAGGGAGCCCACAGGGTGGGACCCGAGGGCTACACCCGGGGACGAGGCTTCCCGGCTAGGCCCGGCTCTCCTGTGCTGCGCTACCCAGGCGTCACCCACGGTGGCTGCCCGAGAAGGCCCCTCAGCCGCCGTCTCACCTCGCTGGGGGTCGCCCCCCCTCCCCGCCACTCCTGGTCCCTTCGCCCACAGCTGTTGGGCCTCTGTCCTCCCAGGGTGAGCGAGGGGCCTGGGGGTGCTATGGGACGTGCCCTGCCCCCTCCCTATCAGCCTGCGTGGCCTCTGTGAAGGCAGGCGGGCACCGAGGCCCCATCTCTGCCGTCTGTGCTGTGGGAGCCTGGGGGGGAGAGAGACAGGCCCGAGTCCCCCCTCCTCAGCCCTCGCTGTCAAGAAAATCGAGGGGACCTGCCCAGGCCTTGCCGCAGGGAGCAGGGCCTGGCTCTGTCCAGCCTGGGGCGCCTGCCGTGCCAGTGCCCGCAGGCCGGCTCAGGCAGGTGACAGGCCCACCCAGGGGGCAGGGCAGGTGGCGCCCTCGGGGCCACAGCTGTGCTGGAGAGCCCCAGCAGAGCGGGGTGTGGGGGCTCTCCCAGCCCTGCCTGCTTCTGGTCAGGCTAATGGCTGCAGCCCGAGGGGTGGGGGGCAGGACTGTTTCGCCCCCTCCCCACCTGGCTGCTTCCATCCCCGCCCCCCTCAGTTTCTCAGGCCCAGTCCTGCCTGGGTTTCGGGTTTCCCTCCCTGGGCCTCTTCCCTAACACCCCCTAAGCGCATCCCCCCTTACACTCACTCATCTTGGGGATTCTCTTTCTTTGCAATTTGGAGGAGACAAAATGCTGACAGAGTCGACTCCCATTGTCATGGCAACCACAGCCCTAATTATTGTGTGCAGCCCGGTTCTGGGCTCCAGGAAGGGGGCTGGGAGAGTGATGCGGGTGACGGGCGAGAGGCTGGAGCCAGAGCTGCCCCTCCCCCAGGTCCTGTCCCCTGCCTCCGTGCAGCCTCCGCGACCCTGCGCCTTGTCTCCTGACGCCGGCTCGTGGGTCCGGCGCCCAGGCTGCAGCATGTGCCGCCTCGCGGGTCCAGCGCGTGGGAGCCCTGCAGGGCGGGCGCCGCGGCCCCTTGCCATGGGAGACAGACCGCGGCGGGTCAGCCCGCCAGCCGCGGGAGCGGGGCGCGGCCGGGGTGTGTCAGCCCGGCCCCCAGTGCCACGCCACGCCTGGGGGGGGCTGCGGTGGCTGCTGACCGCCCTGGAACCTCGTGTCTCCCCACCCCTCCTCTCGCCCGCAGAACACAGATGACCTCCTGGTGGCCTCGGCCGAGTGTCCGAGCGATGATGAGGACCTGGAGGAGTGTGAGCCCAGTACCGGTGAGTGCCTTTCCCCCCTCCCCTGCCCCGGGCCCAAGCGACGCTGAGGGAGGGGGCGACTGTCCCTGCAGCGCCCAAACCCAAGGAGCCTGCTGCCAGGCCTTCCCTGCTAGACCCTCCCGCCCACCCAGGCCCTCCATGCCCTCTGCAGAGGCAGGTCTGGCCTTTTGGGCTCCAGCCTTCAGCGGTAGTAAGGTTCTTAGCTTGGGGTCTTGGGGTTGAGAGCCAGGGACACTGGGAGGAAAAGAGAGGCTTTTCCCTAGAAAGATGAGTTAATGGCAGCTCCCATGAGTTCTTGGGGCAGGTTGGAATGGGGAATGCAGGCCTAGGAACTACAACTCCCATCAGCACCAGGGTCCAGAAACTACAGCTCCCATCAGCCCCGAGGGTCACTCGTGGAGGACTCAGCGGCTCCTCACGTCCTCATCCCCAGCCTCAGGAAGGCGTTCTGGCCTGGAGGCGCCCCAGGCCAGGCTCTGCCCGGGCTGCCAGGCCTTCTGCAGACAGTGACTGCCCGGCAGCACTGTGCCGGCGGGGTGCGGCCGGCAGGAGGTGCCCAGGGGCAGACATGTGGGCCCCCGGGCAGAGGAGGCCCTGAGGTTGGCCCAGACTTCTAGTGGGGGAGGGCATCCTGGGGTGCAACCCAGGCCTGCGCTGATCCGCCCAGCTGGCGCAGCCCCAGGAGGGCACACGGGCAAGGCCAAGCGTGGGGTGCAGGCAGTGCGGGGAGCAGGGGCTGCTCCTCTGGGCAGGTGGTGGCTGAGGGGAGCTGAGCTCCTGGCGCCGGAGAGTGGCGTGGAGTGGGCAGGCTTTCCAGTGGGGGAGCACTGGCCTCGGGTGCCTGGATGAGCCTGGGAACCCCTCTTCAGTGGGTCTCGGGCTCTCCGCTGCCCACCGCGGGCAGCACGTGGGCAGCGAGGCAGGAGGCCGGTGCCTGTGGGGTCGGGGGCGATGCGGTCAGCCGAGCTGGGCCGTGCGACGGGGCTGTCTGGGGTCTGCCAGCCGTTGAGGAGACGCCCGAGCCAAGGCGGAGGCGGCCCTGGAAGGGGCCAGGAGCACCGCGGAGCCTTGGGGCGGAGGCTCCGGTCCCCGAGACCAAGGCCAGGGGGTTCCTGGGGTGCCGGAACCCAGGCCCAGACACGGAAGCCTGACTGTCCTGTGTCCCCCCGTAGGCCAGAGCTGTGGGGACCACTCCACAGTCCTGGTCCCGGGGCACTTGGGGAGCTGCCAGGCTGGAAAAGCCTCCGGGCCTACAGCCCAGGGCCCCACTTTCTGACTCAGACGCCCTCCACTGTGGGGAGCCCCCCTGCGGGGAGCCGCGCCCGTCATCTCGCTGTCTCTGGCTCAGGCATCCTCACTTCTCTGGGGGGCTCTGCCCCCTCTTCACTCCTGGAGCCAGCCCCAGCCCGCGGGGGGCCCTGGGACTTGGCCGCACGGGCCGTCTCAGCCAGGCGCTGCCTCTCCGCCACTTGTGTGCCGTGCGCACATCCGGGACAGGCGCTGCTGGGAGAGGAGACCCCCAGCCCTGCGGAGAGGGGCGTCAGGCAATGGCTGCTGTGCTGGGCCCGCGGCGCACGCAGGGCCACATGCTGTCCTCCCAGCCAACCTTGCGTGCAGTGGGGGGGGGGGTGTGTGACCCTGCGTGAGCGCTTGGGGCCCCACTTTTCTGGGCTGTGCCCGGATGAGAAGCGAGGAGCAGGAGGTGCCCCCTGCACCCCCGCCTCCCCCAGGCTCCCCGGGCCACTCCGCCCTGAGCAAAGGGCCCAACCCGTGACAGAGGACGCAGGTGGAGGAGCAGCGGCAGTTGGGGCGGTCTGCACCCAGCTTTAAAATGAAGAGGGCAGAGAGGGTGGCGCGCTGCCTGATTCCCCAGAGGAAAGGAGCGGCCCCAGCCCCTGCTGCTGGCGCCACTCGGGATTCTCGTCACCCGCTGGGAGGCCAGGCAAGGGCCGAGATGACTCAGGGCCCCTGGGCCTGGGCCTGGACCTCCCGGGGGTCCTGTCACAGTCCCCTGTGGGCCACGCGCTCCCACGGGCCTCACTCTGGCAGAGACTTGGCCTCCTGGGGCGCCGGGTCAGCCTTCCCGGGGGAGGCAGCCCGGCTGGGGACACTGCTGCCGGGCGCTGGCCCAGGGCACCTGTGCCCCTCCCGCCTGCTGGGTCATGCTTCTTAGCCCTTCCCCCCCCCCCCGGTCCCCCCCACTTCCCGCGCCACTCCCCGGGCCCCAGGCCGCACCCCCTGCCCCCGCTTGGCGAAGCATTATCTGGGAGGCTGTTTGACCTGAGGCTGGCCAGAGGGGCTGCTAGGGGGACAGTGCCGTGGGGGAAGTGCCCGCCCTCGCCGGTGGGGTCTGAATTAGCTCCCAGACACTCACAGGAGGGGCAGACGCCCCCCGGGCTCAGTCCCAGGGGCACGTGTCTGTGTGTACCACATATGCCAGCCGCAGCGGGCTGCCCCAGCCCCCGCGCGGCTCTTGCATCAGGCTTGAGGCGCACACGCCCTTGTGTCCGGGCAGCAGAGGCTCCGCCGTGGTACAGAGACTGTCGGGTGGGGACACGAACGGCCGCAGGGATGCGCAGACGCAGCCTTCACAGGGGCGGCCCTGAGACACGTGTGCTGGGGCCCTCGTCCCACGCCTGCGTGCCCGGAGCTCCAGGGCAGGGCCCGGCAGGCCGCGGCTCAGGCTGCAGAGGGCTGCACGTGAGCTGGGGTCAGCAGCCACGCCCTGAGCCCACCGGCTGCTGCCCATGCATGTCCACCGAGGCGCGCGCCCCGTCCCGAATCACACCGCACAGCCCAGTACTGCAGACGCTCACGACGCGTTGTGTCCAGCCCGAGCGCGTGCGCACGCGTGTCCAGACCACGCAGCCACGCACGCTTGTGTCCCTAGTCTCAAGAAGCGTGTCCACGCTTAGCTCGGCACATGGGTGCAGTGCGCCTTGTGGCCCACACGCACGCGTGCCCAGTCAGAACCGACACCCCGTCAGGCTGCGGCGCCAGCAGCTTCAGAACGCAGGTGCTGTCTGCCGGCTCCAGCGGGCCTGCCAGGTGCTAGGCGCAGGGGCGCGGGGCCGCCCCCATGTGTCAGGCACGGGCCTGCGGCCTGGGGCTGTGGCCGGCTGGACTCCAGAGGCACAGGCGCCGGCCACACTGCCTGCACGGGTGTGCACACTGCCCAGAGGCACAGCCGTCCTCGAGGGGCTCCCATCCCAGCACATCGCTCACCCCATGAGACACCCAAGTGCTCTTGAAGCACAGCCGTGACCGAGCCCCGCGCGGGCCTGTGCATGCTGCCCTGAGGTGGACCGTGTGCGCCAGGCCCAGGGCCCCCACGCTGCCCCAGGGGCCCCCTCAGAGGCCAGCGTCACTCAGACCCACAGAGGCTCGTTCTTGCCTGCACACCCATGTGCTCACACATGCTGAGCTCACACACGCTCAGAGGCACAGGCACCCAGGACGCACAGTCTCACGCGTGCCCGGACACACAGCCACATGTATGCACGACACATGGTCACATGTGTTCATGGCAAATAGTCACACGTGTCTGGACACAATCACACATGCTTGGGCACAAAGTCATGTGTGCTGGGGCACACACAGTCATACTTGCTTGGGCACATGCAGGCACACATGCACGGGCACATGTAGTCACATGTGTACATGGGTACACACGGTCACGCACATGCATTCACACCTGGGCTGGGCACACACAGTCACACGTGCTTGGACACACGTGGTCACACGTGGCTCAGGCACACACGTGGCTCAGGCACACACGGTTCAGGCACACACGCAAGTTCAGGCACACGCTCAGGCTCAGGCACACGCGCAGGCTCAGGCACACGCGCAGGCTCAGGCACTCATGCAGGCTCAGGCACACATGCAGGCTCAGGCACACGCGCAGGCTCAGGCTCAGGCACACACGCAGGCTTAGGCTCAGGCACACGCGCAGGCTCAGGCACAGCAGCTCAGGCACACGCGCAGGCTCAGGCTCAGGCACACACGCAGGCTTAGGCTCAGGCACACGCGCCGGCTCAGGCACAGCAACTCAGGCACACGTGCAGGCTCAGGCACACACGCAGGCTCAGGCACATGTGCAGGCTCAGGCACACACAGGCTCAGGCACACACGCAGGCTCAGGCACACGCGCAGGCTCAGGCACACACTGGCTCAGGCACACGCGCAGGCTCAGGCACAGCAGCTCAGGCACACGTGCAGGCTCAGGCTCAGACACATGCGCAGGTGCAGGCTCGGGCACATTTGCAGGCTCAGGCACACGTGCAGGCTCAGGCACTTCAGCTCAGGCACACACGCAGGCTCAGGCACACGTGTAGGCTCAGGCACATGCGCAGGCGCACGCTCGGGCACACACACAGGCTCAGGCACACACGTAGGCTCAGGCACACGTGCAGGCTACTCCTGCTTCATGGTGCTCCGTGCTGCTGGTCGCTGACTTGCACATGTCACAGGAAGGGCCCACAGGCCCCGGACCCTCTGGCCAGATGTGCGCGTCCTGGCGGGTGAGGCGCTCTCAGGCACACACAGGTAGCACACAGGCCAGGGGAGCCCAGCAGGGCAGACACAGCCTTGCACGTGCCGGAAGGCGAGACGTGCGCAGCAGTCTTGAGCCGGCCCAGGGAAGTGGCCTTCGTGAGCACAGGCCTCACCCCGCTGGCTCTGCGGTGCAGCAGACGCCAGCGTGGAGCAGGGGCCTGGCTGGAGAGGAAGGCCTTGGCTCTGTGTCCTGCGCACAGAAGTGCGTTCCTCGCCCGCTGAGGCTGTCGCGGGCGCCCTGCTGCTGGGCGCTGCTGCAGACGTGTGCCGGGCTCCTTCCATCGTGAGGGTGCCTGTCCCCGCTGCGCAACGCCCTGGTTGTGGGCGGGAGGCTTGAAGGGGAGGGCCTCTGGGCCAGGCCGCTGCCGCCCAGCCTAGCTGCCAGGAAGGGCCAGCCAGGTTGGGCCCCGGGAAGCAGCGGTCTGCTGGTGGTCTATTCGCCAGTCTGGCCTTTAGGCCACCAAGGAGCCAGTTCATCCCCCACCCCTCCAAAACACGGTCATCCTCCCAGGGAGCACCCCGGAGCTCTACCCAGCTAGGGCAGGCACCCCAAAGATAGGCTGTCTGGGATGGGGTGCCAGACCTGGCTCCACTTGGCATGTCATTAACTGAAGGACAGTCCGTCTTCCTGGCCACACAGCCCAACACCCCCTGAAGCAGGGTGGGCCAGACAGACCCCATCGCACCATCTCCCATTCCGGAAGGAGAGGTGGAGGATGGGGGACGGCACCCCAGCCCTGCCAGGCTCTGCCCTGGGGGTGTGTCTTCTTTCAACCCCGGCCCCTTGGCAAGGTCACACCACCTCCCTCATGGGGGGCCCTGGCGCCCGTGGGAGGTCCTTACCATCCTTCTCTGGGAAGTGGGTGGGAAAATGTACCTCCAGCATCCACCGCCTACTTCCTCCTCGCATATTTGGGGACCCAGGAGTGGTCTTAAGTCTAAACAAAGTGCACCCAGAAGCCCTTCCTAGCGGTCAGCCGCAAGCCCGTCTCTGTCTGGTGGCCTCTGCCCTCGTCCGTGTCTCCACTCAGGAGGGGCTGGAGCCCACACCTCCGTCTGACCCTTGCAGCAAGGCTGAGCCCCCGCCCCACGTTCAGGTGGAAGCTTCACTGGGCTGCTGTCCCTCACAGCCCGTCTGTCTTCTCGCTGAAAGTCTGGGGGTGAGGCGCAGTGGCTCCCACCTCCCGGCTCTCCCCACTCCCTTCGCGTCAGCTGCAAACACGGGTTCTCGCGGAAGCCTGCTCCCGCAGCGCACCGGAGCCAGGGCGCAGGCGGCTCTCGGGTGTCTCCTCTGGCCCAGCCTGGCAGGCACAGCCGGGCTCTGGGTCCGCTGGGGGTGCAGCGCGGCTCCAGGTGTCCTGCACTGCCCCTGTGTCCACCTTCGTGGCCTCCGGACCCCCTGCCCTGGGTTGTGTGGGCGCCGTGAGCCTTTGCACTCCCCTTTCTGGCTCAGGGTCTGTGTGCAGGTAACCCCAGGGGGTGAGTCCCTTGGGTGCCTCAAGGGAGGTTTCTCACTTGGGCTGAGCCCTAACTGGTCACCAGTTGCCTCTGCACCCAGGGGATGCTGTGGCAGCCCAGGCTCCTTCCAGCTCCTGGCCACTTGCTTGTCAACACCTGTTTAAAGTTCACGGGATGGAGGAGACCGTGTAGGACCACACACGGGAGGTTCGAGTGGGCCAGCCCCGGCATGGCCACGCCCACCGCTGACTTGGCCACGTCTCATTGCAAGGGATGCTGGGAAATGTTGTCTCCCTGCTATCTGGGAGGAGAAAATGCTCTGGGGCAGGAGGCGATGGCAGAGGCGCACTGCTTGTGCTCAGTCGCTAAGGAGTGTACTCGCATGCCTCATGCATTCACGGGTGCACACACCAGTTCATCCCTGAAGGCAGGCGACACACAGGCCAGAAGTTCACACCTGTGCACACAAGCCTGCTCAGGTTTGGTGGCATGCATGTTCCCTTGCCCAGGCCCAGCAAGGTTTGTCTACAAGGTGTGCAAGGCCTACGCTTAAAGACACGCCCAGGTGCGCAACATCACACCTTAGGGGCACGTGTCCAGGTGTGCGCACACTACGCACATCCACCTTTGACCTTGACTCCACCTGGGCCTTCGCCCTCGCTGTGCTGGCGGTTCTGGGTGGGTTGGGGCAGGCACCATCCTTCAGGCACTTCACGGGTGCACAGGTTGCTCCCCACTGGCCCAGGTGAGTAAGGGCTGAGCTCCACCAGCACCCTGCTCGCCAGGTCGGGAGCAGGGCTGTACCCCGGGAGGACCATGCCCCTTCCCGTCTTGCACGGGGCCGGGGCCATGTCATGCACCTGTGGGGCTGTGGCCGTGCCGAGGGGCTGCCCTCTCCCTGATCCGCAGAGATGCCTGTAGGCTGGTAGCTTCCTGCCCTCACGGCCTGGGCAGGGCGCCAGCGCTTGGTGGGGTCTCGTCCAGCTGGCTGCTCCGCCTCTGACCTCGGCCTCAGTGTGAACCCCATGAGGGTGGGCCCGCCTGCTGCCTGGTTGGGGGAGGGGTCTCGAGCAGATTTCCAGTAGGGCCTTCAGTGCAGCCTCAAGAGTGGGGGAGCCGGGGGAGGAGTGGGGCTCAGGAATTGCCAGTGGTCTCCTGGGCTACAATGGTCTCTAGTGAGATGGATGTCTGCTGACACGTGCGTTCTCTCGGGACACGTGGCGGGTGGCGGCCGTGGGTGCCCTGTGAGTGCTGCTGTGCTGCCTGAGGGGGGGCGGAGAGGGGTGCTCCTTGGGTCTGGGAGCCTCCGGATGGCGCCCAAGGGATGGGCGCCCCGTCCCAGCGAAGAGCTGGATCTAGGGTCTCCAGAACCACAAGTCTTCATGAGTCTGCCCCCCAAATGCCAGTGGAAAGGGCAACCTGGGGACCCAGCTGGACTCTGCAGCGAGGGACCCCTCCTTTAGGTCCTGACTCCTGGGGCTGGTCTGTGGACACTCCTGGACCAGTGAGTGACCCCAGCAGTGTCCAGCACCCCGTGGTGACTGCCGCAGAGCCAGGGCACCCATGTGCCTCGGAGAGGAGGCGGGCAGCGTGGTGTCTCCATAGCATGTCCTCTTGCGGGGGTGGGGGCTGTGGGGCACGGGGAGGAAGCCACATGGAAGATGGAGTGACGTGCTGGGGGGCCGGCAGCACAGCTGTGAGGTATGGGGACGTGTTGAAGCCTCAGGCAGAGGAGGGTCCAGGAGAGCCCGCAGAGGACCTGGGCTCAGGGACCGGGCTGCCTCCGGACATGGTAGCCAGGGGGTGGCTGGGGTGGGAGGGCCAGGGTACGAGGTCAAGGTGACCAGGTGTGGGGGCTGTGGAGCATGGGGAGACCTCAGGGGGAACCTGGGACCCTGTGCTCCAAAGGGTCTAAAGAACCAGTGACTTGGGGCAAATGGCTGGGGGTTCTGACCGGCAAGATGTGCCCGGTCGCAGGCCTGAAGCAGCTCCCGCCATCCTCGGCAGGCTGGGGTGGGCAAGAGGGTAGAGAACCAAGGTCTGTGCCTGATGGCCCCTCTGGTGCAGGGCATTCCCTGCAAGGCCTGCCCTGCTCTGTGCCCTCTGACCTAGGGGCCCACGGCCGGCCTCGGACAAGCCTTGTTGGTCACGTTCCCAGGAGCAGCTGGAAGGCAGCAGGAGAGCTGGGCCCGCAGAACGAGGGGCCCACTGGCAGACTCGGCAGCACCCGCCAGCTGGGAGGGGCTGGGGCTGGGGCAGGCTGGCATCTGGAACCCCAGCTTTGGCCCAAGAGAGGACCCCACCCCCTCCCTGGGATACTGAGCCAGGCCTGACCCCTGGGACGCCCCCCTGGGACATGCCTTTCCCATCTCCCCTGGTCAAAGCTCAGTGCCAGACCAGGGCCGGTGAGGGGAGACCAGTGGCTTTCCCTGGCCTTCAGTCCAGACTCGTGCCTCAAGATGGGGCGGGCCTGTGGGCAGGGCCCTCGGGCAGGGCTGAGCCCCTGCACGTCTGTCCGGGAGGGCAGGTACGGACTGGATTTGAAGGGTGAGTGGGGATCCGTGGGGGAGGCGTTCAGAACAGAAGGTGGAGGACAGAAGAGACAGGTGGAGTGGAGCAGCAGTCAGGCCCAGGGACCCGGCTGGGCCTGGGGGTGGCAGGCTGGGTGTCCACCGGAGCCCGGCTTTGGCCTTACCCTGGGCCTGGAGCCCAGCACCTGCATTCATAGATGAGACCGAGCTCCAGAGAAGGAAAGAAGCTCGTCCACAGCCACGCAGGGGCTCGAGCCAGAACAGGTCTTTAACGTCCAAGGCCGATTCCTGCAGGCGTGGGAAGACGCACCAGGCCGCAAAATACCATAGAAGGGGCTGGGCAGCTCGACCTTGGAGGCCTGCCCACCCAGGCCTCTGCGTCCACCTGGCCCAAGTGCCAGCTCCTTTGTTCTCAGCTAGTTTTTAAGTGTGGAGCCCCTGGTGCCAGGCACCCCGGCACTGCACAGCTGGGGAGCAGGTGAGCCCCTGCCCAGGGGAGATTGACGCCTGTTGGAGGCGCAGCCTGGGGAGCCCCATCGGGCTGCAGGTTTGGTGGCACGGTCTCTGCTGCGGCTGCTGTGGCCAAGGGCGGCTCTGCCAGGCGGCTGCAGCTGGTGGCCTGGGGGAGCAGCAGAGCCGAGGCCAGGGCTTTGGTGAGGGACCAGGAGAAGGGGTGTCTGGCGGTGGCCGGGCTGACCGTCATGGGATGCTTCCCATGGGGGTCAGGGGGCTCGTGGAGAGATCTGTGGGGACCACACCCTGTAGAGGTGCCCCTCCAAGAGGCAGAAGCCCCCGCCCCCAGCGGGCAGCTAGAGTGGGGCTCCAGCTCGTTCCTACCCCAGACCTTCCGGTTGCAGTGCTTCTGTCTGATGGGGCCTAGCAGGCTGATGGGAGTTGTAGTTGTGCTTCCAGGGGGTAGGCGTCCACCCCCTGGGTAATTGTCCACACCTTCCAAGGGCTGATGGGAGTTGTAGTTCTCACCCTCTGGGGGCGGATGGGAAGTTTGTGCCCCTGCCCTGGGACCCCAGTGATCAGATCTAGCAAGGTGGGAGACCCAAGCATTTGCAAGGCCCTCACCACTGGGACCGGGTATTAGCAAGTGATTCCTTCCCAGATGGCTGTGTATGTATTTTCTTTTCTTTTTTTGCTTTCTTCTTCTTTCCGTTGTTTTATTATTGTTTTAACAATAATAAGAGGGTCAGAGGCAGTCAAGCCCTGGCCAGGTCCTGGAGGCCCATGGGGGTTTTGGGGAGGGGGAGGGGGGAAAGTCAGTGGGGGTCAGAGGTGGAGGGGGAAAAAGAGAAAGTTGGGGAGTTAGGGTTAGCTCAGGTGTCCCTGCCCCCTGCCCTCGCTCACTCCCTGCCCCTTCCCACCTCCCAGCTCTAGGCAGCTCCCCCTCCCAGAGTCGGATGAGACAGGGCCTCCTTCACTGTGCCTCCTCCTGGCCCACTCTTCCCTACGGCTCGTGGCCTCCTGCCTACAGTGTCGCCTCCCTCCATGAACAACCTGCAGTTCAAACCCCTTCCCATGACCAGCTCCTCCCAGCCCTTTCACCCATGCAGAAATTCCTAAGTACTGCCTCTCCCTCCTCCCAAGCCTCCTTCCCAAGTCCTCCTTCCCACCTCTGCCTTCCCTCCTTCCTCCCACACGCTGACACCAAGTGGCGGTAATAGTTCCCCCCTGCCAGCCTGCACTGCAGTTTCAGCTTTGTGTTTAATGACGGGGAGAGGGCACAAGTGAGGGAGGAGAGAGTATTCAGGAGGAAGGAGACATCCAGGGAGAGCCGAGTGAGGGAGGGAGATACCAAAAAGCTAGACAGGAAACGTTGTACGGAAAAGTTGTTTTTTCTTATTTTTTCCGGGAGAACCCGCTTACACAGCTCTGTTTGTAATTTTTTTCTTCATGCTAAAATCACACGGCCTATTTGTTGATGTAAGTTGCCTGAATTCCGTGGTATGCTATCTTCTTTTTTAAAAAAAAAAAAGCAAAAAAAGAGAAAAATCTAGAAAAAGCCCTAAAAGATATCGTTGTTAGGTTTGTTTAAATGCTGCTCTTGTATCTGTTTTTAAAACCTTAAACCAGTAGTTTTTTTTTTTCCGTTTCTTTTCGATTTCCTTTCCTTTCTGTTCCTTTTGGTTTCTTAAGACAAACGAAATACCAAATCCCAGAGAGCCACAGCGCCCCTGCGTGGGGTGCCCAGGGCACCCGAGCCGCCGCCCGCTTAAAGCGCAGTGCGGGGCCGGCTGGCGGGCGGGCGCGGCCCGCTCTAGTCTCCGCCAAAGCCGATTGGAACCGATTTGGGTGTGTGAGGCTGTTGTTTCTCTCTCTGTGCCCGCCGCCTGCGCCCCGCGCCCTCGCTGACGCCCTCTCTTTTCTCTTCTCTCTCTTGTTCTAGGAGGAGAGTTAATTTTGCCCATTATCACGGAGGACTCCTTAGACCCCCCTCCCGTGGCCACCCGGTCCCCCTTCGTGCCCCCACCCCCCACCTTCTACCCCTTTCTCACGGGCGTGGGCGCCACCCAAGACACCCTGCCCCCGCCCGCGGCCCGCCGCCCGCCCGCGGGGGGCCCCTGCCAGGCCGAGCAGGACGACAGCGACTGCGAGGAGCCCATCGAGGCCTCGGGCTTCGCCTCCGGGGAGGTCTTTGACTCCAGCCTCCCCCCCACGGACGACGAGGACTTTTACACCACCTTCCCCCTGGTCACGGACCGCACCACGCTCCTCTCACCCCGAAAACCCGGTCCCCGGCCCAACCTCAGGACAGATGGGGCCACGGGCGCCCCTGGGGTGCTGCTAGCGCCCTCCGCCCCGGCCCCCAACCTGCCAGCGGGCAAAATGAACCACCGAGACCCGCTGCAGCCCCTGCTGGAGAACCCTCCTCTGGGGCCCGGGGCCCCCACGTCTTTCGAGCCGCGGAGGCCCCCGCCCTTGCGCCCCGGCGTGACCTCCGCCCCTGGCCTCCCCCATCTGCCCACAGCCAGCCCCACGGGGCCTGGGGAGCGGGGCCCGCCGGGCGCCGTGGAGGTGATCCGGGAGTCCAGCAGCACCACGGGCATGGTGGTGGGCATCGTGGCGGCCGCGGCGCTCTGCATCCTCATCCTGCTCTACGCCATGTACAAGTACCGCAACCGCGATGAGGGCTCCTACCAGGTGGACCAGAGCCGGAACTACATCAGCAACTCGGCGCAGAGCAACGGGGCGGTGGTGAAAGAGAAGGCCCCGGCCGCGCCCAAGACGCCCAGCAAGGCCAAGAAGAACAAAGACAAGGAGTACTACGTCTGAGCCCTGCGGGCGCCCACTGCCAGCTGCCCCTCCGCGAGGGCCAGGCGGAGGGCGCGGCCCTCTCCCAGGGGCCTGGGGACCCGCTCCCTGGCTGCCTCAGACTTCTCTCGTGAAGAGGAAATGCAAAAAAATTAAAAATAATAAAAAAGAAGAAGAGGAGAAAGGAAGGAACACCCCGTGCTCGTCCCCGTCCTCCCGCGTCCGTCCTTTGGGCGCGGCGCCGCCGGTCCTGGGCTGAAGTCCCTCTCTGCCCTGCGCCCGCCGCGCGGGGCACGTGCTCGCAGCCCTGGGTTGATTTATTTTTTTAAGGGGGTAGTTTTATTTTGGTGGGGTTGGGCGGGAAGGAAGGCTGGGGTTTTGTAAGTGTCCACTCTTCGTCCCGTTGGTTTGCCCTCATTTTTTCTCCTCCCTCCCCCTGTCAACCCGCCCCCCCCCCCCCCCCCCCCCCCCCCCCCCCCCCNTCCCCCCCCCCCCCCCCCCCCCCCCCCCCCCCCCCCCCCCCCCCGCCTTCCTTCCCTCCCCAAGCGCTCCAGCCCGCACCCCAGGCTTGCTGTGTCTCTCGGCCCCCACCCTCCGTCCCCACTTCTTTTTATGTGTCTGGTTTCTCGCTTCCTTTCCTCCCTTCGGGTTTCCAGAGGCGGCGGGAGCAGGGCGGGAGGGTGGGCCGAGCGGCGGGGGGAGGGGCGGGGCGAGGGGCGTGGCCCCGAGCCCGGCTCCGCCCCCGGGAGGCGGCGCCCGCGTGTGCCTCCCGGGAAGGGGCCTGGCCTGGTCTCGGCCAGTTCTGTTGCGTGCCGCCGGGCGACGTGCATTGACGGGGAGGCTGCTGGAGGAGCAGGGGTGGGGGGCGGGTGGGAGGGAAAGGCAAATGCAGATATATATTAAAGACAAATACTCTAGATCCCGCGAGCAGCAGCCGCTGGGCACCGGCAGCAGGGGAGAGGGGAGCGGGCATGGCTCGCAGACTGCTGGGGTCACTTCTCTGCCCACGGGCTCCCTGCTCCCCCAGTTTTTTTTCTCTCTTTGTTAACAAATGTGTCTGAGTCTTGGAAAACACCCCAACCCGGAAATGTGTGGGAAAAGAAAACAAAAACTTTCCAAATCCCTACGGTGCTGTGCAATTTGTTCTGGGAGGGTGCAATTTGTTCTGGGGCCGGGACAGCCGGTAAGTAGTCCCCTGCGGGCGGGCTGGGCGTGGCTTCCGGCGCCCCTGACCACTGGCCTCTGTGGCCCAGAGGCCCGGGATGAGGACTGGCCGGGAAGTCGACCTGGGCATGGCCCCTGTGGTCTCTGGCCTTGGTGCAGTGAGTGGAGCCTGAGGGGGGCCCGTTGACCTGTGGTTGGGGGGGCCCGGGTCAGGGCACTTGCCCCGCCATGGATGTTGGTGGGGGGCAGGTGGCTCCTGGAGCTTCAGCAGCTGGTCCACAGCCGCCTCCATTCTGCCTAACCCGAGTCTGCTCCTCTGTCCGTCCGGGGGCTGGCCCGGCCTGTCGCGCTGTTGCACCCTCTGACCGAGGCTGTTCCAGGGGGCGGTGAGCAGAAGCGGAGCCCACACCCCTCAAGCTGAGGTGTTGATCCTTCGTGAGGACACCGGCCCCCGCACCCCGAGGCATCAGTTGCAGGAGCAGAGACTCCCCGGGTGGCGCTGGTACTGTGGAGCCAGTCATGCGTCTTGGGGAGAGCAGAGAGGGGTCTGCGTCTCCCAGGGGTGGGGCGGGTGACAGCCCAGACACCCAGCCGCGCTGTCACTCCCACCGCCCTCTGGGCCGGTCCCCTCGGGCCCCGGGAGTGTCCACACGCGGACGGCTGAAGCTGTCCCCTCCCCGGCATTTCTAGCTCATGAGCCTGGCCCAGCCAAGGCCTCCCTGGGCTCCTGCTGGGGCACCAAGGCCCCCCACCATTCTGGAGCCTTTGCCTGGTGCGCCCCCAGGGGCCGTGGGAATGGCAGCAGGACACCTCCTTCCAGCGGTGTGGAATTTTGCGGCCTCTCCTTTGCTCCCTGGCTGGATTCTGGGAGGGGTCTCTGGCCCCGCCTAGCCCCCTGCCAGGTTGGCAGCCCCAAGTGAGCCCCGGGCTCCAGTAAAGCCTAGGCCTCCAGCCAGGATGAGGCTCCCCTCCCCCAGGTCTGCTACTCCTTTCATCCAGGGTCAGAGACTTATCCTGGCCCCTCCCCAAGGGATTTCCTTGATGTGCAGAAGGCAAGGGACACTCTTATTCCAGAAATTTCTAGACTAGCCCTGGAGAGTCTGGCAGAGAAGGGCAGAGAGAAGGCCAGGGCCTGTGCACCCTCGCTACCCTCACTGGGAAGCTGGCGCTTTCCTCTCTGCGCCGTCAGGAGGCTAAGGGCCCGGTCGCCCGAGTGTGGCCTGAGAGAAGGCCTGCCCTGGGCTCCGGCACCCCTTTGCCTTGGGGCAGCCTCTGGCTTCCAGGTCCCGTTGGAAGGCCCGTTGCAGCAGGCAGGCTGTGTCCTGGCGCTGCAGGCACCCGGAAGGCCGGACAGATGGCTCTGGTCATTGTGGAGTCCTCTGGGGCAGAGGTGGAGCCCTGGAGTCTGTGTCTTCCGGGAGCTTCTGGACACCCTGGGGCCCCAAGAATGTGCAGCAAGTGCAGGAAGAACATGTGGGGTTCAGCTTGGCATCAGGCCAGCCAGGCACCAGCAGTCCAGGGCAGGCACAGCCTCCCCTCTGGGCATCCTGCAAACGGGGTCACCACCGCTTTGTCCGAGTCTTCACCGAGGGGCGGTGCAGCAGAGGTCTGGGGGGCACGACGCCCAAGAAGCCCAGGGGAGCACCTCCCAGCGGGGTGTGGCCGTCCTCCCGGCACAGAGGTGCCTTCCATTCCCGCTGACCTCTGTGTGGTGTCCCTGGACACGTGACTGGGGGTGCAGCCCTCTGTCCGCTTGCAGGTCCCGCAGGGCCCGGAGACCATGGGCACAGCTCTGGGGCGCTCAGCAGATGGAGCGGAGAGTGGGGGCCCCGCCTGCATCTGTGTGTGGCGTGCCCAGACCAGGGGAGCTCGGGCCCCCTTTCTGTTTTTTTTTTTTAAGATTTATTTATTTATGCACACAAGAGCTGGGGTACAGGCCAGACATGTGTGGGCAACAGGAGTCACCAGAGACACAGCGGGGAGCAGAACGGGCGGACCTACTGAAACACACTGCCGAGGGGAGCAGCGGGAGGCAGGAGAGGTCTGCTGCACCCTGTGGGTCCCTCCCTGCCTGATCGAACTCACTGCTGTGCCGCGGATGCTTCACAGGGCTGAGACTTAACCACTTGTGCCCCAGGGAGGGCCCATGGGCCCCCCACTCTGTTGGAGCCCCACACTCCGTTTCCTGGTCAGCAGCGTCCTGGCTGGTTCTGGGGCGCTGGACACTGGACACCCAGATTGTGAAGCCCAAGGGTTGCTCTGGTGTCGAGGCCAGCGCTGGGCTCGCGCCCTGGTCCTGCCCCCCAATCCTGGCGCCTGCTGCTCCGGGCTTAGCTCCGTCTGTATTATGGGGCGTTGTTCACTACAGATGGCTCAGGAAAAGACGGGCGGGACGACGCCTTGGGGTGCCCACGCAGGGCCCGCACTCCAGCGGCTTGTGGGCAGCACAGCAGGCGAGGGAGGGGTCGGAGCCGCCTTCCGGGTGATGCTGGGGCTTCACCTCCCGCGTGGGGCCCTCGGGGCGGGGCGGGAGCCTGGGAGGTTTTCACCAGGCGACTTCCGGCCAGCCGAGCCAGGCCCCCGCAGGCCTCTCCTGGACCTCCTAGAGCCCTAGGAGGGCCGGGTGCCAGGCGCCTCCTGCCGACGTGCCGTCCTGTCCCTTCTGAGCTGAGGGCCGGTCACGGGGCCAGTGGAGCCGCAGGCAGCAGCCCGGGGGGCTCTGCTGGCCCCGTCTCTCGCTGTCCGCCTTCTCGGAGAGCAGCCTCTGCCCTCGGCCCAGGGTGGTGCCGGGGGCTAGAAGCGTGTGGACTTCAGGACGGGGCCCTTTGGGGTGCCGTGTGCTGCCTTCTCCATGCCCCTGCTCAGGGAAGACAGGGGGGGCGTGTCGAGGGGGACCCCCATGGGCCTGCCCTGGCCGCGGCCATCCCGAGGCTCGGCGTGCCGCTGCCTGCTCCTGGCCCGGGGCTGAGTCCCTGACACCCCGTGACGGGGTGGGCACCGGCAGTCCTGACAGTCACCAGGGCCTTGGTGGCAGCACCCCCAGAATGGCCGCCCCGTCCAAGGCGTCCGTACCCCTCCCCGGCCTCTCCAGAGGCAGGGCTGGGGCAGGCGGGCCACACGGGCCTCCCACGGGGGCACCGAGGATCCGGCGTGGCCGGGCGTCCACTCTCCGTGTGTTGCGTGGCCCTGGGCCCGCCCCCTCCCTCCCGGGGCCTGGTTCTCTCTAGCCCTGCGGTGGGGCTGGCCCGGGGCTGGGCCCACTCACTGGCTCTGCACGTCTCTGATGGTGTCGGGCAGCGGCAGGCCCCGGGTCTCAGGCAGCAGCAGCGCGGCCAGGCCGCTCAGCACCGGCACCGCCCCGTACACCAGCAGGGGCAGCGAGGCGCCGGACGCGCCCGTCAGCCGGACCAGCGGCCCCAGGATGGCCCCCGTGCGGGCCGCCATCTGGCACACGCCCACCGCGGTCATCCTGCGGACAGATGCACCTGTGGTCACGGTGCCGGCCCGGCCGTGACCCCTGCGCCCAGGAGCAGCCTCACCTGAGCACGGTGGGGAAGAGCTCGCCGCTGTAGATGGAGCTGCAGGTGAAGGTGACCCCCAGGCTCCCGAGTCCCAGCACCGCCAGGGCTGAACGGAGGCCCCCCATCTCTGTGGACAGGGCGGGGGTGAGCAGCCTGTGGGGGCCCGGGGAGACGAGGGCTCTCTGAGGCCCAGGCCCGCCCCGAGCTCCAGCCGCCGGGCATCTGCGCAGGCGCCCCAGATCCGCCCTTACTCCGAGAAGGCCTCGGGGCCACCTTCCTGACCTGACACCAGAGCCGGCCCTGGGCGCCCTCCCCTGCTCCTTCCCTCGGCTTCCCACCGCCTCCCGGCCCTGCTGTCCCTGCAGGCCCCGCTCCAGCGCCTCGTACGGGGTCTGGTCCGGCTGGCCGCGCCGCCGGCTCACCGGGGGGCACCAGCGTGTTGGCCAGGATGCAGAGCCCAGCCAGCAGCAGCGAGGCCACCTGGGTGGGCCGCCGTCCCGCCCGGCTGAGCAGCAGCAGCGTGACCGTCTTGGCTGGGACGTCCACGCCCCCGAGCAGGGCCTGCAGCAGGAAGACGTTGCTGCCCAGCGCCTGCAGGTTCATGGCCAGGCCGTAGAAGGTGAAGCCGAAGGCAAACCTGGGGCGAGCAGGCGGGTCAGTGGGAGCGGCCACCCCAGGCTCGCGCTCAGGGGGCAGGGGTCCCTGGGGGGTTTTCCGGGTGCCTTTGCCAGAGCTGCTCACGGGGGTGCCTGATGGGAGGTCCTGGGGGGCTGGAGGGGGCAGGTGCAGCGGCTTCCCTCCCTCGCCCTCCGGTGCCGGTCACCCTGACTGTCCCTCTCTGGCTCTGGCTTCCACTGAGCAGGGCCCCACCCCGCCCCGTGACCGCGGAACCCTCCAAAGGGGTGAGTTGCCTCTGCCCCTGCTGCTCCCTGGAGCGCTGCTCTGCCCGCTTTGCCCTTCTACCCATGCCGGCTGCGGCACTGTGGGGGGGGGGCGGGGCGGGGCGGGGCGGGAGGCCGGGCACCTACCAGCACAGACTGGCCACGCAGGTCCGGAGCCGCAGCCCAGGCGTGCGCAGCAGGGCGCCCAGGCTGGCGGGGACCCTGCCCTCACTCAGCTCCTCCCGCATGGCGGCGAGCAGCACCTGCCGGAGGGCCGGCCTCAGTCCCGGACGCCAGGCTCCCAGGGCTGCGTGGGGCTGGCTGCGGGCCGGGCCCAGCCTCACCTCGGCGGTCACCGCGTCCCCCGCGGCCCTCTTCCCGTTGACGGCGGCCGCCCTCTGCAGCTCCCGCAGGCCCCGGTCCAGCCTGCCCTTGAGGAGGAGCCACCGCGCCGACTCCGCCAGCCGCCTGGGGCAGGAGCGGGTGGGTGCCGGCCCGGGCCCCGCCCACCGGGCCGGGACTCGGGGAGGCCGAGGTCGGGGTCAGGGGTGGGCAGTGACGGCCACAGCAGCGGGCGGCCGCTGTGCCATCTCACCACCCGCGTCCCCACCAGGCCGCCCCCCGCCTCCCTGTGCTTGGGGTCCGGGCCTCCCTCTCCCCTCCCTGCGCTGGCCTGTGTGAGGGGCCTGGAGCTCCGCAGGTCCTGCAGGCCCAGACAGGCTGCAGCCCCGGGGCCTTCTGTGCCCCCCGTGCCCTCCTGTGGCCCTGAGCTGCCCCGCGCTCCGTGAAGACTGAGCAGGGAGCAGGTCACGCCCTGTGAGGGGCCTGGTCGGCCTCCCACCCCCACCCCTCCAGCCCCCGCGACCAGCCAGTGCCCCCTGAGTCCCTGGCCGGGTGCCCACACAGGCGGCTCCCACTGTGGCAGCAAGCCCGGCCCTGCACCCTGAGCCCCGCAGCGCCCCCCCCCTCCCGCGGGCCCTGCCCTTGGCCCTCACGGACCCCAGACACGCTCCCCACGAGCAGCGGCCCAGAGGGGTGGCTGGGGCCCTGGGGCTTGAGGACAGCGGAGAAGGACAGAGGCAGACCTTGTGTTGGGGTGCCGGGACAGCAAGGGGGCGTGTGCCTCCGGCCTCCGACCAGCTCTGGGGATACCTTGGGGAGGAGCCTCGTCGGGGGTCTCACTGTGGCCCCAGAACAGAGGCTGGAGCAGGAGGCTGAGGGTGGGCCGAGGCCAGAAGGAGAGGCCGGGCCGGACCCCGCTGCGGCTGCGGCTGCGGGGCCTGGGGAGTGGGGGCGCTGGTGCACACGCGCCATGTGAGGGCCATGGCTTGAGGGGTGGGAAGCTGGCGGGAGCGGAAGGGCCGGGGCGCCCCCTTCTGACGCCCCTGCCACCGGGTCACGGCCTAGTGCCACTTGTGATGTCTCCATGGCCAGGTGTTCCCCGGCCGCCGCCAGGCCCTGGGCTGCTCTGGCCGTCCACTCGCCCAGCCACGAGGCAGCGGGGCCGCGAGCCATGAGGCTGTGGCGCTGTGCGGAAGCGAAGGGCAGCCGGGGCAGAACCCGGGGCACCTGGGGCCCGCCCTGCGCCTGGCGCTCTCTGTGGGTCGCCTGCCGGCCAGGAGGCCACAGGGCGGCTTGTCTCCCAGGGCCACAGCGTGAGGCGTGGTTGTCTCCTGACTGCAGAGCGGCTGCAAACGAGTGCTGGGGGCTCTGTGTTCCCGGTGTCTCGGCCCCTAGCTGCGGGGTTATGCCTGTGTGGGGGGCTGCCCGCCCCCTGCACCCCGGCCCCTTCTCCTGCAGTGGCTGCAAGGGCTGGGCCACCGCTAACTGCTGGACCCGTGTGCACGGGCCACAGTGCCCTGCAGTCGCCTGTCCACCACGTGTCCATCCACCCGCCCTCTTCTAGCCATTGTCCATCCGTCCATCTGCTGTTCATCTGTCTCCAACCACCCATCCACCCACGGACTGACCCATCCACCCTCCCACCTACCCATCGTCTGTCCGTCTATCTAATTTACTGTGCACCTACTATGTGCTCGGCAAGGACCACGCCTGATGTGTGGGTGGGGTGGGCCAGGCGTCCTCTCTTCTCTGGTCACGGCCCCTGCTCTTTAACAGCATCAGCTGGCCCGGCTGCCCACAGCTGTGTCCTGGGAGTGCGTGCGTGTGCATGTGTTTGCGTGTGCGTGCGTGTGCTGCCGAGGAGGGGCTCAGGTAAGTGCTTGGAGGCACCCGCAGCAAGAGGCAGGGGCTGGAGGGGAGGCAGGACGGTGGAGGAGGACGAGTCGGGAGGAGCAAGGGAGCAGCGTGGGCACTCGCGTCTGGGGGGCAGCGAGTGTGTGGGGCTGGCGCTCTGTGCCAAGCTCCGGCCTCCCTCGGGCGTGCCCCTGGCTGCCTGCACCCTCGGGTCCGCCAGCGGGCGGCGGAGAGTCCCCGTGGCCTCCTTGGCCCTCCCCGCAGGGCAGCGGCACCCACCAGGAGTACAGGAAGCAGAGGAAGAAGGGGGCGGAGACCGCCAGCTGCAGCCGCGCCCAGTCTCGCACGCCGTAGGCCACGGCGGCCGTCAGCACCTGGCCGAAGCTGAAGCCCAGGCCGTTCAGAGTCATCGCCAGGACTCGGGCCGACGTCCACTCCATCACTGCAAGGAGACCGCCGGGGTCAGCCGAGTGCGCACGGGCCTCCCTCCGGTCCGGGTGACGGGCTGCGGCCCGCGTGGCCACCTACGGAGCGTGGCGGTGCTCATCATGACGCCGGCCACGGCGAAGGCCACCAGGAAGCGGAGCAGGCAGTACGCGGGGAAGGTGCGGGCGAAGGCGGCCGCCGTGCCCGAGGCCGCGATCTGAAGGTAGCTCCAGCACAGCACCAGCCTGCGCCCGAACCTGCACCACGGACAGACACGGGAGGGGCGGGTCGCAGAGGCCGGCCCGGCCGGTGCTGGACGCTCGGCGGGCGTCAGGCCCCGTCTCCACCCCTGAGGCCCTGCGAGCCCCGCGGCGACCCCGAGGCCCAGGCCAGCCTGCAGGCGCCCCTGCCAGGGAGTGAGCGCCCCGTCGGCAGGAGCAACCAAGCGGCAGCTGGCGGCGGGCGTGCGGCCGAGCGGCGCTCAGCGGCGCGTGTTCCTGGAGCCCGTGACCCGCCGGCCTGGAGGAGAGCCGGCGCGGCCCGGCAAGGGCTCAGGAGCGCGGGGCACGGCTGTGGGCGCCGGGGACAGAGGCACAGAGGCGTCCCCCTCTGAGCTGAGCTTGTTCCTGGACCGGGGGCGACAAGAGGCCCGTCGGGCGGGGGTCCAAGCGCACGGGCAGCACGGGCAGGGGGCTGTCCGCTGGGGCACGGGCACTCACCTATCCGAGGCGTAGCCACACACGGCCGCCCCCACCAGCATCCCAGACAGGTAGATGGACTGGGCCATGGGCTTCAGGGCCTGGGAGTCACACACCAGGTCCCACTGGTGGTGCGGGGGAGCGGAGGTCAGGGCCAGGCAGTGGGGGGTGGGCACAGGGTGCTGGGTGGGGAGCCCCGCGGGAGCTGGGTGTGGGGGCTGGCCTGGGCCTCTGGGGTTGGAGGCAGACCCTGTGGTGCTGCGAGGGTGTCACCCCTTGCCGAACCCCCATGGGTCTCTGCTCCCCGACAGTCAGAGAGGGTGCCCCGTTTAGCTTCTTCTTTGCCCTTGGCTGCTGCCAGCCCCCTCCCCAGGCTGCTCCCCCTCTGCTTGACAGTCCGCTCCCACTCCCCAGATCTGGGGGTCCCCTGCAAGTCCAGTGCAGGGGAACCGTCCCCAGCCCCGGCTCAGGCCTGGAGAGGGCCGTCTGACTCAGCCGTGGTGGGGCTGGCCAGGCTCTGGGGCGCCCTCTCTCCGCAAGCTGGGGCCGCGTTATTCCCACGCACCCACGGCCCCCTCTGGCGTGGCATTGCCGAGGGGGGACAGGCAGCCTTCAGAGGCGGCCCCGCACGGTCGTGGGGCTCACCTCGGCCACGATGGTGGAGGTGAAGGTGCTGCGGTCGTACACCCAGCCGTCCAGGCACGGCTCCGTGGCCGCCTCGCTCCAGTTGGCTGTGCTGTTGGGGTCCAGGAGCTGCCACTGCGGCTGGCGGAAGCGGAGACACGGGTGGGGTCCCCGTTGGGGGCCGGGCGGGATGGAGACGGCCAGGAGGGCCTGGGGGGTGAGGTTCCCCCAGGGCGCGGAGCCGTTGTCCAGGAGGGGCACCCAGCAGCGGTGGGCCGGCACGGCAGCCCCGAAGTTGTCCAGCATGCTCTGTGCAGTGAGCCATGCCAGGGGCACCACCAGGGCCGCGGCCTGGAGCAGCTGGAAGCGGCCCCGGCCGCCCACTCGGTCCAGGAGCTCCCCAAACGCCATGGGCCTGCCCGGAGCGTCCCCGCCAAGCCCGTCACTCGGGGGGCGAGGCGTGACCCCGAGGCCCCTGCATATTCACCCCGGGAGAAGCGCGGCTCGGGAAGCGAGGAGGTGGGCGAAGTCGCCAGACTGGACTCAAGTGCGGCGTTTCTGGAAGCGGCTTAGTAATCATTTCCCTGATCAAAGTTTAACCCTGAGGGAGGAGGCGCAGGGCAGCGCTGCCGCCCCGGGAGCCCCGCCGGGCAGAGCGAGGAGCCCAGCCCCTGGGGCGGCCTCTGCAGTGGCCGAGTGTCCAGCGGCACAGAAGTCCCCGCTGGGTCCCAGCCCTGCCCCCCACAGAGGCCACGAAGCCCCCGCCCCTGAGCGTCTTGGCCCCCTGGGGGGCACGTCTACGCCAAGGCTCAGCTGCAGAAACGGAGCCCAAGCCGAGCGCCCTGCTGTGGCACGTCCACTGCCTCTGAGTGGACGGTGAGTCCCGGCCAGCGGAGCCCGCGGGACAGCCGGCGGAGCTTAATCATCGATGGGCGGGCACGCGGTCACCCTGAGCGCCCCCAACAGACCCGGCCGTGGCTCCCCCTCGCCCGCACAACCCCCTTCCTGAGGCCCAGGACCGTGTCCTGAGCCCCCACCCCGCTTTCACAACGTGGGCCGCCTGTCAGGGAGTCTGGCTGTGCACCCCCCACCCAAGTCTGCCAGCCACACCCCTCATGGCGCCGCAGGGAGCGTGAGAGACCCACACCGTCAGACGGACACACGCCATCAGATGGACACATGCCGCAGGAGGTACCACGAATCTGGGTGCCTCCCCGGTGACACTTCCCGGTCTCTGGCTGGACCCCCCTCGACTCAGCCCAGGCCTCATCTCTGCTGTTTGCACTCCCGCTGCCACCCCAGAGCCACCTGGACTTGAAGTGCCAGTGACCGCGGTCAGGCCCCCACCCACGTCAGGTCCTGCTCCCTCACACCTCGCACCACCGCCCGTGGCCAGTCTGCGGAGGCCTGGACCACTCAGACCTTCTACCCAGACTGCCCCTGCCCGCCCGGGCCCGTGGTGAGGAGCAGGACGGGGGTGCGGGCACAGGCCAGCCGGCCACGGGGGGAGGACGCTGGGAGGCCAGGGCAGCGTGGACACTGCTGGTGCGTGGCCGTCTGACGCCATGTGCCTGTCTGCTGGCGTGTGTCTGTCTGTTGGTGTGTGTCTGTCTGACGCCGTGTGTCCGTCTGACGCTGAGGGTCTGTCTGACGCTGTGTGTCTGTCTGATGCCGTATGTCCGGCTGACGCTGAGTGTCTGTCTGACGCCGTGTGTCCGGCTGACGCCATGTGTCTGTCTGAACAGCGTGTGTCCATCTGACGCCGTGTTTGTCTGTTGGTGTGTGTCTGTCTGACACCGTGTGTCTGTCTGACGCCGTGTGTCCGTCTGATGCCGTGTCTGTCTGCTGGGTGTGCATCCATCCTGCTGGCGTGTGTCCGTCTGACGCTGTGTGTCCGTCTGACGCTGTGTCCGTCTGACGCTGTGTGTCTGTCTGACGCCGTGTGTCCGTCTGACGCTGTGTGTCTGTCTGACGCCGTGTGTCCGTCTGATGCTGTGTCCGTCTGACTCTGTGTGTCTGTCTGACGCTGTGTCCGTCTGACGCTGTGTGTCTGTCTGACACTGTGTGTCCGTCTGACGCTGTGTGTCCATCTGACACTGTGTGTCCGTCTGACGCTGTCTGTCTGCTGGGTGTGCGTCCGTCCTGATGGCGTGTGTCTGTCTGATGGCCAGCTGTCCTGGCGTAGGGGGTGCTGGGAGGGCTGGGGCGTGTCTTGTGGGGCCAGGGTGACTTGGGGCGCGTGTGACTGGAGACCGTCAGGGAACAGGGAGAGCGACGGCTGGAGGTCGGCGCCCCCTGGCCTCGAGCAGCCGGGCTCCTGCGGGCGGCTGGGCCGGGGCGGGCACGGAGGTGCTTGCAGCAGGTTTGTGTTTGGCCCTGGGGCTGCCTCTGGCCATCCTCTGACCAGGTCGTGCGGCAGGTTTTCGTGGTTCCTCCCAGGCCCTGTGGCCCTGTGGTGACAGCAGCTGCTCTGGCTCCCGGCCAGGCGGGAGAAAGGGCAGGCTGGCACGCTCACCCCGTGACTCAGCAGGGCCGGCCGGCGGGCGGGCGGGCGGGCAGCGGGTCTGAGTGCAGGCAGGGGCTGGGGACGGCGGCATCCCAGCCAGCCGGGTCTTGGCTCCAGGGCTCCCAGGCCTGGGACACACGCCAGGGAGCCTCTGGCCTTCACCCCACCCTCCCCCGGCCCGTGGGGGCCTGCACGCTCAGAGGACACTCGGGCAGCCCCTCCGCAGGGTCTGCCCCTCCGCTCCTTCCTCCCCGCAGGCCTCCAAAGACTCCCAGCAGGTTGGAGACAGACAGCAGCCACGGCCCTTGCTCTGCAGCTTGGCTGCTGCCTCCCCTTGGCTGCTGCCTCCCTGTGCCCAGGCTCAGCCCCCAAGCGGCCCCCGCAGACACGCCCGAGTCCCCTCCCCAGGCTGCTCTTCCTCCCTGAGCGCCCGGCCAGCCTGCCAGTCCCACCCAGAGGGACCCCGAGTCAACCAGTGAGAGCCCCACTTCCTGATGTAGCCAGCTCGGCCCCCTCTCCCTCTGGACCCAACTCGGTGTCATCTGTGTGTAGCCAGAAGCTTCTCCGGGACAGAACATTCTTCTTCTTCTTTTCTTTAAGATTTATTTATTTGTGCACACAAGAGCTGGGTACTGGCCAGAGGTGCAGGGGTGAGAGGATTCACCAGAGACAGAGCGGGGAGCAGAACAGGCAGATGGACTGAAACACATGGCTGAGGGCAGCAGTGGGAGGCAGGAGGGGTCTGCCACACCCTGTGGGTCCCTCCTGGTCGGGGATGGAGCTCGCGCTGCAGCGGCCCCGGATGCTTCACCGTGCGGTGCTCCACCCTCTACAACGTGGCCTCCTCCCTGGAGCCCCTGCCCAGGCCCAGCGGGCCCTCAGCTCTGCCTCCGCCTTCGTCACTTCCGGGCTGGCCAGCTGAGCGGTGTCTCCCGCCGGCCTGAGGCTGCTGATGCCGGAAGCAGGGAGGCTGGCCGCCCCCGCACCCACCACCCATGCAGAGATGACCCGGGAGATGGGCGAGTGGTCTGCTGGCCAGCGCCATCTGGGCGGGGGCCAGGGCTTGGGGCGAGCCTGAGACCGTAGCTGCCCCCGTGGCCTCCGCCAGCTTCCCTGGTGCCGGCCTGGGCTCCTCCAGCGGGAGCAGATCTGCTCTAAGTAGGTCAAGGAGAGCACGGGCAGCCCGCCCAGCCGCGTGCCCTGTAGGAGCTCCCGGAGTCTGCCCGCCCGCCCCGGGGGACTTCGCTCTCCTCTGGTGTCAGAAAGACACTTCGTGTTAAAATTCAACGGGACGGACGTGTTAACCAGCCCTTGGAACCAGCTCCCAGGCCGCTCAGACGCCTCAACTTTGCCCCGCTGCCCGAGGGCCTCGGCCCGCGGCATGAAATGGCATTTTTCACAAGGCTGTGTGGGGGCTGAACCCCGCCTGCAGCCAGCGCCTGGGCGCCATCTCGGGGCGCTCTGCCCCATGCCAACCTCTTGGTTTGGCCCGTCCTTAACCCTGGCAGAGCTGTCCCTGATTTTCCAGGGGCCGCCTGCTGTGAAGAAGGGCGGTGCTAGGTGAGGCATCTGCAGCTGGGAGGGCTGGGGAGATGTGACTCGGGTTTTGGCAACCCCTCTCATTCCACCCGAAAACACAGGGGAGCCCTTGCCAGCGGTGGGGCACTGTGCCCTCGGAGCTTGCTGTTCTGCCTCTGTGAGTGAGCAGCCGCGCCTGAGAGCAGAGCGGCCTGCCGGGCGGGGCGGCTCTAACAAACCGTGAATTCTCCCCAAATCAGAGCCATGGTGTACCTGCACCTGCACCCACACCTGCACCTGCACCCGCACCTGCACGCGCACACACACCTGCACCTGCATCTGCACGCGCACACACACCTGCACCCACACCTGCACCTGTACCTGCACCCACACCTGCACCTGCACCCGCACCTGCACGCGCACACACACCTGCACCTGCATCTGCACGCGCACACACACCTGCACCCACACCTGCACCTGTACCCGTACCCGCACCTGCACCTGCACCCGCACCTGCACGCGCACACACACCTGCACCTGCATCTGCACGCGCACACACACCTGCACCCACACCTGCACCTGCACCCACACCTGCACCTGCACCCACACCTGCACCTGCACCCGCACCTGCACGCGCACACACACCTGCACCTGTACCCGTACCCGCACCTGCACCCGCATGTGCACCTGCATGCACACCTGCACCCGCACCTGCACGCGCACCTGCACCCGCACCCACACCCGCATGTGCACCTGCACCCGCACCTGCACCCGCACCTGCACCTGTACCTGCACCCGCACCCGCACACACACCTGCACGCACACCTGCACCCGCACCTGAACAAGAGCCCAAGTCCTCACAGTTTGAGAGCACGGAGGGCGGGTTTGCGCCCTGGAGGGAACACTGGCCTCTGCGGCCCTCCCTCTGCCCCTGGCTCGCTGGCACCTCCGCTCTGCCCCTCCTCTGCCAACAAGGCCCCGGCCCAGGGGCGTCAGGAGTGCGTGTGACTGCGCTGGGACGCAGGCATCAGGACGTCAGGAGTGGGCTGTGGGGCTGGGCGTGGGGCTCGTGTTGCTGCGCAGATGTCCCCAGTCTTGGGATGTCCACCCAGAGGGCCTGGGAGGGGAGTAGCTGGGGCGGAGCCTGCGGCGTGGGCCGAGGGGGCCCTGCAGCACGCTGGCAGAGGCAGGAAAGGGCTGCTGGGCCTCTAGGCACACCGGCCGCAGTGCTGCTCTGAGCCTGGGGGAGATGTCACATAAAACTGTGACTTCAGCGGAAGGGTGACCGCTGGCAGCTCGTGGCTACGAGATGAGGCTGGCGGTTTCTGGTCACCTGGCCGCTGCCCCACCAGAGGCCCAGGCCAGGCACTGCCGGCGCAGGGCCTCAGGCGCCCAGGCTGGTCTGAGTGGGGCCTGGGCTTTACCTGTGCGCCCCAGGCGTGGTCCTGGGGGCTGACGGGCCTGGACACCCTCAGCCCGGCTCCGACAGGGCGACTGTTTGCTGGCAGCGGCTCCACGTTCTGTGTCTCCCTGTGGCTGGGCCAGACAAGGGACTCAGGCCCATTCCCACCTCCCCCTGGGTGTGTCCCCCGCCCACCCCCACCGGCAGCGCTTCGAGAAGTTCCCAGACTGTTCTCCAAAGTGGTCGTACAGTCTACAGCCCCACATCTCTGCCTGCTCTCGCCCACTCTCGGGCGCTGTGACCCGGCTGCAGCGGTGGGTGTGGTGATCTCTGCTGCGGCTTAATTTGCGTTTTCCTGGAGGTGTGCTTCGTGTTTTCCTGCGCTCACTTGGCGCCCACAGAGCCCCTGAGAAACAGGTGTTTGAACCTTTTGTCTGTTTTAAAATCACATCTCCGGTGTTCATGGCTGAGTTGACGCCTGTGTGTTCTCCAGCCGAAGGCCTGGCTGGGTCAGCCCCGGCACGTGGAGCGTCTCTTTGGAGAGGGATGCTGCGTCTTCGCACGACGTGTCTTTTAGAAAGCAAATTTTGTTTTGTTTTATGAAGCTACTGTATCGGAGGTTTTTCTTTCTTAGTTCATATTTTTGCGTTACATTTAAGAAACCTTTACTGAACCCAAGGTTGCTAAGACTTCCTTCCGGGATGTCAGCCCTTTCCTTTCGGTCTGTGATACATTGAAAGTCAGTTCCCATAGGGAGTGAGTTGGGGTTCAGTTTCTTTGTCCTCCCTCTCTTTCCCTCCCTTTCTTCCTTCCTCTTCCTTTCTTCCTTCCCCCTCCCTGCCCCTCCCTCCCTTCCTTCCCTACATCTGTGTATTTGCTTCACATTGCTTGTTGAAAAGTTATCCTTTCCCCATTTAATTTATTCACCACTGAAAATCAGTTCATCATACATGCACGGTGCTATTTCTGGACACTCAGTTCCTTGAACTCAAACAAAAACTGTCCCACTTTTTTCTTTGCTTTTCCATATAAACTTCAGGATGAGCTTGGTGGTTTATACCAAAAACAAAAAACCAAACCACCGCATTTGACTGACAGTGAATCTATGGATTAATTTGTGAAAAATTGATATCTTGATAATACTGAGTCCGATCCATGAAAATAGTTCATCTGCCCATCTGCTTGGGTCTTTTTCAGTTCCACTAGCCTATTCTGGAGTCTTCAGCTTATAGGTCTTTTTTTTTTTTTAATTTATTTATGCATCCAAGAGCTGGGGCACAGGCCAGAGGTGTGGGGGGTGAGAGGATCCACCAGAGAGAGAGTGGGGAGCAGAACAAGCAGATGGACTGAAATACACTGCTGAGGGGAGCAGCGGGCGAGGCAGGAGAGGTCTGTTGTGCCATGTGGGTCCCCTCCCTGGCCGGGGATCGAACTTGTGCTGCTGTGCTATGGATGCTTCACAGTGCGGCGGTGCTCAACCCGTTGGTTGCGCCACCAGGGAGGCCCCTCAGCTCCTAGGTCTGTGTCCCTTTGCTCGCACCCTCCCCAGGTCTCACACTCCCTCTCGCTGGTTGACTGGCCTATGCTAGACTCTTCTCCTTCTGGCCGTACGGGCACCAGCAATGCCCCCACCCACCCTGTGTCCTGCAGCCTTTGAAGCTCACTCATTTGAGTAACATTTTCGTAGGTTTCTTAGGATTCCTACAAAGATGTTATCTGTGAATAAGGACAGCTCAGTGCTTTCCCTTCCGATCCGTACACCTTCAGTTTATTTTTCTCGTCTCCGTGCACGTGACTATGGTCAATCCTGCCCTGGTTCCTGACAAGAGGGAAGCATCGTCTCTCTCACCAAGCCGGTGCTCCCCCAGGTCTCCCCAGAGCCCTTTGTTAGGCTGAGAGAATCCCCAGTATTCCTAGCTTGCTGAGTTGTTTATCAGGCACCAAGGCTGCACTTGACAGACGCCTTCCCTTGTCTATCAGCGTAACCATACACGTTTCTTCTGTTGTTTGTTAATGATTTCATTCGTTGCTCTGGATTTTTAAATATTAAACCAACTTCATATTCCTGGGACTCTCGCCTACACATTGAACATATTGTTGGGTTCAATTTTCTAAATATCTGTTAAGAATTTTTGTGTTGTGTCTCCCTGGTGGTGCAAGGTGTTAAGTCTCAGCTCCATCAAGCTATCAGCAGCTGCTGTGGCCTGCATTCGATTCCTGGCCTGGGGGGTGACCCACACGGCACAGCAGACCTCTCCTGTCTCCCTGCTGCTCCCCTCAGCTGTGCGTTTCAGTGGATCTGCCTGTTCTGCTCCCCACTCTGTCTCTGGTGACCCCTCTCACTTCCCCCACACACACATCTCTGGCCTACACCCCCATTCTTGTATGCATAGATAAAAATAAATCTTTAAAAAAATTTTGTGTCTAGATTCACAAAGGATATTGGCTTACAGCTGTGGGTCCCGCTTATGTCTGTTTTCTGGTTTGGTATCAGGTAATGCTGGCCTCCAAGTGTGAGTTGGGAAGTGTTGTTTCTTTTTTAATCTTCTGGGAAGCTTTGTGCAAAAGTGATATTATTTCTGGCTCCAGTCTTTGGAAGAACCCACTGGTGAGCCATCTGGGCCTGGAGTTTCTCTCTGTGGGAAGGTTTTCGAGCATAAATTCTGTGTCTTGACTATATATAGGGCTAACGCTGTTATCTGCTTCTTCATGACTGAGCTTTGGCAGTGTGTCCTTCAAGCGATTTTTCACATTTCATCTAAATTGTCAAGTTATCGGATGGTACAATATTGCAGGGAATATCCCGGATTGTTTCAAAATCTGCGGGCTCAGCAATGCTTCTCCCATCCCTGATGTTGGAAATGTGCCTTTCCTTCATCAGTGTAACTAGAAGCTTGTACATTTTGTGATCTCAAAGAAACAGCTTGGGGTTTCATTGATTTTCTTTCTAACTTTCTATTTTTCCTATTTCTACTCTTTCTTATTTCTTTGCTTCCACCTATTTTATGTTTAGTTTTTCTTTTTCTAGTCTCTTAAGGTGGAAGCATTTCATGACAGGCATTTTACTGGACCACTGCTTTAGCGTCACTCCACAAGTTTTGCTATGTCATTTTAAAATATTTTCATTCGGTTCAAAGTGTTTCCCTTCTTGGGGATTTCTCCCCTGACCCATGGGTTCCTTAGAGATGTTCTGGAGTCTTCAGCTGCCTCTGTTACTGTTTCTACTTTAATCCCACAGTGATCAAAGAACACACTTTGCCTGATTTGAATCTCAAACATTTATTACCAGTGACGTGAGGCTGGGAACCCAAGGGGCCTGCCAGTGGGTGTGGCCTTTTCCCTAGAAGATTTTAAGCCGATCAGGGATTCGATTGCCTCTCTGAATGAGCTTAGAGACAATGACACCCCCGGGTCCAGCTTGTGGACCAAACAGGATGGTGGCAGCCCAAAGACAGGCAGTGGACGGGACCAGGGGCTGCAGAATGTGACACTGACTGGCTGGTGTGCCCCAGAGGTGAGGGGGAAATTGGGGTTCCGGGGTGGGGGCCGAGGGTTGCCAGGCCGTTCAAGGAGCGGGCAGTACACTGTGATGGACCGAAGATACCAGGGCAGGGCAGTGTGGGGTGAGGAACCTGGCGTGCTGGCAGGCCTGCTTTGGAGTCAGGCCGGGGCTCAGCCACGTGGTTCCGAGCACATAAGTCCACCTCTCTGGGCGCAGTGTCCTCATCTCCAGGACAAGTGGCCAGACTTGATGACCCCATGGTTCTAACTGCTGCAGCCCAGGGTGAACCCTTGCAACAGATGACGTAAGTGTCCCTGCAGTACAAGGCGGCATCGTGACTGCCCAGGCATCAGGGGACAGTGGGAGGGTGACGAATGGCTGGCTGCAAGCCCCGCCCCGGATGGCACAACCCATGGAGGGGGCAGGCCTGCTGCTCTGGCCTGGGCTCCGGTGTACTTCCTGCGACCGGAAGACCCCTCCGAGCCAGCCCCACTCTCCCACGTGGACCGTCCCTTTGACACTGCCCGGCCTGCCCTGTGCAACCCCATGTGACCGCCAGGCATGAGGTGTCGGCCCCACGGCTGTGAGCGTGTGTGTGTGATGACCCTGGCACGTGGCCCGTCTCCATGGGGCGGGAGCCCTCCCGGGCGGGAGCCCTCCCCCAGTTGGACGACAGGAGCCATTGAAGACCACCCCTTCTCAGAGAGAACATACCCTCCCTGTCTGCCTAAGGGCCAGGCCATCCTCAGGGCTGGATTTCCACTCCCGATAGCCATGCCTGGGGCAGTGCCCGCCCTTGCCCAAAGCGGCTTGGAGCTCAACTGGGTCTGCACTGAGACCACAGCCTGAGGCCGCCGGGGCGGGGCTGTGTTTCCAGCCTGCAGGCGCTGAGCAGCAGCAGAGAGGTCAAGCTGGGTCTGTGTGGACCCTGCCCTGGCCTGGTCTGCTCTGGAAGCCCAAGGGCGGGACACCCACAGCCCCAGCTTCTGGGGAGTGAGTCTCGTGGCTGAGTGAAGGCACAAAGACGCACGCACGCCGGCAGGGGAGCCCGAAGATGGCTCCAGAGACCCTGCGGGCAGCGCCCAGATCTGCCCGAGCCCCGCAGACCCGAGTCTGACCAGCAGGGAGAGCAGCTGAGCGGGCGGCCTTGAGCCAGGCACATGGCCTGGCCCACATGCACACTGCCCAGAGCTCGTCCACTCGGCTGGACGAGGCCTCTCCCTGCCTCACGGTCTCTGGCTGAAGGACTCCGTCCGGCGGGGCCTGCTAAAGCCAAGTGCCCTCTGCGGTGACGCCCTCTCCCTGGCAGACCTTGGCTACCGCCGCCGACCTCCTAAAACAAAGGGAAGAGAGAGCAGGCGGGTGGTGACGACGCTTCGTTTGGGGCTCAGGGGGCAGAACTGGGGGTCAGCTCTCACGGAAGGGAAAGCCCTGTGGGGCTGGGGTTTCATTGACCGCGTGTGCCCAGAACCGAGGGCAGAGTCTGGACAACCAGCTTTGCCGTCCCTTGGTCAGGCATGCCCAGGCAGGCCTCCCTGGCTGTGGCAGCAGAACTGGGCCAGACAGGGCCTGCGTGGGGCTGTTCTAGACAGCAGGACCGGTCAACACAGGACGGCCTGTGCTACTGCCCCGAGGCCGGCCGGCCAGGGCTGCAGGCCGGCCGCACTCGTGGACACATTCCCAGGGCTCTCCCGGGACCGCCGGCCGGCCCCGAGAGCCACCCCAGAGCCAACTGGTGTTGAGCGCCTTCCACAGGCGAGGGAGCAGAGCTGAGGCATTCTGGGAGTAGCCCGCACTTCCGTGCCTGGGAGCCGGCCTCCGGCTGCTCCTGGAGGGCCCGGGAGGCCCCGCGGTCAGCCTGGCCCGGCCTGGCACGCTCCTGGAGGCCATGTCGGGGAGTGGGGGTCGTCTCCACCTGCTGGTGCCAGCTGTGGTGCAAGGTGAGGGGCGTGCCCCGGGGAAGATGGCGGGAGGGGCCCTGGCCCTCCCATGCATGCGCCGGCACGTGGCCGTGGCCACACCCCGTGCGTGCGGCTGCCCCGTGCCCACCAAGCCCCGCCGCTGGCCATGGGGCCGGGTCCGGCCCGCCCACTCCCCCTAGGACGCCTCTGACCCCAGGCTCATCTGACCGGGCAGGCCTGGCCACGCCACCTCACAGCCCCGTCCAGCTCCACCAGGGGCGAGAGGGAACTGGCCTGCTCCAGGCGGCCACCGGCCACTCACGGGCTCTCCAGGTCCTGGATGGTGTCAGGCAGCGGGAGTCCCCGGGTGTCCGGGAGGAGGAACAGGAGGAAGCTGGACGCGATGGGGAAGGTGCCGTAGAAGAGGGGGGGCAGCAGGGGCAGCATCTGCTGGGTCATCCTCACCAGGGGACCCATCGTGGCCCCCAGACGGCTCATGGACATTATCAGGCCATCCGACGTCATCCTGTGAGGGGAGGACCAGCCCTTTCAAGGCTGCTGCTGGGGGCTTGACAGAGCGGGGAGCCCTGGGCTGGGGACTCTGGGAGGGAGCGCTGGGCTGAAGGAGCTGCCCGGGCCTCTAATGCCACCCCCTCCGGGGAGCCCACCTGGGTTTCCCTTTGGGGCCTCTGCTTCCTGGGAGACCTGGACTCCCTCTTGAGGACTCCCTGGCCCACCCTGCGCTCCCTGGCCTTGGGTCATTTGGGCTCGCCTTCGGGCGCCTGGGGGCCACTGAGCCCCAGTTTGGGCTTTCTATGTGCTACCAACCACACCAACCAGGTACGTGAGGGGAAGTGGAAGAAGAGCAGGCGGGGACGAGCCCCCGAGTGAGGCGGAGGCTGGGCTGGCCCGGGAAGCTGGCCCATTCTAAACCTCTGGAGGAAGTTCTCCGCCACCTCAGCCTCAGTCCGCCGGACTGCCCGATGTTGGGGCGTCTAACTTGAAACCCCCACTTCTCCACCTGTGCCCCACGGAGCCCTTGGGTGGGAAGCAGGTGGGGGGCCACGGGCTGTTAGAAGGTTCACTGAAGGGGACCCCAGGCTCTGCTTTCAACACAGGCCTCAAGGCCCCTGAGGGCCTGAGACTAGACCCTCGGGGGGCTGGTCTGCAGCGGGGCCCCTCGGCCTCCCCTGTGCACCGCACTGTGCCAGGCCCTCCCCCGCGCGCCTGCCAGGGCCGCCCCTCTGCCCCGCCGACCCAGCGCCTACCGCAGGGGAGTCGGGAAGAGCGTCGGCCGGTACACGCTGAAGCAGTTCAGGCTGACGCCGAAGCAGCCCTTCCCCAGCACTGCCAGGGCCACACGCAGCGCCTGCAGGTCTGGGGGGACAGGGCGGACTGCTGGGTGGCCAGGCCCGGCTGGGGGCGGCAGAGGGGTGCAGGGCAGGAGGCCGGCCGGGGTGCTGCAGGCCTGCCCCCTGCTGGTGCGGCCGGCAGGGGCCCTTGGTCCCCAGGGCGCTGCTTCCAGGGAGCGGGAGAGGACAGGCGGCCGGGCCCCAGCTGGCCCTGCCTTCTCGCTGCCCTCGCCTGCCTGTGGGACCCAGGGTTTTCTCGGGAGCCCGTGGGGGGCAGCAGGAGCCCCCCAGCTGCAGCCCCGGCTGCCCTGTCCCACGGGGGTTCTGAACTGTCAAGGGCTTGTCTCTGGAAGTTTCTGGGGGCTGCGCTGGGTCCACTGTCTGGGCTCCCCCGGCCCTGGCAGGCTGCTCCCCGTCCTCTGGGGTCCCCACCTGGTTGGCTGCCACAAAGGTGCACGCCCTGGCTCTGCCCAACCCCCTGCCCCGAGCAGCAAGGGGACCAGAGAGGGTTTCCGGCTCCGTCAGAAGCGCAGCCGGCCGGGCCTGGCCGCCCAGCGCTGCCCTGGAGCGTCCCTCTGGCCTCACGGCCTCTCGGCTCCAGCCCTTCTGCGTGGCACCCCCACCCGTGGGGGGTCCGTGCGGGGCCTGGCGGGACCCCCGCACCCCGTGGCCGGCGGCTCCGCTCACCTGGCGGGACCAGCATGTTGGCCAGCAGGGACAGGCCGCTGACCACCTGGAAGCTGGCCAGGGTCACACGGCAGCTGAAGAACCTGAAGCAGACGGCGGTGGTGGCCCGGCCCAGGAAGTCCACGGCGCCGAAGAGGACCTGGAGCAGGAAGATGTCGCTGCCCAGGCTCTGCAGGTCCAGGACCAGCCCGTAGTAGGAGAACATCAGGGAGAAGCTGCAGGGCGAGAGGAGAGCGCCTGCGGGTCCCCTTGGGCCTGGCTGCCCCCGGGCCGCCCCCCGACATTAGCCAGCAGCACCCCAGCCTGGGCATGCGGGTGCCCAAGGGTCCCATGGAGCCTGGGCTGGAGGCAGGGGCCGAGCTGGCCCCGGCTCTGCCCTGGTTTCTCTGCTCGCACCCCAGCTCCTGCTCAGCAGCTGCCCCCTCCGCGTGCCAGCTCCTCCGTCCTGAGCGATGGGTTAAGAGGCGATGGGCTTGGGCTTCCGTGGGCCATGCTGCCCCCAGGCCAGGTGTCACCCCCAGCCCTGCAGCTCTGCCACAGGGGGCGGCACCCCCGACAGGGCTGCCGGACCAGAGGGACCGCTTAGGGGCCACTAGGGCCTGGCTCGACCACATCTTGCTGCTGCGTCCGCCCCCTCCCCTCCCCTGTCCTTCCTCCCTCTCCTCCCCTCCCCCCTATTCTACCCTCACACCACCCCACCCCTCCACCTCCAGGAGCTGACCCAGCACGTGTGGTGACCCTGGACCCTGGAGCAGCCCACGACGGCCCCGACCTCGGCTCAGAGTCCTTCCCGCTCCCTGTTTGCGCCTGGATTTGGGGAGCACACTGAGTTTGCACCACTTCCCAGACCTGTGTCCACGCTGCCGGGGTGCTGGCCCAGGGCCCTTGGCGTTGCCTGGCCGCCCCGAGGCGGAGGTGCGGCCGGCAGTGGGGGACACCCCGGGGCCCAGGGCCTCGGCTGCTCTCTTGCAGGTGCACCTCGAAGACCAGGGCCAGACAGCCTCGGAGGCTTCGGAGGAAGAACCCGTCCCCCCGATGGACCTGCCCCCCCCCCCCCGATTCATCAGGAAAACAGCGGGTGCTTTCTCCACGCTGGTTCTAACTAACTGGCAGCAGATACTCGCCTTCGCACCACCCGTGGCTAAACGCACCTACATGGAGGCCCCACAGCCCCCCTCCACCCCCGCCTTCGCTCCATCAGGACCCAGGTCCAGCCACACCAGACCTTCCCGCAAACCGGGGACTTTTAACTGAACTTGTTTCTCAGGCCTTTTCCTGTCCCAGGGGGCTGCTGGGCTAGCACGGGGTCCTTGCTGAGGGGAGCTTGGGGAGCCTCCCGGGGAAGAGGGGGCTCTGCCTGAGCTCAGACAGCTGCTCCGTCACCTGGGGTGAGCTCCCTGCCCCTTGGGGCGCACCTTCCGCCTGCGGAGTGGGGGGACATGCCATCTCACGTGTTGCCCCCGGAGCTGGGGCTGCCGCACACGCTGGCCTCCCTGAGCGTGGCTGTCGCCAAGTGGGGTGCCCTCTGGCTGTCTTGGGCACTGCTCTTTGGGGGGTGCCTCTGCCCGGGGCTCCATCCTGCCCGGGCCACCCCAGCTGCCTCCTGCAGGGCCGTGCTGGCCACCGCGCTCACTCGCCCTCCGCCCGGGGCTGCCGTCCTGGCCAGCGCGCACCCACGGCGTGCAGGCCTGTTTCGGGGGTGCCCCGGCCACACGGAGCGGCCACGTACATCACCACGGACAGGCTGCAGGTCCTCCGGCGGAGCACGGGCACGCGGAGCAGGTCCAGCGCCAACCCCTGCGCCCGCGCAGGGGTCGCCTCCGCCTGCACGCTGGACCGCAGCACCTCGGGGGAAGGGGACACGTGAGTGTCGGGGGTCACACCGCCACCCCCACGCCCGGGGACGGGGTCCAGGCGGGCAGAGTGAGCCCCGCTGCGGTCTCCCGCAGGCCCGGCCCAGCTCCCCCGAGCCAAGCGGCAAGTGCCCGGCCCCAGCTGTCTGGGCCGCCCGCTGCTCAGGCAGTCACCCCACACGCCCTCTCCAGCCCCAGCGGGTCCCACTGCACCCCAAGTGCCCAGCCAGCCTCCGTGTGCCCACCCTGCTGCAGCCGCCCCCCCGGAAACCCCTGTGCTGCCCAGGGCACAGCCGTCTTTGGGAGGGGCACTCTGCTCCCGAAACTGAGACGCCCCAGAGGTGAGTGTGCGGCGGGGGGCGCTGAGGCGGCAGACAACGCCATGCCGAGGCGGGCGTGCGATCGCGCTGCCCTGTCGTCCTGGTGGTGGTGACAGGAGCCACGGTAGCAGCGGTGGCGAGGGCAATGGTGCAGGAATGGCCGTGTGTTGACAGCGCTCTATAGGCTCGCTAACGATGACGTCAGCGATGGTATGGTGATGCTGGCAGTGAGGAAGACGCAGCTGTGTGGGGTGCAGCTGACATGGCGGGGCGGTGGGGTGAAGGCGATGGTGGGTGTGGACGGCTGTCATGCTGCTGATGACGGCGCTGGCGTGAGTGGTGTTATCATGGGTGGAGTTACAGCAGTAGTGCGTGTAGAAAGTGGTGGCGAAGGTAGGTTTTGTGGAAGTGGTGGTGCTGCTGCTTCTGGTGGTGGTGGCAGTTGTGGTGGTGGTGGTGGTGGTGGTGATGGTGGTGGCGGTGGTGGCGGTGGTGGTGATGGTGGTGGTGGTGGTGATGGTGGTGGTGGTGGTGGTGGTGGTGGTGGTGATGGTGGTGATGGTGGTG
>JAGFMF010011432.1:3693850-3828322 GCA_019455555.1 Galemys pyrenaicus
TGTGGGTCCCGCCCTGGCCGGCAGCAGGGATCGAACTCGTGCTGCAGTGGCTGCGGTCTGCTTCATAGTGCGTTGCTTAACCCACTGCACCACCAGGGAGGCCCTTGGCACACATTTAAAGGACCTTTTAGTAAAAACCTATAAAAAAGGGTCAAAAAGAGTTAAACAAATCTGGGTGGAAAAGAGCAAAATTAAAATTAAGATAAAAGCTGCCATTGCTAACCTCCCCACGGGTCTCTCACCCACATCTGTTCCAACTAGTCTAAGACTAAAAAGCAAGCACAGTTTTTTTACATGTCCCTCTGCTCCACGTGCCTCATCCAGGTCTCCTTGCTGTTCTTTATCTTCCTTTCTTCTCCTTCTCTTCTCTCTAGAAATCTCCTTCTCCTCAGCTCCACCCACTTAGAGCGAAACCAGGATTTTAAAACTTCCCCTTTTCTTAAAACTACCCTGTTACAGTGGGAGAGCACGGTCAAGATGGCGTTGGCCCGGAAGCCGGGAGTCGGGGCCCCAGGGCTGATTGTCAGGCCCGGGCTGCTTGTCACTGGGCCTTTCCTGGCAGGAGCTCCTGGTCTGGTTGTAACTCTTAAGGTAGCTGAATGGGAGGGAGGGGAAGAGAGCCAGCCCACCCCGAGCTGGGAGCTCCCGGAACTACAGGAATGGGCTTCGCTCCAGCGCAGAACTTTCCCTCCTTCCTGCTTCTGTCTGTGCAAACAGCCCCATGGGGCGCCCCAACAAGGACCATCACCTGGACCAGCCGCCTCCCTCTCTGGGCCCCGGAAAGGCGCTAGCAGTTCAGAATTCTGCGTGGGCCAGAAGCCGCAGGAGGCCTGGATGAAATGCTGATTCCCTGCCTGGCACAGAGTGGGGCTGGGCCCAGGAGCCCTCACTTAAAAATAAGCCCCCCAGGTGCTTCTGCTGCGCTGGCACCTGGCTGCCTGGGGAACTTCTGGGCTAGAGGTGACACTGGAAATTCCAAGTGTAAGTGTCGTCCAGAGAATTCTTGCCACATTCTCCTTTTTTTCCATATGCAGGTAAAAAATGCTCTCTGCTCCCCTACCCTCTGCCTGTCGTGGCCGCTCCTGGCTTTGCTTACAGCAGAAGGTCAACCCTCCCGGATTTGCCAGAAGGCTCCCGGAATCTCCAACTGATTTTGCACTCCCAGGCCAAAGTGATCCTTAATTTGTATTTCCTGGTTTTTTTCCTGGGGCTCTGGGGGCTGGGCTGGGTGCGGCTGCTCTGCCACCTGGTGGTCACACCCGGGACTGCAGCACTCCCAGCCGCGCCGCTTCCTCGCTTGGGCGCCCATCCCCCAAGGGTCCCGCCGCGGGAGGGGAGAGGCGGCTTTAGGGCGAGAAGTGGGCGGACTGCGGTTGGGTCTGCCCGGCCCTTCAGAGCCCTCCTTACGGTAATTCGTGCGAAATGAGCCCTTGCTTCTCAGAGAACGACAGTTCTTCTGGCTGTTTCCTGGCCACGGGCTCAGTGGGTGAAAGCCGAGCCTGGAAACAGCCAGCAGTGGTGGCTTTGGCATCTGCACCCCGGGGCCCTCCTGGGGATGGAGGCCGGATTCAGGCGGGAGATGAGTGAGATAGCGGAAGTCTGACTCACCGTCCCCCCCACCACCTCTGCCCCCGCCTTGGCCCTCTTGGTTTTCTTTGCTGGTCAAGTCACCTTCAGGTCCGGCTGGGCTCCCTGGCCTGGGCCCCCCTCCTGGGGAAACCTGGGTGAGGCACTGCTGGCCTTTCCCTGGGTCACCCCGCTGTGCTCGGGCCCCGGTCCAGTGCCCACACTTTCCGCTGTACTGAGTGACCAGAGACGCGTGAAAAGGGATGGTGGGGCGGGCACAAGGCCACAGCCCCCCCACCCCGTGTCCTGAAAGGGGTGTCCCCAGCCAGGCCCCCGAGCCAGCGGGTATTGTCCCTTGGCAGACCCAGCCCCTGGCCCTCCCCCTGGTGGCACAAAGCCTGGCCGGGAGATGCCAGGGCCTGAGCATGAGGGCCTGAAGCGTGCGCTGACCCCAGAGGGGCCGCGGCTGCAGGCGGCCTGGGGTGGGCATGGTGTCTCCTGCAGGGCCAGAGCGACAGCTCTGTTCCCGGGGGCCCCCACGGGCCCCGCGTCAGCCCCCACAGCAGCTAGGGTGCGGCAGACTGTCTACCTCTCCCCTGCCCTCGGTGCGTGTTGGGGCTGCGGGGCGGCCCCCATGGCGGTCACTTCCTGCCTCATCGGGCACGGGTGGGGGCAGGAGCCACGGAAGGTGCTGCCCTGCCAGCGCCAAGCTGGAAGAGGCTATTTGCACGCGAACCCATACAGACAGATCTTTCCGCAGCCCACAGTCTCTGCTGGTGGCTGTTAAATTCCAAACTCTGCTCTTTGCTGGTTTCGCCCCAGCTGCTTCCTGCAAGGAGCCCGCGCTGTCTCAGTGGACAGGGCCACGCGGACGCAGGAGGCCTGAGTCCCCGCTTCACCGGGCCCCCGGGCCTGTTACCTGGTTGCCAGTACAAGGTGGGCGTGGGGTTCAAGATGGCTGATTGAAGACCCACACACGTCTCCTCTCCCCAAATCCAAGTGGCCTGAGTAAGCAGAGAAGAGGCGAAATGGGGAGGGGACGTGTGTAGTATGTGAAGATACAGAGGGACGGGGAACCCGCAGACTGAGGGGTACCGACCCCACGCAGGTGGGAAAGGAGGGGCTCGTAGCCAGGGCCTTCATGGAGAGCAAGCGCTACAGGCGGGGCCAAGGCCAGGGCATCGGCCCACTTCTGGCCGGCCTCCCCCCAGCCCCAAGCACGACCCCGTGTTTGCTCAGAGCAAGGATGCAAGGTCGGGTCACCGGAGTTCCACAGCAGGGTCCTGGGCTGGAGCAAAAGGGCACAGGAGGGTTCGTGCTGGGTGTGTGGGAGCTTGGATTGTTTTGTGCCTCAACTGTTCTGTCTCCCCCTTGCTATCCCTTGCGGACTCTCCTGTGCCTCCCCGTGCAGAAACGGGGAAAGTTTGAGATAAGGAACCTCTCCGGGCAGAAGTCCTGGTATGAGGATCTAACATGCTGAAATCAGCTGCATGAAAGAGGGAGCGTTGATAAGGAACCTCTCAGGGCAAAAGCCCTGGTGTGTGGATCTGATGCGATAGGCGTTACGGGTAGAGCAGCAGAAACACGCAGCTTCCCTGGTGCGCCCTGACTTCCCAGCCTCGGCCGGGCCGCTGGCTACGCATCCCCTACGTGCTTGTGCACGCCCGTTGGCTGCCTGCTGCTTCGATCGCTTGTGTTTTCTGTCTGATTCTAAATAAAAATGATCCTGCGCTCGGAGCTGGGCTGCACCTGGTAGCGTGACCCTCCAAGCGTCTCGCTGCCCGGCCCATGGACTCTGAGTGACCCACACCTGTAACCAGACCAGAGAGGACACAGAAAGTCAGGGCCTCTCGCCCACCTGACCACGGCCCCCCCACTGGCCCTGTAGCCTGCGGCGACCGTGGATGGGGCTTGCCATCGGGACCCCCCCACAGGGAGGCAGGGGGACCTCACCCAGCCCCAGGTAGGACATCCCTGCAGGCAGCAAGTCCACCCAGGACCCCGTCGGCCAGCGAGCAGACGGTCGAGAAACACAGACTCTCTAAGGAATTGCGACCCACTGGAAGAGACCAGAGAACCATCAGAAGAACCACCTCAGGCCAAGGAGGTAACGCAGGAAGCAGACGAAGAAGCCAGGCCCAGTCCCGGTTTTGCTTCCAGAGCACCTGAGGGCACCGTCGACAGCGCAGGCGTCTCCCAGGTTTGAAGCTGCAAACACAACCCGCAAATTCTCAGACTGCCAGCAAATGGCTCCGCGTGGGGGTGCTTACAGACGTGGGAGACGGGGGCTTCCCAGAACAGAGGGCGGGAGCACGAGAGATGAGAACCACGAAGGAGGAGCTATGAGCTGTGGGAGTCTCGGACTTCGGCGGCCTCCGTAGACGCTGCAGAGACGTGCAGGTGCCGCTGAGAGCAGCGCTCGTGGAAAGTACCCCGGGCTGGGCTGTTCCACGGCCAGGACCCCAGGTCTGCTGACTCACGTGGTAAAATGCCTGCGCCCCACGAGCAGGTTGTGGGCGCGTCAGCCCCTCCCCGTGACCTGGGCCGCCCTCAGCTCCTCCGCCGCCTGTTCACGTGGGCTCTGTGTTGACCAGAGGCTGTCGATGTAAACGTGGCGAGAAGCGACACGAAGCTCACAGTGCAGGGCGACCCAGACGAAGACAAGAGCACATGTGGGGCCCAGGGGCTCCGGAGCCACCCGCCGGGGTGAGTCAGCGCCACCCCAACAACTCTGTAACTTCAGCAAGTGGCTTACCCCCGGGCCTCAGTTTCCTTTTCTGTACAATGGGAAATATTTATGTATGCACACAAGAGCTGGGGTACAGGCCAGGAATGTGGGGGGTTAGAGGACCCCCCAGAGACAGAGCGGGGAGCAGAACATGCAGATCCACTGAAACACACTGCTGAGGGGAGCAGCGGGGAGGCAGGAGGGGTCTGCTGCATCCTGTGGGTCCCCTCCCCGGCCTGGGATCGAACTCCCACTGCGGTGGCTGCGGGAGCTTCATAGTGCTGAGACTAGCCCCTTGCGCCACCAGGGAGGCCCCCAGTGGGAATTAGAACAGCAGTTTGTGGGTTGTTAGAGTGTCTGATAAAGACAGGCAGTGAAAGCTGATGCGAGCAGGGACAGGGGAGCAGAAGGCGGTACCCGGCCCTCCCTCTGGGGCTCCAGGCGCCCTGAGGGTGGGTGGGTATGGCCCGGGGACAGCCCTGCCACAGAAGTTTCCAGACGCTGATGGATAGCTGCGTGTGGCACTGTTAGGGAATTCTGGAAACATAATGTACCCCCCAGACTCCTGCGGCAGAATATGTACCGTGTGCTTTGGTTTTGATAAAGCCTGGGCAGCACCGGTGTGAGTGCAAACGGGTCACGGAGGCGGAGCAGCTGCCAGCATGGGGAGTCTGCCTGCCGTGGGGGTGGGGCAGGCGCAGCCCCCAAGATATCCCTGAGAGGTGACTCGGGAGCCAGGGAGGCCGTGCCCACGGGAACACACCCCCACTGCAGGCGGCCGGCGGGTCCCCGTGGGCACTTGGAGACAGCAGGGACACAAAGCTGCTCCCCTAACCAAGCGCCTAGTCCTCCCACTTCTCCTTGCCTCGCCTGTGGCTCCCCCACGCTGGGGCCTCCAACTCAGGAGCAGAGACGATGGGCTTGGCGAGGAGGCCCCGGGAGCTGGGGGGACGGTCCAGGCGGGGAGGGCAGGTGCCAAGGCCCTGAGGCTGGAGGGGACTGCGGGGTGCTGCTTCCCTCCCGCTCCCCCTCAGAGCCAGGGTGGCTCCCCTCCCGCTCCCCCTCAGAGCCAGGGCAGCTCCCCGCCAGCTGCCCAGCATGCGCATGGCTCTGTCCTCCCCCGGCCTCCCTGCCCCCAGGCACCCTTGTCCAAGACCTCCAAAGGCCTCCACTCAGAGCGCCCCGGGGTGGACACGACGCCACACGAGCCGCTCCCAGATCCGCATCTCAGTTCGGCTGACCCTGCTGGCGCTCCCGGCTGCCTCAGAGCTCACCCCAGCCCCCCCACTCCAGGCTCGGCCCCGCCCGGGCCAGGTGGCACCGCAGCAGAGCCCTGGACAGCACGGAAGCGAGAAGCTGCAGAAGGTCCAGTTCGCAGATGCTGCCAAACCCACTCGCCTTGGCGGATGTGTCTCCTCACTGCTGGCTTCTGCTCCCACTAATCTGACTGCGCGTGCCCGTGGCTAACACATGGAGCGCCCTGCGCGGGCACCTGGGGCTAAGCCGCCTGCTGGCTCCCAGCCCGGGGCGTGAGACAGCCCCGCCCCACGAGAGGCAGCGACAGGCTCTCGGCCCTTGGCCCGGTCAGTGGGGTGAGAGGCAGGACCCTGCGGCCTTCCAGGGGACACCCCCGCCCGGCCGCCAGGCCCCTGGTGCCAGGCCCTTGGCTCCGGGAGGGGAGAGGCTGAGCCTGCGCCCTGAGTCTTCCGGGGAAGCTGCCTAACTCCATGTGCCTCCGCCTTCTTGCCCCTCGCGAGCGCTCTGCTCTGAGCCAGCCCCAGCCGGAGGCCTGGCTGCCCCCCAACCGCCCACGGCTCCGTGACCCGACGTCAGCAGTGACTCATCCTGGCAGCCACCGCGGCTCCTGCAGGGAGTGTCCTGGAGCCACGGACGCCATCGCTCTGGCTGCCTCTGTGAGTCCGGGGCGGGGCCTCCGGGTGGACTGGGGCCGGGGCCAGGGCCGGCTGGCCGGGTGGGCGCACAGGCCACAGGGCCAGGCGTCAGCAGCCCACCGAGGGTGCCCATGCCTGAGGACCCCCCACCTCCCCAAGAGGACGGCAGAGGCCAGGGACCCGGGACAGAAGCTCCAGCATCACGGCGACCCGGGCAAGGCGGCCAGCGCGTCGGGCCAAGCCAGGGGCAGCGGCCAGCTCCCTCCAGAGGCCCGACAACAGCCTCCGGCTCCTCTCTCCGGCCCCCCGAGTCCGTCCTGGCAGCCGGATGCGGCCCCAGGGCTAGCCCGGCTCCTTCGCTCATCGGTTCTCCCTCGGCCTCTCTTGTAAGGCTCCTGCGATCACACTTTGGGCCTCCTGGATGATCCAGGATAATCCCCCTAATTGCAAGAACCTTGACTTAATCCCGTTGGCAGAGACTCTGCCCCATGAGGCGCCCCCACTGCTGCCAGGATTAGGACCGGCACGTCTCTGGAGCTCTCATTCCCCAGCCACAGAGGACGGGAGCTCGAAGGGGCGGTTGGGGTGTCTGCACCCCCTTCTCAGGGAGGCTGCAGGTGCAGGGGGCACCGAGGGCCTGGGGGCCAGGCGGATCCAGCTCCCATCACTCCCTGGCGGGCGCCACCTGCCACCCCTCTGCACAGGTGGTCGCTGAGTCAGCCACCCTCACGGCACTTCCCCTGGTCCAGATCCAAGGGCTTCTCTGGCGCTTTGAGGGGCAGCTTTCGAGCAGAGAGACTCTTGAGAAAGACTTTGGTTTTTAAAGTTGGTTTTTTAGCCCTAATTCTTCCTTGAGCCTTTAAATACAACTTAGGAATTTTTTCTATGAATAGAGGCAGCCAGTTTTAATAATCATTTTAAAGGCGAACTTTGATTAATGTTTGTACCATTTACCTACTTAGTTAATTAAAACCCTTTAAACATTTTAAGCTGCAATCAAACTTTATTATATTCAGTTTTCTAAGTTTTTCAATTATCCTACGAGCAAATCTTCCCAAGTCCTTAAGTGATTCTTACCAATCAGATCCACTAAACTTACAATTAGAGTGATTTTTAAATATTCAGAAAGTGTTTACCAACTTAGCAAGATTTCAACTTACAATCACAGGTCGAAATCAGACACTCATGATCACGTTCAAAATTAGAATCTCGAGTCTGGTGTTAACACCAAACGTGCCGGATTCGCTTTGTCTCCAGAAGTTCCTGGACGCCAAAGGGGTGTTCCAGAAACACACTGTGGTTCTGCCCACCGCGTCACCGCCGCCCTCGGTTCTCCATCTCCCTCCATCGAGACCATCTCCAGGACCTCCCTGGTGGCGCAGCGGGTTGAGCGCTGCACTGTGAAGCATCCGCGGCATAGCAGCGCGAGTTCGATCCCCGGCCAGGGAGGGGACCTACAGGGCGCAGCAGACCTCTCCTGCCTGGCCCGCTGCTCTCCTCAGCCGTGTGTTTCAGTCCATCTACCTGTTCTGCTCCCCACTCTATCTATGGTGGATCCTCTCATTCCCCCACACTGTTGGCCTGTACCCCAGCTCTTGTGTGTATAAATAAATAAATCTTTAAAAACAAAAAAAGACCATCTCCAAAATTGGGTTTGGAGTTTCCTTCCCAGTAGGTCCGTCTCAGCGCCAGGGGGGTCTTGTCCTGTTCCAGGGCAACCCTGACATAAAATGGGGGTGCCTAACTGGGTCCTCACCCGCGCTTGAAAGGCACTTAGAGTAAGCCCCAAGGGTCTTATTTACAAAAGAGGGGGGAATAAAGCAGTGAATATCACAGGGAGAAGAGAGGGAGCCAGATGCGTAAATGTCCTACCAGATCCCCAAGCTGGAACCCGGCGGTGCGCTGTGAGAACCGAGAGACCCCAAGGCCCACGCGTCTTGTTCATACCCAGCCTGGCTGCCTAACTCCACCCGCAGGTGCCAGGGAGCCGCTCTTCTTCAGCGAGGACCTTGCAGGATTTGTGGCTCTGGGTAAGGCTGGTGTTGACACCTATTCGTGTAGCCCCTCAGGACGGCCTCCCCCAACAGTCCTACTTCAGCGCCCGCTGGCAGGTGGATTCTGGCACCCCACGAGCAAGGCCACCCTCACTCCCGAGGCCCGCTGTGCCCTGGCGGGGGTCACAAGGCCACACTCCCGGCCGAATGGTGGGGACACAGGGTCCCCATGCACCCCCAGGCTCAGCAACCGGCCGATGACCCCAGCCCCAGGGGGCTGCTCAGACCCTGCTTGTGCAGAGGCCACGGGGAGGCGAGGGCCAGTGGGCTGGAGGCACTTCCATGCCTCCCCGGGCCTCCGGGCGCCCCAGCACGTCTGTGGGTCCCCGGCAGGGGTCTGCACCGCGTGGGAGGCGAGCATTTAGCTGAGGTGCTCCCGGAGTGATGTGGGCCGTGGGGGGCGCGGGAGCCCGCAGCTGGGCCTGCCAGTTCCCAGAGGTCGGCGATCCCGAAGCACCGGCGGGCACTCCTGGCCCCAGCTGGCCGCTCCCGAAGCTCCCTGCAGCCCACGGGCTCGAGAATGACAACGGCGTTTTGTGGAGACTCGGGAGTTCCAGGGATGATAACAGGCCTCCCTGGTGGCACAAGGGGTTAAGCAACGCACCGTGAAGCATCCGCAGCCACTGCAGCGCGAGTTCGATCCCCAGCTAGGGAGGGACCCACAGGCGCAGCAGACCTCTCCTCCTCGCCCGCTGCTCCCCTCAGCAGTGTGTTTCAGTCCATCTCCCCGCTCTGTGTCTGGTGAATCCTCTCACCGCCCCCCATGCCTCTCGCCTGTACCCCAGCTCTTGTATGCATAAATGAATTTAAAAATCTTTAAAAATAAGAAATCAGAGGCAATAACATGCCGGTGCAGATGTGCACTGCCGTGGGGATGTAAAACAATCAGCTGTTGTGCACAGCAGTAGGGGGAACCCTCAAAAAATTAAAAACAGGATTCCCATATTATGCAGCAACCCCAGCCCTGGGTGGGTACCCGAAGGGACGAACGGCCGCGTCTCGAGGGGCCAGCGGCCTCCGTGTTCACAGCGGCATGATTCGCGAGAGCGGAAACTGGGGGGCCATCAGCAGGGGAGCGGACGAGGTCTGGGGTGTGCAGGTAGTCCTACCCTCTTCACCCCGAGGGCGGCTGCTGTGGGAGGCCGCGCGTCCCCGCGCACCGGCCGCGCTCGCCCTACAAGGATTTCTCACACGCCGCAGCGCGGGTGGAACCCCAGGATGTCGCATTGAGAAACAGGAGCGCGAAAAGACCTGTAACCTCCGACCCACCGGCGGGCGCGTGAGTCCCGGAGACAGAAAGTGGACGGGAGGCGGGAGGCGGAGGCCCAGGCTCGAGGCGGGTCGGTGTTCCTGGGCGCAGGTCGGCGTACAGGTGAGAAGCGTGTGCCCTTGGGGTGTTTCATGTCTGTGGCCTAGAGCCGCGGCAAGGGGGGCTGAGGACCGAGAGCAGGGCCCCTGGGCGCTGCCACCTCAAACCCCCCCTTGGAGTGGGGGGCGGGCCTCCGCTGGCGGGCTGCCAGGAGGAGAGAGGCTCCGCCCGGTGGGCTGCAGGGACCTGCAAACCGACAGCCCCGCCTGGGGCAGCGGGAGCGGGAGGGAGGCCTGATTGCAGGGAACAGCATCGAGGGCAGGTGGGGGCGAATTTACTGCTGTGGCGTCTCCTCCCTGGGTCTCCTCCCCGGGACTCCACAGCGGGGCCAGGACGCTCGAGCCGGCCCGGAGCCAGCCGAGCCGCCATCTTGAGGCCTATCCTGGGCCGTGGCAAACGCCGAGGCAGTCGGGGTTGGGGGCGGGGGGCGGGCAGGCTGTCAGCGGCCTCAGCGCCGGGGTGCACGCGCACGAGTTCATGCAGGTGACTGCGGAGCCCCCGGGCTCGGGAGCCCCCGGAGGTTCTGCTCACAGGAGCCGAGGAGACGCCGGGCGAGGAAATGCTGGCCTTGCTGACAAGCTCGGCGGTGGCCGTCACCGTGGACAGAGTGGCTGGAAGACGGCGTTGCCAGGAGCTGGGCGCCCCATTATCCTTGGGGATGAAAGGGGCCTCGCGCGTCCCTGTCACCAGCAGGACGGGGTAATTGCCCTAATGGGCAGCGCTGCGGAAGGTGCGGGGCTGACAGCAGGGCTCTAGGGATAATGGGTCTCTCAAGAGACAGGTGGATGGGCGGCCGGGGGTCTTGGCTTATGGGCACAGAAGGCAGAGTCCAGCCAGCCCAGAGACCAGAGCGAGGGCCCAGCCCCAAAGCCCAAGGACTAAAGGGCAGAGACGTCCCCACACGTTTGTGCAGTTCGGTCCCCAGACAGTCCCCTCTGGGCGCCCTCGGTCATTTCCAGATAGTGCTGCACAGTGGCCGTCGTGCGAAGGAAGATGGGACATCCGTGTGAACCGCAGGCTGGGCACCTGGGTCCCTGGCCGGCCGGCCGCGCCACAGCTGCCCCGTGCTTGTCCTGACCACTAGCATGTCCACACCTGCTCTTGCTGCGCCCAGACAGGTGACCTGGTTTCGGGGCCCCGGTCGCCCTCTTGGGCCCGGCCCCCGTGCTGCTTTATTTTATAGCCAGAAGTTTGCATCTTCTCACTACTTCGCTGCCTTGGCAGCTGTGCCTCCACTCTGGCCCCAGCGGGGGCTCTCGGAGCGTCTGACTCACCATCGTGGGACCTCAGAGAACAGGAGAGCCAAGCCCCAGCAAAGCCCCAGGGCCGTGATGACCGGGACGCGGCCGGCATCCTTGGGCTTCGTTCGTGGTGTCTGTGGACCTGGCAGAAATGGAAACCAAGTCAGGCTCAGGCCGCAGCTTGGGCCTGACACCCTCGGACCTGGGGGTGAAAGTCACGGTCGACCCCTGGAGCCCGTGACCCACAGTCAGGCTCCACGGGTCCAGGAGCCGGGGGGGTGCAGGAGAGGACCCATGCAGAGCAATCCCCTCTTGTGAGTTTGGCTCGTGTCACGTATCTTATTCCTTCGACCAGTGACGGAAGCAGCAGCAGAAAATCACCCTCGGCTTCCGGCCCCTGGGCCTGGCGGCTGCTGTCCCAGAGCACCCCACAGCGCCCAAAGTGGCCGCCACGTGAAAGCCTACTCAGGAGTCACCCACTTCCTGCTGCCTTCCCACGCCTCCCTGAACTTCCCGCCTCCCACCTGGGCTTCCTGCCATGACCTCCAGGTAACAGATCTGCGGTGTCAGGTCAGCTTCCAGAAACCACCCACGCCCAGGTCAGAGCCTTCAGCTATGGTTACTCTGGGCGAGAAATGAAAGAGCAAAGAAATAGGACTTCAAACATCTCCGGTGAGACTTCAGAGGTTTCCAGGTAGATTTGGAGGGGAAACAAACCGGAATAGACTTCTGGGCCTGAAAGAGTGACCTTAGAGGCTGCCACCTCAGAGCGGGCGCCCAGCCCCTCTGGCTTCAGCCCGCCCGCCGCCTGGGGGACACTCCGCACTGGGGTGGCTCCGTGAACAGGGCGAAGGGAGCCCCCCAGGACGCAGCCTCAGCCTTTCCTGAGCTCAGATGCAGCTCAGAGACGGGGGGGGGGGGGGGCCGGGNGGGGGGGGGGGGGGGGGGGGGGGGGGGGCCGGAGAGCAAAGCGGAGCAGAGACCCGAGCCAGAGCGCGTTTTATTTTATTTTTATTTTATTTAGTGTTTGGAATGACCCAGCTTGTCCGCCAAGAGCGATGTCGACTCAGCAAACGATCCCCTTGCAAGTCGGATTAAAAGTCAGAGCTTAGGAGGCAAATACCAGAGAGGTTCCTCCAAGAAGGGGTTCATCCGAGGAGGAATCTTGGAAAAGCAGACCCCCAGCTTGCAGTCAGCAGGAGGAGAAAGACGCCCCGTCCGTTGGCGCGCGCTTCAGACTGGCAGGAAAAATTTTGCCTTCAGGTTTATAACTTTCTTTTGGGAAACGTAAAGGACCTTTAAGGAGTCGCTCTTCTGGCCATTTCCTCTTTGAAGTCCTCTCAGTGGCCTGTCCAGACCCAGAGACCTGCCAGGAAGGGCCTGGTGGGGTGGAGGAAAGAGGACTTCTGAGGGACTTGGGACAGTGAGTCTGGAGGCTGGAACACAGGAAGCCGCGGCCGGGCAATCGGCCTCAGATTTCAGGGCCAGGAACAGGAAACAGAGTCCAGGAGGCGGGAGGAGAGTGTTCGGAAGAGCCGGTGACCCCTGCGTGCCGTGGTGACAGCACATGCCGTGGTGACAGCGTGTGATGCCCCTCAGGTGACAGCCCCGGGCAGAAGCACCCCAAACTCTGGCACTGAACAGCCCCGCGGAGCTTCTCTTTCTCTGGCCCCTCCATGGAACCAGCGTGGTTGCCGCCTTCATCACGAGCCCTGGAGCGCACGGGGCTGCACGCCGCTAGCGCAACCCTAGAGGGTCTTTGCAGCCACACGGTCTCGCGCCATCTGGCTGCTCGGCGGCTCGTGGGGAGCCGAGCCCGCACTTCTGCGCAGGCGCCTCCGCGGCTCGACGGAGCGGCACAGACAGCAGCCGCGGGACCGCCCGAGCGCGCACAGCCGGGCTCAGGCGAGAGCTGGGCGGCTTCGTGTCGGGCACCTGGTGGCCAGCGCTGGCTTCTCCCGGGGAGCAGCGCCCTTGGCTCTCGGACGGGACACTTTCTCGTCACCAGCCTCCAGAAGGTGGTCGTCGAGCCGGGCAGTCGGTGGCTTTTCAGTAGCTCGTCTTGTCTCCCTTACGCAGCTTCCACGCGTCAAAATACAGGAGAAGGGTGTGGCTTTCCCAACGGCCGTGCACCTGCGGGTGCGCCCCCCACCGCCGGAAGGGCAGTGGCACCCCCCAGTGGGGGAGGCGAGCAGGGAAGCGGGAGGCAGGTGGTTTCCCAGATGAGTCTTTGACTTTTGCCGCAAAAGGAAGCCGCTCATTTCGATGTCCAGGGCTCTAACACGCGGCGCGTTCCCGGGGACGGCAGGCCCGGGGAGCACCTGGCTTCCCGGCTCCAGCTGGGGCCCCGGAGAAAACAGCGATTTCCATTCTCTCCCGCAAAGGACGAGCCAAAGCTCCCTTTATTCTTTCGTCCAATTCGACAATGTTCCCAGTCTGCGCTGCTGCGGTTGGTGCTGCGGAGTCCATTCACCGAGGCCTGTCACTTTCCTTATTAAGTTGATTTCAAAGGAAAATCTATATTATAGGAAATAACAAAATGAGCCTTCGCTGGAACTGTGTTTTGACACTTCAGAATAAACACTCAGCCCCAGAGTCGACAGCTCTGAATCTAACCTCCCAGCGTCCACAGAGGGTGGGGGTCGGTGGGCACGTTTGTTACCTCGGCCTTGCAGGTCCCTGTCCAGCCAGGGCCTCTCACCCCACACCACCAGCAGACTGTCACCCCACAACACGCGACACACTGTCACCCTGTAACACCCGGGAGACTGTCACCCCACAACACGCGGCAGATTGTCACCCTGTAACACCCAGGAGACTGTCACCCCACAACACCAGCCAGGCTATCACCCCACAACACTGGGAAGGCTGTCACCCCACATGGGCAGACCACGTGTTTCTTCTCATCGATGGGTAGGAATTCAGATTACTATTTGTCTCTTTCCAAATCAACACCTTCTTGTAATACACTTACATGCTAAGTTATCTGACTGTAAATTAGGAAGCTTAAATATTATAATTGTATCTCAAAATGCAATTCACTGAAAAGCAGATGCAATTACAATGGTTCTTAATCAAGATCTTGTGCAACAGAGACGGGCCTATCAGAATCCTCTGAGGGGCTTTCAAAATATGCCTGCTCGCAAGGGAACACAGTTCCGGTCACACAGGAGGAGTCCTCAAGATCTGGGGTACAGCATAGTGCCCACAGCCAACCACACTGTAGACTTTATGTGCTAGCAGGCAGGCCTTGTGTTAAGTAGTCTTACCACAAAGGTTAAAAAAAACCAAGAACCATAATAATAATAATAATAATGAAGAATGTGAGAAACAATTTGGAGGGGTGGGTATGTTTGTGGTATAGATTGTGGTGATGGTTTCATGGATGTACACTGATCTCCAAACTTACTAAGCTGTATACTCTAAATACACAGGTTTTTGGTATGCCAATTATACCTCAACAAAGTGGTTTTTAAAAAATCAGTGGATGGAAGAACACGCTAGACACAGCTGAATAAGGAATTGAGGAAGTGGAAGGCAGAGAAAATAGCCACTACAGCGAGAGCTGGAATAACGAGGCTTAAAGAACGAAGACGCTCACTCCCTCCTCGCGGACACAAACTCGCACACCAGGGACCTATCTTTGTCCTTTGCATGGTCCTGCAGGCCTGGCTTTCACCTGAGAAGCTGGGTCACCGCTTCCCCAGGCTTCCGCTGGAAGGGAGGGCAGGTGGAGGGGACACCAGGGCCTGGCATGTGCTCAGCACTCCTGGCTGGGCAGGGAAGGCCTTGGACGGGCAGCCGTGTGGCCAGCTCTGTGCTGTGTGTCACACGCCTTGTGGTTCTTGAGGGCAGGGAGAACAGGTAACGGTGGACAGCTGGCACTTTGCCCGGTTGCAATAAACAAATTACCCAGAATGCAGTGTAATGGGAGGTATCGACCAAAAATGATCATGTGTCTGAAAACAACCATCAGGTGCCACCACATGTTCAAAACGTGGGGAGATAAAGACCTTTCAAGCAAACAAAAATGGAAAGTTGACCGGCAATCCAAAGGAGGGTCAGAAGGTTGTCTCATGTTTACTTTTGTGATTAAACCAGGGTGATAAGTTGGGTTTTTTTTTTTTTTGGTGGGGGGCGGGGGATACTGCAGAAGTGCCCTGTCCTTCTCCTCACTGGTGTCAGGAGGTACCTGACAGCCGTGGACGTCGTAGGGATGTTGGCCTTGATCGTTTGGCCGAGGGCACAGGTTTCTCAGTGTCTCACCTCTACTGTCAAGTCCAGTCTGAAGTGCAGGGAGGGAATGAAACTTTACCTTCTGGAGAGAAAGTATCGGCCTCTCTTATTCTGCTATAAGGAATACTTGTTCTTTCTCCTTTTTTCATGCATTGATTTAATCATTCAATCATTTATTTACATCAAAGTAGACTTGTGTATATTTATTTTATATTCAGAGCTATCATCCAGTATTACATTGTTTATTTTGCTGCTCCAATTATTCCAACACTGGCCACAACAAGCTTTTTCAGCAGGCTCCTTTTGACCGATGCCTATGGTTGTAGGTTGTATTATTTTGTTTTGTTAGCACTTCCCTACTTCTAAAACTACAAGGTTACAAGGTTCTCCAGGCTTATCTTGTCTTTTCCCTGCCCCCAGGGAATCAGTCATTCCTCTAAGGAGTCCTAGCTGCTTGCGCTGGAGAAGTGTGTTTAGAAACCAAGATCTTTATGAATCACTTTAAAACACCTCTACCTGATGCATAATAAGAGAAATACAATTTAAAGCTAAAAGATCACCGTTTGCTAATACATCAATAAAGCACCAGGAATTTGAAAGGACACTGCTGCAAAGCTGAACCTCCAGAGTGTGCTGGGCATATCTTTTGGCACCAACTCAGCGGGAGGCAGTCAGCAAGGGCTGTCCAGACCAGACCCACCTGCACTTGGCCTAACAATTCCCCCTCAGTGATATGTTTGCTCACCATCAAATGATGCATAAAAAAATTTCTTATTGCAACAGTGTTTTTAAATTTGAAAAACCACTAACGGTATAGACATTCATCAGTAGAAAGACAGTTATTTAGATGTTGGTATGTCCAGTCAATGGAATACAATGCAGTTGTAAAAACAAGTGAAGAAACTCTTTACATGCTGATGTGGAATGACCTCTAAAATAGCTTGTGAAGGACAATCGAAAGCACACTCAGAATTAGAGGAGCAGGATTTGTCTAAGAAGGGGGAGAAGAATGTGCACACATCTGCAGAGACACATAAAATATGTCTACAGTCTCACCTATACATATTTTGTTTACATGCATAAACTATATGTAAACAGATACTCAGTTAATGACTAATTTTGTTGCTTACGGGTGGTTGACTGGGGGATGGGGTAGAAAGATTAGTTTTTCATGTAGGCTTTTTCAAATTTGAAACTTTTTAGTACATCACTTACCCTCCAACCAGAAAAAAAGAAAAAGAAGAATTGTTTTAACCCTGTGCCTTTAAATCATTTCTTGAGAAATTACTGTGGGAATTTTAAAAATTAATAGAACTGAAAGGTTCTGGACTATCTATCAAAATACACAGGATGCAAATAAAGCAGCACCTGTAGCGCGGTCCCTGGCCCTGGGTTCCTCCATTAGCAGGGAAGAGTGGCTGAAAATAGACAAGCATTTCAAATGAGGTCGCTGCAGAGCGAGGTGGTAACTTGCATGTTTGTTGAATCTATTAACCACTGTTTTAAAAAATAATAAATGTATGATTCTACCCTCCCCCCCACACACACAGTTTTAAAGAGCTTAACATGCCATTATAGGTCAACTCAAACAACCCACTCATTTCCCAGTTGGAGAACTAAGGCAGAAATTAGGAACCTGGGCCTCCCTGGTGGCGCAGTGGGTTAAGCAATGCACTATGAAGCAAGCCGCAGCCACTGCAGCATGAGTTCGATCCCTGCCGCCGCCCAGGGAGGGGACCCACATGGCGCAGCAGACCTTTCTTGCCTTGCCCGCTGCTCCGCTCAGCAGTGTACTTCCGTTGATCTGTCTGTTCTGCTCCCCGCTCTCTATAATGAATCCTTTCACCCCCAAACCTGTGGCCTGTACCCCAGTGTTTGTATGCATAAATAAATAAATCTTTAAAAAGAAATTAGGAACCTATCAGTTCTCATGCCCTGCCTTCTCCGGACCCCATGATCTTCCAGGATCATGGTCTCGGTCTTCCCAGGGTCTTCCCAGGGTCTCGGGAAGCTGTCCCGGAGGCACAGCCTGTGCTCAGCTGCACCTCAAGGGAAGTAGCATCAAGTGATGCTCTGTGGAAGGGTCTGAGATACTCAACATTTGGAAATGCAAGTACCAGGCGATACGCAGTGCCAGACTGGAGGAAACTTTGTACAGATGGTCCCTGACTTACAATGGTTCCCCTTACAACTTTTCAACTTCAGAATGGTACAAAGACGGTATGCATTAGGTAGAGACCATAGCTTGAATTCTCAATTAGGACACTCTGTGTTTCCCTTTCATTACAATATTCAATCCAGGCTCTGTGTTAGGTGACCTTGTCCAGCTCTAGGTGACGTGAGTGTCCGAGTGAGTGTGAGGTGGGCTTGGCTGAGCTGTGATGTTTAGCAGCGTAGGTGTATCCATGGCATTTTCAAATTAGGATGTTTTCAACTTCTGATACATTGATGGGAGCGTAAGTTGAGGGAGGTCTGTGTTTCAAGTGTGGGGAATTCAAACTGGTATGGAGATAGTCCTGGCAATGATGAGGCAGCCCTCCAAGTCTGTTTCTTGAGCAAAAGGCAGCAGAGGCTAACCTGTTAAGAAGTGAGATGTCTGCGGGGGGAGGACTCCAAGATCACAGCCAGGTTTCTGCACACCCAGACACCTGCCCACCTGGTCACGCCTGGGTCCTAGAGGGAACACCTTAAAAGAGCTGTTCTTGGAGACTTCTGGGCACAGAGGGCTTAAGGTCATGGCCTCGTCCCTTCCACAGACTGAGAGAAGGGACTGTCTGCCAGTCCTTGGTGCACTGAGCACCGGTGGTGTTGGTGGCCGGCAGTGTGAGGTGCAGCTACCTGTGTGTAAACACAGGCAGGGTCCCAGGAATTTGGGAAAGGGGGGGACAGAGACAGATTTGCAGAGAACTAAGGCCCCAGCCAGGAGCGGGCCAGCACCCAACGTGCATCCTACTGGACGTGACATCAACCAGCTCCAGACCCCAAGGTGCCCACGGCCCATGAGACTGGGGTGGTGCCAGCCACACAAGCCAACACTCCCAGCAAAGACAGCCTAGAGAACAGCTTTCAAGTTCATCACCAGCACGTAACTGGCAATTCCAATCTCATGAAAACACAGAGCAATTGAGACGAAGAATAGAGAATGAAACATTTTGTGATTTATGGTACAAACAAGATCGCTCATAAAAGGTTACTTTAGTTCTGAATTTAAAATTTACATTGGTTCTAAAAAGTACACATTTGCAAGCATTTTCACTTTAGAATATTACAGAAACAATTTTCCGAGGACTTTAAGATTCCGATTTTGAATTACAGAAGGGAAAGTGGAAGAGCTGCCGTCTCAGAATTGGAATAAATGTCAACTGAATGGCACAAACAGCAGAGCCATGATTTTATGGGCAAAACAGATTTCTTAAAGCAATATCAAAAGGCCTGAGTCGAGTAGTTACTTCAAATATCCTAATTTCAAAGAAATTTGCCTCCTCTTTGCCAAAACACTGCATTGTCAGTGCACACAGAAACACTTCACAACAAGCCCATTATTAAGCAAATATTTTTTCTTGTTTGGCACCCATAAATCTGCCAGGCCAACCGCCAGCAAACTGACAGAGCAGTTCAGAGCCCTGTCTCACTCCCAGGGCAGGGAGGGGCTCACCACCCATCTCGCTCCAAAGCCAAGGGGGCCCAGGAAGCAGGAATAGTTTGCTGACCAGCCAGGAACCCCCATGCACCTCCAGGTCCCTGCCACGGAGACAAGGGGCTCCCCCAGAAGCATCCTGGCCTGAAGACACTGCCTCTAAGGCTGAAAGAAGATCCAGGAAGACACCCCCTGCCCCAGCCACAGTCACAGCGGAGACATTTGCTGCTGAGCAGACGGTGTGGCAGGGAGGGCGTGAGGCTTGGGGAGGGCTCCCGTGCTCACAGGAATCTCTACACCTGCAATTCCGGCACATCACCGTTGGAAGAAGTTTGATCCCAGCTGAGAAAACAAGGAGATATGAGTTTTGTCCCTTAGTAGCCTGCCTAGGTCTGTCCCCTGGAGATGGCCACATCACATACATACACACACACACACACACGTCCCTGCATGCACACACTAATGTTCACATTTTAGTGACACAATTGAAACATCCAGAATGTCCACTGACAGAATGATGTGTAAGTTCAGATATATTACATGGAATATTACATAGCAGGTAAAAGGAATGAATTACAACCAACACATCAGGCTGAGTAAAAAACGTGCGTAGCTGAGTGTGCCAGAGGATGCTATCTCTAACAGCTAAAACGCATACAACAATACCACGTACTGTTTACAAGGATGTCCACTAGGGCCAGACAATGGTCATGGACGAAACAGTCCCCGGGAGGGTGGGGGGAGGGTAGCAGGTATGGGGCATCTGGGGCTTCAGGAAACATTGTAGGTCAAGTGCCAAAACATGGAATTTCACTGTAATATTCTGACTACTCCTTTGCCCACTTGAAATAGGTCATTACAAAATGGAGCCAAGAGATGGAATGCCCATCAACAAATAAATGGATGGATAAATGCCATTGTGAATGTGAGACAGACCCAGGACTCATTTTAATCAGTGTGGTCGACTTGGGATGAAAGAAGACGTTTACGCTTGCAGACCCCTGCTGCAGGAGGCACACCAAGGAGGGGAAGCGCCAGTTGGTCAGGGGGCAGGGACAAGAGCATAGTGTGGAGCCTGATGTGCGCAGGAGGGGAGAGGAGCCAGGCACCCTGAGTGGGCTGAGGGTTGGCTAGCAGGAGTCACCTCTGGGTGACAGTGCTGGGCTCCAGGGGCCTGACACTGGCACCTGGGCTTAGGCGGGAGAATATTAGCTTGGTGGGTGGTTTGTGGGTGACACACCCACAGGAAGTTGTTTGCTGTCTCTAGGGATTGGCTAGTCTTGGGAGAGGCAGCCTCTCCAGGCTGGAGGCCCCAGCTGTCAGGGCACCAAGAACACAGAAAATATGGAAAGAAAGTCAATGCCATGGTATAGACATACAATGGAATATTATTCAGCCCTCAAAAAGAAAGCCACTCATGGAGAGATAGTAGAATGGTGGGTGCCAGGGACTGGGAGAAAGAATTGGGGGTTAGTGTTTAATGGAGACAGGGTTTTTGCTGGGGAAGATGGAAAGTTCTGGAGATGGGTGATGGTGATGGTTGCACAAGAACATGAATCTACTTAATGCCACTTAACGGTTAAAAGGAGAAATTTAATGTTATGCTTATTTTACCACAATAAAAAAAAACCTGCTTTCACCTACATAAACGTATGTGATTCTTTTTAGTTGCTTCCAGCTGCTGCTTCTACATGTACTGAGCTGTTTTCTGAGATGCCACTTCTCAGACCAGCTAGCGTAATCCCACTGCTACGTATAAGACGAAACAGAACGGTTATGCGCAGAATGCGCCCGAGGCTGAGGCCCAAGGAGCAGAGCCTGCTGTTGCACACCCATCTCTGAACAGGGAGCCTCCCGGGCACCAGGAGGGAGCTGTCACGCACTGAGCTCTGGTTCACCCACCCACGCTGACCGGCGGCAGCTCTGGGCTCGGCTCCAGAGGACAGTGAGCAGGACAAAGGCAGGTTTGCCAGGAACTGTTTAAGATGGGCCGGATGTGGTAAGTGCTCTCGGAGGGAACTCAGGAGCCACTCAGGCCTTCCGGGCGTGGGAGCCGGGGAGACCAGGGAGGGGAGGCGTTTAGAAGGACTCATGAGATGCAGAGGCTGTGCCAGCACGGGCAGCGGAGCTGGGCAGGCCCATAACTGGGTCATAGCATCCGGCCAGAGAGGCACTCATCCCGCCCAGGGACACAGACCGCCAGGTCCATGCACAGCAGAGACCACCGCAGCGAGGGAGAAAGCTGGACAAACAGGCGGGGCCCAGGCGGCTGGACTGGGGAATGACGAGAACCACAGCACACCCCCGAGGCAGGAAGGGCACAGTCAGAGCGGGGAAGGAGGCCGAGGGGCCAAGGGGGCAAACCCACAAGTCGCACGGAGTCCACTGACCACCTAGCAGCTGTTCTTCCCAGCCTTCCTAGGACTCACTGTCTCCTCCGGGGAGCACCGAGAGTTCAGGACCATGGACAGGGCGATATTCACGTGCTAAGAGCTGCAACCCTGTCCCTGGGGTCACTTTGAAGAAAAACACAAAGACTCTTCTTTCCAAGGCTGTGACCCACTTTGCTCCACTACACAGGGTCACAGCTTTATAAAAGCTCCAAAATGGGGGCGAGGCCAGCAGTCGGAGGAGCTGGTGCCACACCCAGCCCAGCCCAGACTGTAGATGCAAGTTCTCAGCCGGCCCAAGCTGGACAGGCGGGTGGGTGGGTGGAGGCAGAGCTGTATCTCAGATACATGTGTACATATATCACATACACGTGTATACATGTATAGAGACGTGATGTCAGTCAGTATATATGTATACTCTTATACAAGAGTAGGGGGAAAATTCAAGCTATTCAACTAAAATTTTAAAATGCATTAGCTGTAAGTATATCTAGAGCTTTATATCATCTGAATAGACAAATTCATCTCTTCCTGACCATGGAGCATGTTCCTGTTCTTGGCCTTCAAGAAAACCTTGAGAATATGTCAAAAGCAAAGGCTTCACAGACAACATCCCCTAAATACTGTCCAACATGGTTTAGAGTAACTCGCACAGAGTCTGCCTGAGAAGCTCACAACTTTGAAGAGACACATTCCCAGCTCACACATAGCTCAAAAAGGAAATAAAAAATCAATGACATGAAGTCTTGAACATAAAGAAAAGGAGGACATTTCATCCCTAACTCTATAGGAATTCCCCAAAAATGGTACTCAGGGGAATATTTTATTACTTGAAATGCTTTTACTATTAAAGTGGAAAGATGAAGCATAAAAGAATTGATGACTTATATTCATGATGATAAAGTAGGAAAGAGAAACAAAATTACTCAAAAGAAACCCAATAAAGAAAATTAAGAGGCGCGAAAGTGACGGGGAGGGAGGGGAGGAGCGGGCAGGCCCAGGCCCAGGCTGGTGCCACCTTTCCTGGGGGAATCGGGGTGGCTCCAGGGAACACCAGCATGCGGGCCTGGCCGGGGCGGCGCCGGTGGGCAGCTGAGGGATGTCTCCAGGCCAGTACCCAGAGGGTGAGAGTCAGCAGGACACAGATGGGACCCCACGTTTGTGTTTTTGTCAAGATCCTGCAGACGAGTCCCTCAGAACCAGGGAGCTGCCGGTGGCTGCTGGCTGGAATAGAGTCGGTCAGAGAGCGTGGAACAGACCTGTCCAGAACAGGACGGAAGCCGGCGGTTTGTCTGGGCAACGTGAGTGTGAGTGTGAATGTGAGTGTGAGTGTGTGTGTGTGTGAGAGAGAGAGAGAGAGAGAGAGACTGACTTCCAGGAGATGGTTGCCCAGCACAATGCCAGTCAAGAGCCTCGATAGCGAGCCAGAGGTAGCCATCATTTATGCAAAAGCAGCTTCTCCCACTTATTTATCAGGTGTCTGCGATGTCTTATTCCGGTCAGTGTGGGGAGAGGGGAAGACCCCAGCCTGGAAGCCAAAGTCAGCTGACAGGAAAGAACCAGAAAAAATGAAGCTCCTCTGGGCCTCTAAAGCCCACAGGCCCACAGGCTCCTCCTGCTTGAGGGGAACCCTCGGGTAAGCCGGGAGCCCCCTAAGTTGGCTAACCCAGCGGAGGGCACGCGGGGCCAGCGCTCCATCCAGTCCTCCCGCCGGAGGTGGGTATTTCCTTCCGGGCTGTTCATCCGCAGCAGCTTCTCAACGGTGGAAGCTGAACTGATGACCTGAAACCACCAAAGTGCCCCAACCCTGAGACCCTGCTTTGACAAGTAACCACTGGTCTCCATGGCAACCACAGCTGACCCTAGAGGCGAAGCCCACCTCCCTGGAAACGAACCCAAGCGGGATGTGCATCCAGCTTGCGCGGAGCGCCCCCAAGTGGCCAGTCTTGGCAGAGACGCATGAGCGTCCCAGAGACCCAGGCAGGGATTCCAGAAACCCGCGACCAGGGACTGTGGCCCGGCGCACGGCCAGGGGGCCGTGAGCGTGCGCGCGGCGGGACCCTGCTCGCCCCGCCTAGCCTTCCTCACCCACTGTGCCCTCGTGTGTGTGTCTTCCATGCTGCAGAGCACGGACAACAGGCCAGGCGCGCCGGGGAGTGCGTGACCAGGTCGCTGGGGTGACCCCATTCACCTAATGATTCGGAATAGTATTTTTATAGGAAACCAAAATCAGAGCGTTTGTGGGGTAACATGAACCGAGAAAAAGCATTTTCAGGGGAGAACTTAGAGACTTACAAGAAATTGTACACTGGGTGAGTCATTTCCAGCTCCTTCTCTGTCTTCCCAGGAAGGCGTGTTGATGCTCGTCTGTGCTGACGGTGCTTCTGCAGAAACACCTGAGTAAGGGGCAAGGGCTGCAGATTCCAGGCGATCTGGCTCGAGTCTCAGCTCCCCTAGGGGCTGTGTGGCCTTGGGCAAGGTCCTATCTATAAAACGATAATGCGGAGGGGAAAGAGAAGATTGTGGGAGAAGCCGTCCCAAGGCGCCTCCGGGTGGGTGGGCTCCCCGTGGGTGGGCTCCCCTGCGCGTGCCAGGACAGGGTGGGCGCTGAGCCTGTTCTGCCGAGGCAGGAGGCAGTGCCATGTGAGCGGGGGTGGTGCCGATGTGAGAGGGGCTGCCCCAGCCGAGGAGAAGGGGAGCAGGCATGGCGCTCACCGATGGGGGGACAAAGCAGGTGGAGGCCAGCAGCCTGCTGGGGGTCTCCCCACATGCTCCACATGTGGATCCAGTTCATCGATCTGTGTCAATATAAGGTGCTTGGGGCTTAAACGAGAGCCTTTAGTTGAATTAAAATCTCCCGAAGCTGGTGCTGGGGGCGGAGCTCCTGGACTTGGCTACTTTTGCCCCATTTGTCGAGCTGATTTTCTGCTTGCTTTGAACTCCAAATCTAGTTTGCTCAAAGTAATCAGCGCTCTAGGAGATTCCTCCAAATACGCTTTCCAGCCCAGACTTCCCCCAAGAAATACTTGGTGCAGCTCATGGTGCGCTGTATCAGCGGCCCTGGCAAGGCAGCATGGCCACCCTCCGGCCCTGCCCGGGACTGGGGTCCTGGACCCGCCACCTGGCCCTGTCCTTGCAGATTCTTTCTAAGTCTAAGTTTCAGCCCAATTATTAGTGCCCAGAAGTCCATGCTGACTCTATTTTCTTTACAGAGATCACTAATTTTGATTCTGTGTTTTTTTCTTCCATGTTTTATTTTATGTGTATTATTGATGTTAATATGGACTTTTGTTGTTAGCTTACAAAATCTTTCCCATCCTCATTACTTAGACGAGGTTTCTGCAGTCGTTCAAACTTTTCCAGAAGCTTCCAGCTTCTCTTCAATTCAAACTTTTTCCCCTATCTTGCCTCTTCCTAACAATGCATGAAATTTTGATGTAAAAGCATCTTGAGAGAGCACGTGTTAGAATCCCTTTGGAGAGCCTGTAGAATCTATGACCCAGAAGATTCCTTGCCTCAGAGGCTGGTGAAAGGGTCTGAGGATGACTCCTCCATCCTCCCAGAGGAGAGGACTCCGGAGAGAGCATCCCCAGGGACGTCTGTCACGTTCCCCAAACTGAGCTAACAGAAGCACAGTGTGCATTTGTGATGTGGCAGCTGCGGGAAGGCTGCAGTTGGCTGCAGTTAACATGGCTCATTGGAGTGCACAAGAACAGCCTTGGCCCGCCAGGTCCTGCTGGTAAGAGAGGAGACAGTCAAGAAATCTGGGTTTTCCCTTATACTGCTCACATGCTATTTGGACTGAATTACACCCCCCACACACCCTATCCCCCCAAAAAAACCCTATTAGAAGCCATTACCTCCAGAACATCAGAATGAAGCTGTATTTGGAGACATGGGCTCTTAAAAAGGTAAGTACACTAAAATGTGTGTCTCGATCTGACCTGAGTTCTTATAAGAAAAGTTGAACAAGCAGAGATGCCAGGAAGGAGGAACGGGGTGCGTGAGGACAGAGAAGACAGCTGTCTGCCAGCCTAGGGGAGAGGCCTCCAGTACCCACCCCCGAGAACCCACCCCCACTGAACCTCGATGCTGGACTTAACAGCCTCCAGAGCTGTGTGCTAACAAAGGACTGAGGTTGAAGCACCCCCATCTGTGGCATTTGTTCTGGAGGCCTGAGCAAATTCATACACCTGGAGTCCCATGATTCAGGTTTCCCATCTGCCTCTCTGCTTCATGATATTTAGGGTTCACTGGGGATCATGGACACAAATGCCCTTTGTAAGACCCCATGCTCTAAACCACTAGGAAAGTAGGTTTCCCAGGGGCACCATGTCCAAGGCTGGGGTTGGGGGCAGTTTGCAAGTGAGCAATCTCAGGGATGACCCAGTTGGTGGGTCCTTACCCACATGCTGCAGGATGGATGTGACCCCAAAGCAGACACAGAGCGAAACAACAGTGAGGGGGGGAGAGTGAGAAGAAGGGGAGGGAGGGAGACAGGGTAAGAGAGAGAGAATGCATTATGAGGCTGGCATGTGGCCAGATGCCATCTGGCTTGCCAGATAGCATCCACTGAGCAGAGACCAAGGTCCAAGCCAAAGCCACAGGTGGCAAGCTGGCGGCTTCTCCATAGACGCCCCTCCTCAGCAGCCGCTTATCCGGTCAAAAGGCCCAGCAGTTCACTGCAAAGCCCAATGGTTTTAACTATCAAAGTCCCACCATTTTTATTTGACCAAAAGCCTCCACCACCTTTAACTGCTCTAAAGCCCCAGTAGTTTAACTGTGAAAGGCTTCTGCTCCACCCTGCTTCCCATCAGCCACTACTCAGGGGGCGGAGTTCCAAAAAACGACACCTACTTTGGCGTTGGCTGTGAGCGCCACCCACTGGCTTGGAGGTTACCCCTCACTGCTTCTCTTAGCTGTTTCCCTGCGGGAATCTGTCTGTCTTGAAATGAGGCTCTAAAGCCAGTGTTGATTTTTCGAAGACTTTACAAAACCCTAAATGTATGGGTTGCCTTGGGCACATCCATTCCGCCTGAGGAAACAGGCAGACAAGTGAACTGACAAAATAGGGAAGGTTGTTCATGACAGAGCTGTATATGATAACCAAAAAAAGCAAACAAACAAAAAACAATTCCAACAGGATTTTGGTTAAGGAAAAATCATGTGCTAGAATAATTTGTAAGCCATGACATGGAAAAAACTGTATCGGTATTGAAAGATATTCATAATATAGGCTAACAACAAACCCTGATATAGAACTATAGTAATACTTTGCTCTGACTACACAAAGATTCCACTCCAAGCAGAATTGTCTGTTTCTTGACAGGTGTATTCCATAGTGCTTTGTGGCAAAAAGAAGGGATGCAGAGCCAGCTTAACCTCCTACTTTTTTTTTTTCAAATTTTATTTAAAAAAAAATTTTTTTTAAAGATTTATTTATTTATGCATACAAGCACTGGGGTACAGGCCAGAGGTGTGGGGTGGGTGAGAGGATTCACCACAGAGAGCGGGGAGCAGAACAGGCAGATCAACGGAAGTACACTGCTGAGGGGAGCAGCGGGCGAGGCAGGAGAGGTCTGCTGCGCCATGTGGGTCCCCTCCCTGGCCGGCGGCAGGGATCGAACTCGTGCTTTAGTGGCTGCGGTTTGCTTCATAGTGCGGTGCTTAACCCACTGCGCCACCAGGGAGGCCCCTTAAAATTTTTTTTTGAAATTTATTTATGCATACAAAATTGGGGTGCAGGCCAGAGGTGGGTGGGTGAGAGAAGTCACCAGAGACAGAGTGGGGAGCAGAACAGGCAGATCGACTGAAACACACTGCTGAGGGGAGCAGCGGGGAGGCAGGAGAGGTCCGCTCCCTGGCCGGGGATCAAACTCGCGCTGCAGTGGCTGCGGAAGCTTCATAGTGCTGAGATTTAACCCCAGGGAGGCCTGAACTCCACTTTCTCGTGCCACGGTTGCAGGTGCAAGTAACGGGTGACGGCCACTCGTGCTCTCAGGTCCATGATCCCTTCCTGGGGACGCGGTCCGTGGTGTCTTATCCTGGTAGCACTTTATTTATTGCCTTTTAATTCATGTGTCTCTATTTAAACCTTTTCCCTTCTTCATCAAACTGTACATTCATAAACTGTACATTCATAACTATGTTTGCTAGTTCACAAACATAAATCCATTATCAAGCAGCTGAGAACTGGCCGGATAGGAGGCTCACAATTAATGGGCAGACTGAAGGAATGGCTCACTTCACGGTTTTAAAAATGTGTTTTCATGTAAGGTCTCAGTTTGTTATCATCAATTCTATTTTGTTGAATATATTTGATAGATGATGTGTTAGCTTAGCCGAGAGCGGCACTCAGTATAAACTGAGATGAATTTATGTGACATTATTGAAATATTTTCTAGATGATACAAATAAAATATGACTATGTTGAGATGTGCTATTTGTATTTCAAGTTTTTAAGAAAAAACTGAACACAGAGAGAGGATACCAAAACCAAGGGGGAAAATAGTATCATTGGTATAAAGATAGTGACAAAAATATTTTTAGAACACAATAGTTATTATTTTCTTTGCGATAACATAAGGCACTAAAAATACTCTCAAATTAGGTAAAACTCAGAGAGAGTGAACTACTCATAGAATGATTTATATGGGATTTATTTCATCATCAATATTATGACTGATTTCAGTAAAAAAACCACTTTTTTAGAATATTGACCTATTCTTTTGCTAAACTAAATCATATTTCCTTACAGAAAAGACAAAGCAAAAGTAGAGAGCATCTCAAAATGTTAGCAGTGGACAGGTGATTATGGATTTGGGGTTATACTTTTTTTGAACATTTCTATGTGGTTCAAATTTCCTGCATTGGACAAGCATTACTTTGTCTTTTGAAAAAAGACTAATAACCACAATTTTTAAATAAATAAGTAAATGTCACCAGTGGTCCAGGCACTAGTCTCATGGTCAAATGAATGACTTTCGTGTGTGACAACAGAGGTGGCTTGGGCAGAAATTTAAGAGACCTGGACAGGTAGAGCCGGGTGGTCTTCTCAGACTATTGATAGGCCATGAAGTGATGGACTCTCTTTGGAAAGTATTCTGCAGAATATATAAAGTTTACCATGCAAGCCCTTTTTGCAGTAGCTGCCTTCAGAACCTACCCTGTGGAAAGCAGCACATGGTGGGGAGTGGACACGTGAGTGGACAATGAGACTGCTGGGGAGAGGGGGAGAGGCCCACCACAGGGCAGTGAGAGGTGGGGCAACCGTGGCATGGACTTCCATGCAACCAAGACACAGGAAGCAATTTATACAGGTGGCCTGAAGGAGTCCCTGGTGCATGAAGTAAAAAAAGCACGATACAGAAGTTTGATGATGTGGTTTCATTTTCAAAAAGACACTGATTTTGTTGAAAGCCCTTTGACAGTACACGCGAGGAGACTTTGCAAGGGACTGAACAAAGAGGCTAGTTGCTAAATACCTGGGTGGGAAGAGGAAAAATATAGGGGCAAAATCATAAAACAAAAAATATGAATGTAAAAAACAAATGTTTTCAAAACAATTTGCTATGATCCACTATATGCAAAAATAATGTTTTGAGGGGTGAGTAACGAGAGGCATAGAAAACATACGAAAGGATGCACTCCAGAACACCTAAGGTGGTAATGCCAAGAAGGCAGGAGTTCACTTGTGCTCTGCTTTCTTCTCTGAGTTTCTGAAATGCCTGGTATTTGTTTATAAGTGGGAAGAAATGTCCGTACATTAATTTGATTGCCAACCTGAGAAGTTTCATTTTTTTACTTTATTATAGAAATTTAATTCTTCTCTGCGTAACAGTTCTTCCTTTACTCCTTTAACTCCATCTCTCTATTATTCTGATTGCACATCACAAAAACAAAGAATTGAATAAAAACAAACTCTTCTTTTTTATCAATTCAATCCTCATTTATTGTTCACTCTTTGTGTGTAAAATTCCAGAGATGTAAAAGTAATCACAAGTTATTATGGGCTGTCTTACGAACAACTTTTCAAATAATGCGGAAAGTTCCTAGTCTGTTTAGGGGCATGTCAGAGCTTTGGCTTTGGGCACTTGACTTGGCCCATTTTAACATTCCCGGACACCCTCCCTTGTATCCGCTTCCCCTCCCCTCCCCCCACTCTCAACCTCAGAGTCCTTGGATGTCTGTAAGTCCAGTAAGTTGTTGAATTGTCTGTTGTGTGAATGTCCAATATTTGCTTTTATCCTTGTGACTTTTTATGCTCTTGATATTTTTGCACCACACATGTATTTTTAAAAACATCACGGTACTATAATAAAGATATAACTATATATGTAACCACACACACACTGGAATATTAGTCAGCCTTGAGTACTATAATAGGGGGGCTTGGGAGGGAAGCGACCCCATCACTCCCACTTCTCTGTCCAAACAAATCTTACATGAACTAAGTTTGAATATGACACTGTCCGGAAGTTTTCGATTTTTCTCTATTTCCTTCTGGACCTACTATTTCAGAGAGAATATGTCATGCCTTTACATTTTCTCCACAATGAACATCATTTTCCTTCTGTTGACATGAATTTGTGGTCCAGGGCAATGTCTCAATGTTGGTTTCTTAAAAGACCGCCCTACTGAGGTCACCTGGATGAGACCTGTAGTGACACCCGCTGGGCGATGTGGTCTGAGACGCAGCGTCTGAGATAGGACGGGTAAGGAAGAGGGTCCGTGGCGGGGCCCAGCCTTTAGCTCTCCAAGGAGGCTGAGCCTTGGATACCAGTGCCCTGCGAGGGCTCACAGAGAAGGCAGTCGGGGGCGGAGACCCCTTCAAATCCAGGTTCAGAATTTCTGGTGGCCGTCCCCCCCAAAGGTACCTGAGGGCCCACCCAAAGTCACCTCACTACAACAACAGATGCTCCTAGCACTCAGGAAACCCCACGGGGGTAGAAGTTGTGTCAGGAACCAGGGTCAAAGGCCAATATGTATTTGCTGTTACGCTCCGGTCAGGGAGCACTGGTGCCATGGATGTGTGGATGGAGCCCTCAAAATGGACACAGAATTCGGGGATGCTGTGACCTGTGCAGACGTTCACCCCAGGGCAATGCGTGTCTGACACATGCTCAGATATTAGGTGGGACAGCACTCCCTCCGGAGACCCACATTTGCAGCCAACTAAGTAGCTTCTCACATGGGTACATTTTATAGAATGTTCCAGGGGGTGGGGCCTCCCTGGTGGTGCAAGGGATTAAGTCTCAGCACTATGAAACTATCAGCAGCCATTACAGCACAAGTTTGATCCACAGTCAGGGAGGGGACCCACATGGTGCAGCAGATCTCTCCTGCCTCCCTACTGCTCCCCTCAGCAGTGTGTTTCAGTGGATCTGCCTGTTCTGCTCTCCACTCTGTCTCTGGTGAATCTTCTCACCCCGCCCCCCACCTCTGTTCTATACCCCAGCTCTTGTACGCATAAATAAATAAAATAAATCTTTTTTAAAAGAGTGTTCTAGGGTATACGGAGCAGGGAAAGTATCTGTGCAGAGGAAGTTAATGATTCTCCAAGCAATACCAAGAAGATGTCTGTCTTCATTACAATCAAATGTCAAGTGGCTGTTAAAGAGATGTAATAGTCAATGAAATTTGTGCTGTGATTAGTTCTCCATTTGAAAGGAAACAAAGTTGGATCCCTACCTCACACCACACACACACACAAAAACTCAAATCAGCACAATATGTACACATATATTTATGTATACGTGTAACGGATCTAAAACATAGGAAGGTGTTCTTATAAGTTTGGGGTGAGTGTGGCTGCTAAGACATAACACATAAACCCAAAAACTAAAAAGGCAAAAGCTCACATATTTGATTACATAAAAACTTCTATTTCCACATAGCAAAAGACTTTATAATTACAGTTAAAAGACAAATGACAGATGGAAGGAAATCTTTGTAGCATATTTATTCATTCATCATTCCACAAATATTTAGTGGATACCTACTAAGCTCCAGGCACAATGCTAGATGCTCATAAAATTACTTAGGGGATACACACAGATTTGTATTTTTAATTCAAAATTTTTAATATATGTGTGACTAAGCAGAGGATTTATATTCAAAATATGTGAACTGATACCTCCAAAATTGAAAATAAAGGCATACACACAAAAAAACAAAACAGGGCCTCCCTGGTGGCGCAGTGGGTTAAGCAACGCACTATGAAGCAAACCGCAGCCACTGCAGCACGAGTTCGATCCCTGCCGCCGGCTGGGGAGGACCCACATGGTGCAGCAGACCTCTCCTGCCTCGCCCGCTGCTCCCCTCAGCAGTCTGTTTCAGTTCATCAGACTGTTCTGTACCCCGCTCTGTCTCTGGTGAATCTCTTCACCCCCTACACCTCTGGCCTGTACCCCAGCTCTTATGTGCATAAAAAATAAATCTTTTTTAAAAAAAAAGACATGTGCTGTAAGGATCTGTTTTTGCAGCAAATAAAAAGTTAAAAAATTAATGGCTTACACAGGCAAAAGCACATATCCTTTTCACAGGAAACTGAATAAAGGGCAACCAGCAGTGGCACAATAGCCTTGCATTCTCCTTCCTTCGCTTCCACTGTTCCAGTACCTGGCACCATCCTTAAGGCGAACTCATATTCCATGGTGGCTGCCAGAATTCCGGACATCCAAACAGCGTTCCAGTTACCGATGGGGGAGGGGAGACGCGTAATCTTCTAGCCAGGTTGGTTACACCACAAAAACAACTTGGGTCTGTTACTAAGAACGAATAGGAAAATTAATACCGAATGGCAGCTAGAAGCTTCTGCCTCAAGATAAATACTGACCCATAAAACCTCACCTGATAATTTTCAAGTAAGACTTTATGGTGGAAACATGATCAGGCACAAATAAGCACAGGACATAATGGCAAGGTGTGCTACCATCCCAATCGTGAATTTCATCCATCCAACACTGCGATTTCAACACACGCAAAGCAAGCGCTGACTCATTCATAAGATGAAACTGAAGAGACCCAGCATGACAACTTCGGTGAGCCGCGATCAGAAAAATGCAGCTGGGGCGTAGGAGAAATGTTGTTATGATTTATGGTCTCTGAATAACATAACTCACAAGCTTGATCTACTTTATATATTTGCACTCAACTGATAGACAATATTCATTACTCTCAAGTACACGCTGAAGTATATAAAGGTCCGCTGCTTCACAAGGTCGCAGAAGAAATCTAAAGAAGTGCGACGGAATCCATATTATATCAGCCACAACTTCCAGGGCGATGCAATTAAACTGGACAGTCACTATTTAAAAAAAAAAAAAAACTTTAACACCACTGATTTAGAAATAAGAAATTAGCCTTAGATAACTATGGCACCTACAAATAAATGGCAAAATGCTGAGAACTGGAAGTCAACGAAAGTGCTACTGGGGCCTCCCCTGGTGGTGCAGTGGGTTAAGCAACGCACTATGAAGCAAACCGCAGCCACTAAAGCACAAGTTCGATCCCTGCCGCCGGCCAGGAAGGTGACCCACATGGCGCAGCAGACCTCTCCTGCCTCGCCCGCTGCTCCCCTCAGCAGTGTACTTCCGTTGATCTGCCTGTTCTGCTCCCCGCTCTCTGTGGTGAATCCTCTCACCCCCCTACACCTCTGGCCTGTACCCCAGTGCTTGTATGCATAAATAAATAAATCTTAAAAAAAAAAAAAAGTGCTACTGTCCAAAACTTGTGAAATGCGCCTAAAGCTACTTAGCTCTAAACTTATATCCTTGGCTTTATTATATTTTTTAAACGATGGAGATTGAAAACAGTGATTGCAGCATTCAAGAAGCTAGAAAAACCCTAAAGGGAAACCCAGAGATAGTAGACGGAATGGAACAAAATGATAAAAACTAAATGAAATCAGAACTTCTAAATATTGCCTTTGGGAGGGGCCCCCACCCAGCCCAGGGGCCACTGCCGACCAGCCCTGTGCTCTGGCTGGGACGCACGTGCTCAGGTGACAAGCTGGGTCACTGCCCTCGCCCACGCCGCAGCTGGGTCCCACTGGGCAGCCGGCCCAGCCCCGCCCAGCCCCGGGCCTGCCGAGCTCTGCAAGGCGGCCCTCCCCACGCAGCCAGACAGGACCTCAGGTCCGGTCCGGTGTCTCCGCCCGCCCGTGTGGGGACGTCACTGCAGCTCCAGTGACGTCACGGAATCAAGGGACCAGAACGGGTCGCCCGAGGCTGACCATCCCCAGGCCCGAGACGCCTTTCTGGTGGCGGGAGGCGGCCCTGTGCTGGCGGAGCTGACCCTCCACGCCCAGACCCCAGACCGCGGGGCCTAGAGAGCGCGTCCGACGACAGCACAGGGCCTGAATGCCCCCTCCCTCGCCCTCCGGAGCACCCGCGTCCCCCCAAGACCACTAAGGCAGAGCTCGCCCCGCTCAGCGGTGGCTGGGAGCGCGGTCTGGTCGGGGCCCGCGGCGGAGCAGACAACGGGCCCTCGGGATTAGACAGCGCAGAGCACCGACAGGCTCATTCCGTTCAACAAGCGCACAGCCCTGGGGATAAGGCTGGGGATGTCCAGTTGCCCAGACCAGGGGCGAGGGCGGAGGGGCGGCGGGGGTGCCCCACCCGGTGTTCACAGGGGCGGGGGTCCCACTCCGTGGTCTCCTGCCAGGAGCGTGCCCAGGACCCCTGCCCCCCAGTCAGGGTGGAAGGTCAGCTCCCCGAGCTGCCCCTCCAAACAGCCCTGTGGCGAAGGGAGGTGTCCGGGTTCTGTCTCTGGGGTGAGAGGCCTAGAAGGGCCTGCACCCCAATGGAATAGAGGCTCCTGGGGCAAGGGGGAGGGGAGTGCAAAGACAGCTTTCACTTCTTAGCTATCCACTTCCCCAAAAGCGCGGTGGGCTCCCTGAAGTTCACTTCCACTTGGAGCCTCTTCCCCTATTTCTCAAGTTGAAAAGCAGCTGGAAAAACCGACAGGAAGGAGGGGGAGGGGCTTTCGCGAGAGGCAGCGACTGATGGTTCCCTTTTCACAGATGAGTCCTGGGAAGGGGGTGCAGCCCCCCGAAGTGTGAAGTGCTCAGTGCTCCTGCCGCTGGGATGGTCCCTTTGTGATGTGGGACTTTCACCCAACAAGGGGCACTGGGCGCTCTGGGCTGGCACCTCCCCAGCAAGACCCAAGGCTGACCAGGGCAGGCTCAGGTCTCTGAAGGTGGGGTGCCTGTCAAGGTGAGCAGACCATCTCGCCCCAATCATCCGGCTCCCGTCACTCCATCACCCCATCACCCTGTCACCCCATCACCTGTCACCCCGTCACCCCATCAACCTGTCACCCATCAGCTCATCAACCTGTCACCCCTCACCTGTCACCCCTCACCTGTCACCGTGCACGTGTCCCTCCTGCAGCTACGGAGCCCTGGGCAATCACAGAAGCCGGGAGCCACACACCACGAAGATTTACTGTCCGGCTCCCTGCCCTGGAGACTCTGCGGCCACCGGACAGCCGGGCAGGGCAGCGTGTCCATCAAGGCCAAGGCCAGGGGTGTGTTGCCCGCAGACCCAGGATGCAGGAATGGGCACCAGCTCTGTCCACTTGTCCTTACGGCAACTCCCAGCTGGGCAGGCCGTGAAGTGCGGTGGCGAGGAAGTCAGACCCCATGTCCAGGGCGGCAGCAAGGAGGGACACGTTCAGGAATTAGAGTCATTTCGTTCAGAAACAGCTTTGCAAAGGAGGGGACCTCTGATAAAAAGCTGCACGTGGTGTCTCAGAAGAGGGGACTCGGGAGATCCGAGAAAAGCAGGGTTAAGCCCAGAGGCAGCGGTTGATGTTTTCTATTGCACAGTGTTTACAATTAAAATACGTAAACGAGGCCTCCCTGGTGGCGCAGTGGGTTAAGCAACGCACTATGAAGCATCCACAGACACTGCAGCACGAGTTCGATCCCTGCTGCCGGCCAGGGAGGGAGCCCACATGGCGCAGCAGACCTCTCCTGCCTCGCCCGCTGCTCCCCTCAGCAGTGTGTTTCAGTCAGTCTGCCTGTCCTGCTCCCTGTTCTGTCTCTGGTGACTCCTCTCACCCCCCACACCTCTGGCCTGTACCCCAGCTCTTGTGTGCATAAATAAATAAATCTTTAGAAAAAAATTATAAAATACGTAAACGTAACTATTCGAAGCAAATGAGTTATTTTAACTTAGCACGGGGTGAATATTTTTATAAACTTGGAGCGTGACCTTCAAGCCAGAAACAGCCAAGAACAGGTCAGCTCTGTTTGCCCCGACCTGAGCCGACAGGTGGCAGCTGGACGAGACTTGGAGCGGGCAGTGCGAGGGTTGAAGCCCCGTTCCTGTTGGCAGCGCCAGCACCGTGACTGCCCTTCTCTGACCTAAGAGAGGAGCGGTGGACACTGAGCAGGACGCAGCTCCAGGGAGGGCTGGGGAGCTGGAATGTCTCCCCGAGTGGCTGGACGGTGGTGCTGGGCGGTCAGGCAGGGGCCCGGCGCTGGACACTGGGCACGGGGTGCTGCCATGGGCCGGTCACCCTGGCTCCCACCTCTCCAATGAAGCCCACCGCCCCACCACCTCAAATCATCAGCTTCCAAGGACATTTCTGAGGCGAGAGCTTCTGAATCGGGAGCTTGGATCACAGAGCAGCACCCCAGCTGCCGGGGAGGCTGGGAAGGGCGCCCCCGCTTCCAGAGCAAAGATCCAGGACATTCTGAAGGAAGGGATGGGACTCGGATGCTGGGTGGAGAGTAGGATGCTGCAGTCCCTACACATCAGAGCGCCTTCCCCCCCCCGGAACGACCGATGGACACCTCGATGGAGAAACAGACAAAGGACGGGAGGCGACTGAGTCCGGCGAACGGAGCCACAAACACATCAAAAGCTGTTGCCTGTAATCAAGCGGCCACTCTGAAACAGCCCGCCTTCTTCTGCGTGGCAAACACCTGACGCTTTGGGTCTCAGCCCCACGAGCCAGGGGCCAGCCGTCCCGGCGGGTGAGCTGGACAGAGGGTTCCAGGAAAGGCGCCTGCCTTGGTCAGCCAAGCCAGGAGCTGCTGTGACAATGAGCTCCCAACTGCCCAGCAGACTGCTCCAGCAGGGTCTGCTGTTGGCATCCTTGGCGGGGAGAGAAGGGAGAGGAGGGAGGAGGGGAAGGGGGAGGGGAGGGGGAAAGGGGAGGGAGAAGGGAGAGGGAGGAGGGGGAGGGAGGAGGGGGAGGGAAAACCCCACTTTACACAAGCACTTGGGAAGCACACTGGCCTCTGTCTTCTGCAGCTGTACATGTGCCCACTCGTGGCCAGGCACGCCCACTCCGAGATAAATGAAGGAGCCCTCTCCTGCCCCTGTGTCTCTGCAGGCCTCTCTCAGCCCTTTGGGCAGCCCTTCCAAACTCAGCTCTTCCTGCCCGCCTGTGGCTGTGCAAGTGTCTTCTCCTTTCCTTTTTTTTTTTAATATCATAAGCCTCCCCTTTGGGATATAAAAATAGAGAGAAATGAAGGCATATTTCCACCAAAAGGCATGTGTAATAATATTCATACCGGCTTACTCAATATAGCCCAAACTAGAAACCACCCAGATGCCCGTCGGTAGGTGGGTGAGTCACGCCCCAGCCAGGGACTGCTGCAGGCCGAGGAGAAGCCGCGCTACCCCAGCACGCAGGCGCTCCACGGCCGGCACTAGGGGCAGAGGGCAGACTCGGAGGCGGTCACCGCGGGGCCAACTTACATGAAGCTCAGAACAGATGAGCCGCGGTGGGGGTAGCTGCAGGGCAGGAGGGCCAGGGGGCAGGGGGGCCGTGGATCTGGCCAGAGATGATCGTGTCGCCACGTTAGATCAGTGCACTTCGCACATTTAGTAGGTGCTTATTGTGCCTTCATAAACTTTTATCCAGTCATATTGTTTGTAGAGAAGAGACGGCTGAAACCAAATGAATAGGAGAAAAAGCCTGAAGAAATGCATGTCAAAGGCAGAATAGATTCTTTTTGTGGTGGGGTCTCTGGGTCAGGCCTCTAGGGGTGCAATCGACGAGTCCTGAGAAGGGGTGCTGGGGACCCCCACGCCTGTGATCCGGGCGCCTCCCTGCCTCGACCCAGGGGAAATCACCTTCTGCCTTCTCGGAGAGAAGACAGTCTAAGTCCCTGCATCGGACATTAAATAGGCACCTACTGCATGCACCAGGCGTGTCTGTGTCGAAAAGCTGAATCTGAGCTTTTTCTTGGTAGCTTGAGCCCCTCCCTTAGTGCCGGCACTAAGAGAGGCATGAGGGGGACACTCCCTGCTCCCTGACTTTGGGGCTGCCCACGTGGTCTGCTTTGGCCAAGGACACACAGCAGAGGTGGCGGTGAACTGGCCTTAGAAGCCACGGAAGCTGGCTCATGCTCTGGGCCCTGGAACGTCTCTGAGGTGCAGGCCGGCGGGCCCCCCAGCCTCGGGCAGGGCTGAGTGCCTGAGCTGCCCCCAGCCAGCCCAGCAGCCCGAGGATAAGTCATGGGCGCTCCGGGCCATGCATCAGCGGTTGCTGGGGGCCCAAGGGCTGACACGCACCCATTGTGGAGGAACACGTGGCCAGGGCCACCCCAGAGCGCACCACCAGCACTGGGAGGAGGCGAGATCGCAGAGAAGGGTGCTCGTCTGGTGCCCTGCGGCCTCCTGGACCCCCAGCAGCTCCCCGCGAGGAGGGGCCGCACTCCCGCCAGCCTCCCTGTGTCCCCGCAGCCACAGCCAGGGAGTCTGCGCCTGCTGCCTGGGCGCCCCGCCGTCCAGTGCGCCCGCCCCCTCCCCGGCTCCCCGCGCCACTGCCCTGCCATCCAGGACCGAGTGCGAGACCCCCTCCTCGGCAGGGTCTCTAGTCCCTCCAGCCCTGCAGAGGGAGCCAGCCCGTTTGGGGAGATAGGGACGCTGTAGTGTCCGCTTCCCGGAGCCCCAGCCCCAGCCAGATCTTAGCCAGAGCCATGCAGATGGTGGGCTGGCGGAGGGAGCACCTCGAAAGACAGCACTCCGGGGGTAGAGGGGGGACGTCCGGGGAGGACGCCAGCCCCCGAGAGAGACAGAACACACTCGGGTGGGAGGAAGAGGCCCAGAGGCCCAGGCTGCAGAGGACCCCGAGGTGGAGGGGGAGGACCGGGACCCCTGAGAAAACTGCTTCCAAGCACAAAAGCAATTGGTTTTAGGCTCAGGTATGTATTTTTAGACCAGAAACAGCTGCGGGGCCAACACCGGCCGCGTGAAGACCGCGGAGCTCTGGCGCTGCCCAGGGCGCTGAGCAGACAGGCCGTGAAGATGGGCCCCTTTCCTTCCAGAAACGCTCCTAAAATTGGGTCACTCCCTTCATTTTTCCGCAAGTCACTACATTCTGCTTTGCTCCACATTCTTTGGTACAAAAGAAACCGGAGTATATAAATAGGGTTGGAGATTTCCCAGGAAAAAAAAGCTCTTCGGTTTCCAGAGCCATGGGATGGACGCTCCCTAAATACCTGGGACTGTCACATCCCTCTGGACAAGCCAGGTAAACAAGCCACGTGCAGCTCAGCTGTACCCCAACCTGTACCCCGACCCCAGCTGTACCCCAGACCTCCGAGCCCCCTGGGATGTCCGTGGAAAGATGTGTCTTTCCAGAAGTCGTTGAAATAGTCTCATAATCGTTCTCATAACACAAGGGCACCCCAACCCCACCGCGTGAAGTCTCTCCTGTGGGCGCCTGGCTGTGGGTGCCTGGCCCCGGCTGCCCAGCTGTCATCGAGGACCGTCTCAAGAGAACGGGGCGCAGGGGCGAGACGTGGCAGGCAACATCACAGGAGCCACGCTTCTCCTGTGTCTCCTCTGCCTCCAGCCTGAGGCTTCATCCAGTCACCCGCTGTCACAGCCGCCGGCTCTGGGCCATTTCTGAGACCTGCTGGAATGTGAAGACGGTCTAGGCCGTACCCCCCACCTGTCCTTCTTCACAGTCGTATTGCCAGGTGACCTGTGTTTCTTACAAGCTTCACCTGGGGCTGAGAAGTCACCAGACAGTAGGGGGCTCCTTGGCCTGAAGCTGGCAGGCCCCGGCCCTGCTCGGCCGGCACTGAACACCTAGACGTCCTCCCCTGCTGGACGTCCTCCCCCACTGGACGTCCTCCCCCGCTGAACATCCTCCCCCGCTGGACGTCCTCCCCCGCTGGACGTCCTCCCACGCTGGACAGCCTCCCCCGCTGGACGTCCTCCCCCACTGGACATCCTCCCCCGCTGGACGTCCTCCCCCACTGGACATCCTCCCCCCACTAGACGTCCTCCCTCCTCCGCCTCCTGGCCTCTGCCTAGCTGTCTCCAGCCAGGCCTCCCCAGTCGTCTGCACGGAAACCTGTTCCTCTCCGCTGCCAGCAGCTAATTGCTGAGCTACTTGGCAATGTGGTGCTAAGTGAAAAAGAGCAAGTTCTGAAGCTGTATTTATAGCCCGACGTTATCCTGGAGGAAAGAGGAATCGCGCGTGTCTGTCTGCGTGTCTCCTGGGGCCTCTCGGCGACGACTCAGCGGACACAGGAAACAGGAGAGCAGGAATCTCAGCAGGGACATCTGCCCCCCAGAGGACACTGGCCAGTGTCTGGGACATTCTGGTTGTCATACCGGGGGTGCAGCTGGGGTCTGGTGGGGGAGCCGGGGACGCTGCTGGCCGTCCTTCCGTGCACAGGACAGTCCCCCCGACACCCAAGTGCCAGCGCCTGGTGCGGGCGCCTGGCGAAGTGTCCCCCACACAGGTCCTCAGCCAGCAGCATCTGCCCCCCGGGGCAGTGCCAGCAAGCCCTGGGTGGGCTCAGGCAGCGGGGCCCTGCAGCTGCGGCGGAAGGCTGCGGGACCCAGTGTCCAGCAGGCTCCTGGATGGGGGTCAGGGTTTCGGGCACTTCCTGCCCCCGTATCCGCCCAGCCAGCTTGCGCAGGTTTTACCTCTGTGGCTGGACAAACTAGAACCTACAGTCTCTTCCCAGCAGCCCGGCCAAGTGCCACGTCAGCGGCAATGTGGCCGTACCCCCCACCCACCCTCGAAGAGAACGGGGCTTCGAGGCCAGAATATGCATCGTGGCTCTGCTAAGGAGCCACTTCCAGGCCCTGAGGAGGGGATGGGGGCGCCCTGAGCGTCCCCTCCTCTGGGAAACGGGGAGAGTGGCCTGCCAGGCTTACCCTGGGGAGGGCCCCAGAGCCCTGCTGGGCCACTGGCTGGTGAGCGTGGGGTGCACAGGAAGCGCCAGGAATGCCGGGAGGCCTGGGGTCAGTTGTGTTTGTTCTGTATTTTCGCCAAGGCTGGATTGGAGCCAGGAGCTACTTCTCTTGCCTCAGGGAAGCGGCTGTGATGGGGCGAAAGCAGAAGCTTCCCCAAAATGGTCTCTGTGAAAATCCAAACACGGAGACTGCGCTGGAGTCCTGGAGGGGAAGGAGAGGAGAGCAAGGTTCCCAGGGCCGGAGGGTGGCATCCCAAGGTGCCCGGCAGGAGGGGCCAGAGACCCTGCTCAGAGCACCCGAGGAAGGGGTAGCCATGGCGCCTATGCCCAGGGCCCCCAGGAACCCCCAGGACACCAGGAAACCAGGGCAGGGTGAGGGCATCGCCATGGCGACCAGCCAGCGGACAGGTCCTGCACGTCCTGCTGAGGCGGGGCCCTTGATGGCCGGGTCTGTGTCTGCGCCCGCCCTCCTCTGCCCTGGCCTCTCTGGGGTCTCAGGACTAGCGCCATGTGGTCGCAGCAGGCCCAGGCAGGGCCTCAGTGGAGGCGGCCTACCGGGCTGTGCCCCTCGTGGTCTGGGGAGACTGGGCCAAGGGGAGCATCTCTGAGAGGAAGCTGGAGCCAGAGGAAGGACCAGCCGCCCCAGGGAGCTTCCAAGCCCATGGTGTCTCCCGGGGCCCATTTTGGCCCCCACTCCAGCAGCTGAGCTGGCCTGACCGAGGGGGCAGCTGGCTCTTAGCGGACTGAGGAGGGATAATGGCCCTCAGGAGGCCCCACGGTTGCCTCGGTGTTTCCTCGGAAACCAAGTTCCAGCTTCCCTCCCTCCCTCGACTTCTCTGTCCTGCCTTGCCCTGGACGCTGCAAGGACCACGTCCCCACTGTATAACGGGGCCACCAGTGAAGCGGAAAGCACCCCTCGGTTTCCCAGTCTTTCATCTAGGGCCCGTACTTGAGGGGACCAAGGAACTCTGGTCCCTTTGACAAAGCGCCCGGCAGACAACGCAGGCTAAGTCCCTGGGCCAGGAAAGCCCACTGGGACTCCCACCAGAGTGCTGGATTCGTGGACGGTCTGCGACGATCAAAACTCTTAGAGGAGCTGATGGACATTCCGGTCCCTAACAAGTCACCCCAAAACAGAGCGACTGAAAACAACTTGAGAAAGCATACACTGTACGAGAGTGAAGCTTGGGGACCTCCCTGGTGGCGCAAGGGGTTGAGCGCCCCACTGTGGAGTTTGATCCCGGCCAGGGAGGGGACCACAGGGCAGCAGACCTCTCCTGTCTCCCGCTGCTCCCCAAAGCAGTGTATTTCAGTTTATCTGCCTGTTCTGTGCCCACTCTGTCTCTGGTGGATCCTCTCACCCCTCCCTGCACCTCTGGCCTGTACCCCAGTTCTTGGATGCATAAAATCTTTTTTAAAAATGAAAATAAGAAAATTAATTCTTCACTAGAGATAAGTAAAAGGGGGAGGCAGAGAGACAAATCGACAAAGCCAGAGAGACAAAGCCAATGGGGCAAAATCTTGCAAATGGTCTTCTCTGGGGGGCAGGACAGAGAGGGGCGCTACTGTCCTACTCTTCGCTTTTGTGTGTGTGTTGAAAACATTTGAGTAAGCAAAGGCGCATCTCAAAGAGAGCGGTTGAGAAGGAGCCTCACCCCAGCCCCTCACACGGCCCCGCCCCTCACACGGACCCGCCCCTCCACACACCCCACGTGGCTGCACAGGGTCCTGTGGCAAAGCCCGGCTGCTCGGCCTCGTCCATCAAACCCAGCTCCCCAAAGTCGCCTTCCCCTGCGCTGGGCTGGCTTCCGAGCTGCTGCAATTCAGTGAGCCAAGGGACAGCGGCTGCCCCACCCCGCGCGCCCCCATGGCTCCTGCCTCCTGGGCCAGGGTCAGGCATCAACCGACCGTAGCCACACGCTGCATCCTGGAGGTTCAGGGCAGACAGCGGGGAGGCCCACGTGTGCGCGTCCCCGGAGGGGAGGGGATGAGTGTCCAGCCTCGTGGCCCAGTGGGGAGCCGTGGCCTGTGGCCAGTCCTCAGCGTGATGCTTTTTTTTTTTTTTTTTTTTTTTTTTTCTGTAAAAAGGGGGGTTAGATCCGTTATCACCTCTCCTGGCCCATCCCCAAGAAACGTCTCTTCTTTAGCTTCAGAATCTGCCTGATCCTTAAATTCCCTGCCGATTTCAAGATCCACGGCGCTAGTTTGATTCCGGCCAGGGAGGGGACCCACATGGCGCAGCAGACCTCTCCTGCCTCCTGCTGCTCCCCTCAGCAGTGTCTTTCAGTAGATCCACCTGTTCTGCTCCCCGTTCTGTCTCTGGTGAATCCTCTCACCTCCCACGACTCTGGCCTGTACCCAGCTCTTGTGTGCGTAAACAAATAAATAAATCTTAAAAAAAAAATCCTGGTCTTCAGATCGGTAATCGACCATTTCCCCTTCAGTCGGAGCCCTCGCTACCTGCGGTCCCAGGGGGCTCCGTGGGCTGCTCAGACTCCTGGTGGGACTTGGGGCTCCAGCCCCTGCTGCACCCGCTGGGGGACCGGCCACTTCTCTGGCCTGACCTATGAGCCTGGAGGAGACCTGCGATTCCGGGAAACCCTGACCCCAGTCCTTGGCTCCCTTGGCCAAGGGCCTGCCGCACACGCCCAACGCGCAGCCCCTGGAGAAGGTCCGGCTGCGGACGTCTGAAGCTGACCCCACGGACTGCCTAGGGAGCCGGGCCAGCCGGTGGCCCCAGAGAGGTCGCATGGGAGGACAGGGGAGCTGGAGCGCGGCGCTCGAGGGTGACGGCACAGAAGGGACGGCTGGTGTGTGCCCGGCCACAAGGCCCAGCCCGGGAAAAGCTTGGAAACCACTACCAGTCGGAGGAGTCACCTCAAGGAGCAGTCCAGGTGGAGCCGAGTTTTAGTCTTTCCCGGGAGTGGTGGGTCATGGGCTCTGTTCCTGTCCCCTCCCGCTGCAGGACGCTCAGAGCGCGCTGGGCACGTCTGGACAGTTGACGCTGTGAGACCACCGGGGAGGGAGGTGCTGCTGAAACAGGTGGTCCCCAGGAAAGGGGGAAGTTCCAGAATCCCGGTTCTGCCCCAAGTGGGTGGAGCTAAGCAGGGATAAGAAGATGCTGCAGCGAGGAGAGAAGAGGACAGAAGGAAGGGAGGAAGAAGGAGGCAGGATGGAGAGCAGCAAGGAGACCTGGAGGAGGCACGTGGATCAGAGACATGTGAAGAAACTGCGCTTGCTTCTTGGTCCTGGACTAGTTAAAACAGATGTGGGTGAGAGAACCGCGGGGAGGTGAACAATAGCAGCTTTCATCTTGATTTTGATTTTGCTCTTTTCCTCCCGGATTTGTCTGACTCTTTCTGACCCTTTTCTATGGGTTTCTACTGAAAGATACTTTAGACTTGTGGCGGACTTTTGGGCCTTGCTTTAAGCTAATCCTATTTGGCTGAATTTTTACCCTCAAGGAGATGGGTAACTTTGGATGCTTAACTTAGTCACTATGTTCTTTGTCCTTTCTATATTGTACCCTAATTATATTAAAGTGCCTTTCCATTAAAAACCTTGTATGTTTGGGCCTCCCTGATGGCGCAGTAGGTTAAGCAATGCACTATGAAGCAAACAGCAGCCACTGCAGCACGAGTTCGATCCCTGCTGCCGGCCAGGGAGGGGACCCACATGGCGCAGCGGACCTCTCCTGCTGTGCCCGCTGCTCCCCTCAGCAATGTACTTCAGTTGATCTGCCTGTTCTGCTCCCTGCTCTGTCTCTGGTGAATCCTCTCACCACCCTGGACTCTGGCCTGTACCCCAGCTCTTGGATGCATAAATAAATAAATCTTAAAAAAACAACAAAAAAACCTTATATGTTTGTCTTAATGCAGCGGATGACAAAACCCATTTAAAGAGGGCAAGTTTGGGAATTCTGGGGTGCTCCTCTCCCTGCCCTGTAACACCTGCAGCAAGACAGGGGCCCTGCCCCCTGCCCCCCACTAAGCCACCACCCAGGGACCACAGCCCTCTCATGTGGGAGGCTGCAAGGCACACCCAGATTGTCTCACACCAACTGGGCCCCAGACAACACTAAGCGTGTGACGTCACATCACCAGGCAGGGGACAGTGAGAGAAAACTCCACAGAACCAGAATATTCTTGCTAGACTAACAGTCGTATTTTTACCAAAAAATGTTCTCTCCTAACTGAAGTTGTTTCAATGTCACAGGATTATAGGGATTTTTTTTTTCCCGCTTATCTGTATTTCCAGTTCTTTCTACAGTAGCCATGCAGAGCTGTTTCCATAGAGATTTGAGCACACTTGGGGTCAGATGATGCTTTGCAGCTGGGGCTGTCCCGGGCATGCAGGACATTCAGTAGTGTCCCCAGCCCCCACCTACCACTTGCTGGTAGTGCCCCCCAACTGTGACAAATGTCCCCTCAAGGACAGAGTCACCCAGGTGAGCACCCCTGCCTGCTAAGAGGAAGGCAGCTGGCCAGACTGCTGAGGTGAGACCTGGGAGAGTGAGGGTGACAGTCAGCAGGTGCCCCCAGGTGCCACGCTCATGTTCTGGAGTCTCCCCCAGTCCGATACCTGGTCTCCAGGTATTTTCTCCCATCTAATAAGCTGCTTTTCACTGGTGGTACCTTTGTTGTTTTTTAAAAATATTTATTTATTTATTTATGCATACAAGAGCTGGGGTGCAGGCCAGAGTAGAGGGGGGTGAGAGGATTCACCAGAGACAGAGTGGGGAACAGAACAGGCAGACTGACTGAAACACACGGCTGAGGGGAACAGCGGGGAGGCAGGAGAGATCTGCTGCGCCACATCGGTCCCCTCCCTGGCAGGTGGCAGGGATCAAACTTGTGCTGCAGTGGCTGCAGATGCTTCATAGTGCGGTGCTTAACCCCCTGCACCACCAGAGCGGCCCCGGTGGTAACCTTGGATGGAGCTGGTCACCATTTTTAGTTTTTGTTGCCTGCGTTCTGGTGTCACATCCAAGAACTCACTGCCCTGTTGGAGATCCCAGCGCTTCTTCCTGGATTTCCTTCTAACAGGCTTACCTCCGCATTTAGATCCGTGATCCATTTTAAGTCCGCTCTCGTATGCAGCACAAGGTAAAGTCCAACTTCATTCTTTTCCACAGGCATATCCAGTCTCCCAGTGTCAGTTGTTGAGCAAATTACTTTTTATATGGACAAACACAAAAGCGATTTTTATAATCCTTACAGAACTAGAAGCCAACATGAATATGCAAATTAAATTCAAACAAAGCAAATGACTAGTAAAATTCAAATAGCACTGAATTAACATAGCCAATGATGATGATGTTATTTTGCTGGAAAAAAAGTTTCCCAGTGGCGAGGCAGGTCCCAGGGACCCAGGAGCAAATGCCTGAAGCCTCTGCCCTTATTAACCTGCCTCGCTGTCTGCCCCTTGGCTGAGGCATTCCCTGCTGCAACTGGTGCACGCACCTGTGGCCTCACAGGTGGGCCAGAGGGGGGGTTTAACCACTGACAGGAACAGCCAACAGTTAGGCGTTCTCATAAAGGACTCAAGGACCTCGGGAGGGAGCCCATGGAGTCCAGGTCTGAGTCTGGCAGCTGTAGCCCAACAGCGTCCTAGAAGGGATGGGATTATGGCGGCTTTGGAAAGGTCCAGAGGTGGCGCAGCAATTGAGCACCACACTGTGGAGCTTCCGTGGCCACTGCAATGTGAGTTCGATCCCCCGCCAGGGAGGAGACCCACATGGCGCAGCTACCTCTCCTGCCTCGCCCGCTGCTCCCCTCAGCAGTGTGTTTCAGTGGCTCTGCCTGTTCTGCTCCCTGCTGTTTCTGGTGAATCTTCTCTCCCCGCCTCTGTACCCTGGCTATGGTATGCGCATATAAATAAATAAAATCTTTTAAAAAAGAAAAGGTTGAGTTGCAAATGTAAACCGTTGACTTTATGTTTGCTGATATTCCTAGGCTCACCTCAAGTGCACAGTTTTATTCCTGGAAGGGGTGCACCCAGCTCCCCAAGGGCGACCTCACCCCCTCCACACACCCTGCCTCCTTCACTCACCCTCTGCCTTCCTCACTTCCTATTTCACTGAGAATTTCTCAGCCCTCACAGCACACACACACACCACCCCATCCCCCCACCCCCGCTCCTGGCCCTCCGGATGCCCACAGAACCCTCCCTGTCTGCTGCCTGGGCCGGGCCACCTCGCCAGAGCTCCCCCACCCCACTCTAGACATCATCCTCCCTCCCACTTCCAGTGCTTGTCCTTCAAGCCTCCCATCAGCTCTTCTCCCCTCTTCGCTTTTAAGAACTCACTCGACCTTACTCCCCCGTCAACTGCCATCTCACCTCTCTCCTTCCCTCTCACAACAAAGCCTCTCACAACAAACCCCTCTGAAGAGTGGCCACTCTCCCCACTTCCCTCAAAACCCACTCCAAGCAGGGGACTCTGCTCTGCGAGGTCTCCCTGACTCTCATCAGCACGTGGTTTTCCAGCTCAGGGGGCCCCCTGCAGCTGCAGTGCCTCTCCCTCCCAAACGTTCCACCCTGCACAGCCCGCCAGACGCCCCTGGTCCCCTTATCCCCATGCCTCCTGGCCAGTCTCTTCTCGGTCAGCCCCTCCTATGGGGACGCACCAGCCCCTGGCGGATTTAAAGCCCGCTGTGGGTTCGTCACATGTCACCCCCAGACTCGCCCAGACGTCCGCCTCCCCACTCGCTCCGCCAGCTCACACCTCCACCTGGGAGTCCACCAGGCTCATCAGTCAAGCTGTGCACTGAGCTCCTCCCCCACCCCATCCACTTCTCCCCCACTGCTGACCCCCCCACACCACTCCTGTCACTCGCCAGCGTGAGCCATCAGGGCAATGCAAACCAAGACCCCAGTGAAAGGCCACTTCGCCCCCACTAGGTTAGCTAGAACTTTGCAGAAAGACAGAGATAGAGACAGAGATAAAGACAGAGACAGAGACAGAGGATAACAGTATGCGAGAAGCGGATCCCCCTCCACTGCTGGTGGGGTGCAAAGTGGCGCCACCACTGTGAGAATCAGGTTGGTCATTCTGTAACAGGAGGGTTCCCAGAAAAAAGGGGCAGTTCCAAGACCCTGGGTCCCGCCCTAAGTAGGGTGGAGCTGAGCAGGGATAAAAAGATGCTGGAAAGAGGAAATAGAAGGACAAGAGGAAGGGAGGAAGCAGGAAGCAGGATGGAGAGCAGCAAGGAGACCTGGAGGAGGCACGTGGAGCAGAGGGACATGTGAAGAAGCTGCACTTGCTTTTGGTTCTTGGACTGGTTGGAACAGATGTGGGTGAGAGACCCGCGGGGAGGTGAACAATGGCGACTTTCATCTTAATTTTAATTTTACTCTTTTCTAACCCTTTTCTATAAGTCTCCATTAAAAGGTCCTTAAAACTCGTGGCGGGCTTTTAGGCCTTGCTTTAAACCAGTCTTATTTAGCTAAACTTTTATCCTGAAAAAAATAGGTAACTTTAAGTATTTAACTTAGTAACTATATTCTTTGTCTTTTCTATATTATTCCCTAATTATATTAAATTTCCTTTCCATTAAAAGCCTTATATATTTGTCTTAGTGCAGCAAATGGCAAAACCCAGTCAAAAAGGGCAGGTTTAGGGGTTCTAAGGTGCCTCTCTCCCTGCCCTGTAACAATTCCTCCAAGAGTCCTAGGATTACCACAGAATGGAGCAATTCCACACCTAGGTTTAGACCCCAGAGGACTGAAGACAGGTGCTCAAACACCAACACATAAATCATTGTTCACAGCAGCATTGTACAGTAGCCCAAGGTGAGGCCACTCTGGTGTCCATCAGCAGATGGAGAGGTGAACAAATTGTATATCTCTTCTGTGGAATATTATTCAGTCCTAAAAAAGGAAGGGACTGTGACAAGGCAGATGAACCTTGCAGACATTATGCCGAGCAGATAAGCCAACACAAACAACAGCATATTGCATGATTCCGTTTATATGAACTATCTAGAAGGGGGGACCCCACACAGACAGGAAGTCGTTAGTGGGTGGGGAGGAAGCTGGGGGTGAGGAGAGACACACAGGCAGCTGAGACTGCTTAATGCTCCAGGGTTCTCCTTTTGTGGCGATGGAATGTTTTGGAATCAGCCCCATGCAGGGGTGACAGCACATTGTGAGTGCACTAAATCCCCCTGGACTGGTCTGGGCGTGGTCGACGCGTCAGTTACCCATGAGCCACTCGGAAAAGGCAAATCAGAAGATTTCCACAAGGTGAGGTCACTGATCAGAGGGGGTGCCCCATGCCAGGTGTCCCTCCAAAGCAAACCCCTCAGACGCTGGAGCATTCTGTGCCAGTCACATTGCTCACTACGTGAGTGGCATCTGAGCGGACTCTCAAGCCTCGTGCTGAGACAGACAGACCTGGCCAAGGCCTGGGGCTTCACCTGGGGTGAGCCCTCGCCAAGGGAGGGGACACGCCGGCTGGACACCTCCTTGGGCAGGCAGGGCCCGTCCCTGGGTACCTCTTTGTGTCCCCAGACCGCTCTTCCTCCCCCAACCCCCCCACACGTGGCGCCAGGCCCCCTCCGCTGGTCGGAGCTGCCAGCACTGCCCACAGCGCCGGCCGGTCCAGGGCGCCACGGCTCACCTCAGCCACTCTCCGGGTCACAGGGAGCGGCGTCTCCCCGTCCCTCTGTGCTCCAGATGGGGTTTGAGGTGGCTTAATGAGGGCCTATAAAATACAGCAAGCGAACATAAATCGGAAAAGGGTATAAAAGGAGAAATAAAATAAATGGGAGCTAAATGGAACGCGCTGGAAGGGGGGATAAGAACAGAAGGGGAAGCTGAAGGCTTCGCAGGAGGAGTCCCCAGGAGTGCAGCAGGCCTAGAACCAGAGAGCAGGAAGGGGGGAAGGGGGAGAGGAGGGGAGGGGAGGGGGAGGGGGCAGGGCTCAGCCACAGGGAAGACACTCCCACTCCCCGCCCTCCTGCAGTCTCATGGGACCTCTTTGGCCTAACTTCCTGGACCCACATTCTCTCCGCCCCAGAGAGAAGCGGGCTGGGGACCCTGGCAGTAAGGGCGGGTCTTGGGGCTGTGTTCTTCCCCAGCCCCCTTGGAACTGCCCGGGCTCGGGGCAGCCAACCGCACCTCTACCTGTGACCGGGACGGCTAGCTCGGAGCAGCCGCCAGAGACCCCAGACTCCTGCAAATGAGCTGTGGCCCTCGTTTGGGCCTCGTGGCCGCGCCCGGGAAGACCCGAGTGACCGCCACCTCGGCCTCCGTCTCTGGCACAGCAACAGGGGGCCCTCCCGGGCCTGGCATTTGGGGCCTCAGGGGCCACGTGGGAGGACCCGTGCTCGGCCGCCCACAGCCCTGGGTCCACGCAGGCGTGGCCGGCTTTCTCTGCAGCCTTGGCCCATACGAGAAGGCATCACAGCAGAGCGCTCAGGTGGGCAGGGCAGGGACAAGCCCAGGCGCATAGGAAGAGGACCCGTCCTGGTGCTCAGGGCTCAGGCACCAAGGCCGAGAAGCTGGAGTTCAGGTGCAGCAGGCGCGGCTGACCTCTAGGGGCAGAGTTTTGGGGAGAGAGAGGCCTGAGGAGGGCACTGGCTACAACAGGTTTTTCTTTGCCTATTTGCTTTTCCTCTTTCCTCAACTTCTGAGCCAGCTCAGCAAACCTGGGATTTAAACCCCAAACCCCCAGGAGCTTGGCACTGGCCTAGGGCAGGGGCAGGACTTACCCTGAAGCGGACTGCTCCTGCGCGAGTGGACTCCCAGAGGCCAGGGCAGGGCTGGGCAGGCCTGGATTTCCTGGTGTCTGGACCCAGTTCAGAATGGTGGGGGCCTCCCTGGTGGCGCAGGGGGTTAAGCGCCGCACTGTGAAGCACCGCAGCCAGGGCAGCACGAGTTCGATCCCCCACCAGGGCGTGACCCACATGGCGCAGCAGACCTCTCCTGCCTCGCCCGCTGCTCCCCTCAGCAGTGTGTTTCAGTGGATCCGCCTGCTCTGCTCCCCACTCTGTCTCTGGTGAGTCCTCTCACCCCGCGCCTCTGGTCTGTGCCCAGCTCTTGTGTGCATAAATAAATAAATCTTTTAAAAATATTTCATCTTTTCTTGTAGCTGAATAACGTGTCACTGTGAACAGAGACCACTTCCTCCTCGCCGGCCCTCTGTCGGGAGCTTCCAGAGCTCGGCCGCTGCATCCCGAGGCTTCGGGCCGGCCGGCCAAGCCTTGGATCCGTTTTGATGGACCCGTGCGCTGGTGACGGTCCAGCTTCGTTCTTCCGCGCGTGGCTGCCCAGCGCCCGCCGCCGTCTGCTGCAGCCTGTCCGCCCCCCGCGTGTGTGCTTGGCCGCTTTGTTGTAAACGAGCCGCCGGTGCCCGCGGGGGCTCACTCGGACTCTCCCCTCTGCCCCACGGGTGGACGCCCCCCACCTCCACCCTCTGGGCCTCCCGGGCTCGGCGCGCCAAGACCGCACAGCGCATGAGCGAGCGGCCATCGCCGGCTCCTCCGACCCGGAACGGGGCCGCGGCCGGCGCACTGCCCCGCGGAGACAGCACACGACAGCGCGCCCACACGCGTGCCCTCGCCGCCATGCCACGGCCAGGGAGCATCCGTCCAGCCCCGGAACGTGCCTCTCTCCCCGGGAAAACTAGCCTGCCCCCCATCATCCACCGGTTCTGGCCTCCTGGTCCCTGGAGAGACCGTGTCGGGGGCCGGAGCCCCTCCAGGTCAGCCTCGGTGGCGGAAGGACACTCGGCGGCTGCGCCCTACGTGACCTCTGTCTCGCACCCTTTTCGTTTTGTTTTTTAAAGATTTATTTATTTATGCACACAAGAGCTGGGTGCAGGACAGAGGTGTGGGGGGGGGCGTGAGAGGACTCACCAGAGACAGAGCGGGGAGCAGAACAGGCAGATCTACTGCAACACACTGCCGAGGGGAGCAGCAGGCGAGGCAGGAGAGGTCTGCTGTGCCCTGTGGGTCCCCTCCCCGGCCGGCAGCAGGGATCGAACTCGTGCTGCAGTGGCTGCATATAGCTTCATAGTGCTGAGACTTAACCCCTGCACCACCAGGGAGGCCCTCTGACCGCTTTGAGTGTGGCCTCTGAGCAAGCCCTGGGCTGGCTGGAGAAAGCGCAGTGGACACCCAGGAGGAGCCCATCCGGTCTCGCCCTCCTCGTGCTGCCCGCCCGGCTGTTACGCGCCCTCTCTGCAGTAGGAGGCCCTTTGGGGAGTCCCCCGCAGTCCAGGCCTTCCGAGAACTCCCTCCCTGCCTTCTCACGCCCTCTCACCACCTCTCTTCCACCCTTTGCCCATCCAGTGCTCCCCAGATCCCTGCTCGTTCCACCAAACAGGGGTGTTGGGGAGCACCAAGCGCTTAAACGTGTCGGTCTCCGCGGGCCATGTGTTCATCGTAGTCACGCGACTGTGTCCTTGCAGCATGAAATCCGCAGACAATAAGCAAACAAATGACTGTGGCTGAGCGCCAGGAAAAATGGATTTGCAAAGCCAGACACGGTCGGCGGGGTTTGGCCCGGCCCTGGTTCCCCCAGACTCGTGGGAACCCCCGCCGGCGTGGTGCTTGGCTCTCTCATTATAAAGGGGCTCCTGTGAGACCCACCACAGGCTGAGGTGATGCACACAGTAGGAGCTTTTACTGCCTTTTGCCAGCGGTGCACGTGAGGTTTAGACGCTGCCACATAAAGGGAGGCAGACGGGAGAATCCGTGCGTCTGTGCAGCCGGGAACAGGGAACTTGTCCGCCTTTCCTCCTCCTTGCACACCCCACCCCAGTCAACCCCGGAGCCTCCAGGGAGCACCCAGCTCCCGTCCAGGAGGCAAACTGCAGCCATCGATCCCTCAGGCGGCAGTGACGGCTCCCTGCACTGATGAGTTGGTTTTCTAGCTCATCCCTCGCCTCCCGTGCCAAGCTGACCCAAGGGGATGTCCACCTCCGAGACCACATCCGGTGCAGTTTCCCAAACCCCATCCCGGGAACCCAGGTGAGCCGCAGCGCCTGCAGGCGTTCACTGAAGGCCCTGTGGGCCCCTCTGCCCTCAGGCTTGGCAGCTACCCAAGAGGCAGCGAAGTGCACGGCTGGGACAAAAGCTTTTCCCACTGTTCGGTCACCAGCACCTGGGCCCCAGGGACACCGCTAGCAAAGGGCCCATTGCCTCACCGGGGGTTCTCAAGTCCCACCTCCTGCGGGAGCAGCGGGGAGTGGCCGTACCCCGTGCTGCGGTTCCCTCCAGGACGTGGATTTCTGAGCCCACAGTCAAGACACAGAGCTCAGGGTGCCCCGCTGGGAGCTGGCCTCCAGCAGGGCCGCCATGGCGCAGACCTTCCAGGACTGAGGCCGCTCAGCGCCATCCCCCGCTCCCCAACCAAGCCCTCAGTCCTGCCCTGCAGGCCTCGAAGCACCCCCTGAAAACAGGCCCTGCAAGCCCGCAGCTCCATGAGCACCTTCCAGATCTGCCCACAGCACCCAGAAGTCGGCGGGGTGCAATGGAAGGAACACGGCCTGCTCCAGCTGCCAGCTGCTGGGGCCCCGGGGCTCTCTGCCCCCCAGAGCCACCTCTGTCCCATCGTGGAAACAGACTTTCTCGGGCTTCCATCTTCACCGAGGCCCCTCCCTCTGCCAGCTGCACACGCTGGCATCAGATGGAAATTGCACCTGGCTGCCAGGCCCAGGGCATCAAAATAACAGTGGCTGGAACAGGAGGAAGGTTCCACTTCTCTCCCATGTGACGAGCCCAGCGCAGCCAGCCCGGGCAAAGCCACAGCGCCAAAGCCAGCAGAGAGCCAGGCTCCTGCTGCCTGTGCGCTGCCATCTGCCTGCTGGTCACAAGTCTATTTTGTGAATAGGCCTCGGTGGTCCCAAGCTGAGCGGGGCCATGTTATTCCGTGTCCCAAGCTGCTGAGAACAAGGGTGCACCCACGCACCTCGTGACGTTAGCCAAGGTGTGACCTCAAATGCCGTTGAGGAGGGACAGAGTGGGCACCTGCAATCAAAGTGGGATTTTTAAGGAGGTGGAAGTGGGGGGCGCAGATGCTGAGTAAGCCGGACAGATTAAATGAAATCACGTATCAAAGGCGCCTGGTGCTGCGCCAGGCTCAGAGCCGCTGCTTAGATGTCAGCTGGCACTTCCATCCTGCTGGAACAAATATTTTGACTAACAGTGAGCCCCACGTCCTTTGAGGCTAACAGTTTACAGAGAGGTGGACCAACATAAAAAGCACCGTGGAGTCTCCACCAATGACTGCCCTGTCGTCACAAGCAAGACCCCACCTTAAGTTCTCCTTCTGTGAAATGAAGGTGAAACTATCTCTCCACCTAACTAACTCAGAGGAGAGCTCATGCTTTAAAATGGTAGGTAGAGACAAACACTGGTAGAAGTTTTTCTGCTTTAAAAAAAAAAAAAGTGGGCTAAGCAACACACTATGAAGCAAACCGCAGCCACTGCAGCACGAGTTCGATCCCTGCTGCCGGCCAGGGGCATACCCATATGGTGCAGCAGACCTCTCCTGCTGTGCCCGCTGCTCCTCTCAGCAGTGTGTTTCAGTAGATCTGCCTCTTCTGTTACCCACTCTGTCTCTGGTGAATCCTCTCACCTCCCTGGACTCTGGCCTGTACCCCAGCTCTTGTATGCATAAATAAATAAATCTTTTTTTAAAAAAAGTTGCTTAAGTCTTTAAATCCATTTGAATCACTGAATAAGCAAATATTGAACAACCTGAGAGTTTGGTGCACGCAAAGAGAGCTGTGAACGTCGAGGATGTTTGTGGAGCAGCTGCTGAAACCAGCTTTGCCAAAGGTTACCCCTCCACCAGGTAATGAGAAGCTACGATATTGGAAGCCCAGCAGGATTTATAACGTTATTTAAGTCCACTCCATGCTTGAGGTCACTGCATAGCCCCAAAAGAGTCACTGCAGCTCCAGGCATTACATCCACATCCCAGGCGGTGGGGAATAAAGAGGGCAAGGGCAAAGGGCATGCCTCCGGCTGAATCAGCCTCCTCTCTGGAGCCTTCCCAGAAACCCCACCCAATATTGTTTGTTTTGCTTACATTTTATTGGCCTCTGTAAACGGCTGTATTTATATCTGTAAATGTGGAGATATAAAAGGTCCCTTGACACACCCAGCACAGGTTCTCTGTTGCTGAGACTGGGGTGTGGCTATTGGGCGAACAAAGAGTAGCCTTGGACGCGCTTTCTCCAGAGCTGCATGAAGGAATCTGGTAGAGCTTCACACTGACTTCTTGCCTGGTCTCCTGTCCCCACAGTGCCGCTTCTGCATCGCGGGTACCAGCCCAGCCCCCCCCCGGGTGGGACACCGCTCTACAGTGCCACCTGACCAGACCCGCGGCTGCGTCTCCGGGACAGCACTGAGGGCCGCGCTTGCTGAGGCCCACTAGGACCGCGGGTCTCTGTCCCCGAGTTTTGTCTCTGAGTGTGTTCCTCCTCATGTGTCTTTTTTTATTTAAGATTTATTTATTTATGCATAAAAGAGCTGGGGTGCAGGGTGAGAGGATCCACCAGAGACAGACCGGGGAGCGGAACAGGCAGATCCACTGAAGCACACTGTGAGGAGAGCAGCAGGCGAGGCAGGAGGGGTCTGCTGCGCTATGTGGGTCCCTCCCTGGCCAGGGATCGAACTCACGCTGCAGTGGCTGCAGATGCTTCATGGTGCTGTGGTTAACCCCTTGCCGCCTCACCTGTCTTTTGTTCACACTGTTCACTTGTTTCCTTAAAATGACTGACTCTAGAATCTGCATCTGGGCTTCATGGCCCCTGCCATATTATGTTGCCAAGATCAGTTAATGGGGGACACTGAGTTAAGATGAGGGGGTCCCCGTGAGGACGGCAGATCATGGGTGCCAGGTATGTCAAAGGCTGTCATTTGCTTGCCCAATATCCACTCCTCTTAGCAACTAAAAACCTACGGGGTGGGGTGAGGGGGGGTTCAAGGTTTTTTTTTATAACACCCCACTTTCTAGTCTTTAAGAAAGAGGCCAATAAAATGTGAGCAAGGCAGGGGCCTCCCTGGTGGTGCAGAGGTTAAGTCTCAGCCCTATGAAGCATCCGCAGCCACTGTAGCACGAGTTCAACCCCTGCGGGCCAGCCAGGGAGGGGACCCACAGGGCGCAGCAGACCTCTCCTGCGTGCCCACTGCTCCCCTCAGCAGTGTGCTTCAGTCGATCTGCCTGTTCTGCTCCCCACTCTGTCTCTGGTGAGTCCTCTCACCTCCCACAGCCCGCTGCTCCTGTCCGCAGTGTATTTCAGTCGATCTGCCTGTTCTGCTCCCCACTCTGTCTCTGGTGAATCTTCTCACCCTCACGCCTCTGGCCTGCACCCCAGTTCTTATACAAATAAGTGATTTTATTTTTTTTAAAGTAAGCAAGGCAGACGTAAGCGGGTTTCTGGGAGAGCTAGACAGGTGCAAAGGGAGCTCGAACTCCCCATGGAGGAGCTCAAGCACCCGCCCCTCAGGGAGGGAGGAGCGGGAGCAGAGGCCCGAGAATCAGTGTGGCTGGACCGCTGCACGCCCTCCTCTTCCTCATCCAGAAGGTGGAACAAGGACAGCAGGAACAATGTGGAACCTGCTCACGTCCTGAGGTCCCGGGGCAGAGCTCAGCCCTGGCGGCAACTCGTGGCGGTGCTCAGCGGCTGGCGATTACTGTTGCGTCCACAGCAGTCGCGGACCTCGCCTGCGTCTGCAGGCATGGAGGGCGCTGGCGGGATCGGCTCACAGGATGGATGAACGACCCAACGTCGTCATTATCCCGCGGGCGACGGAAAGATCCAGAAAGTGCGCTCTGTCCGGGGGCAACTGAAGGCCCTTCCCTGAATCTGGCTTCCTCAGACTCTTGGCGCCTGGGGCCGGGGAGAAAGAGGCCCCAGAGCCCAGTGAGGAAGAAGAAGAGAACCAAGCTGCAGAGCAGACTTGGGGTCTGACCCTGGCCCACCCAGCCCTGCACCCCTCTCTCCCTTCTCCTGCACCCCCTCCGATGTCGATGTCCTGTGTCGTCCAGACTGATGGGGGCTCGACAGGCGCCGTCTTGGTTGGGGGAGCTCCGTGCACCCCCACATAGAACAATGCTCGCACCTCCTGCAGGTACTGGTCACTCTCCAAGCCGTGAACACTGGTTTTTCCTCCCTGTCTTTCCTCCCTTTCTCTTAGCCCACCTCCCTTCAAGCGAGGGACCCGCAAAGGGCTTCTTGACTTTGTTCCACAGGCTGTTTCCTTGAGGGTAAAGGGGAGACAGAAAAAGAGAAAGACTTGGGGGGTCTCTGCCCCTGTGTCACAGCAGCCTGTCAAGGAACAGGCTAGAACTCCACAGGTGTCCCCTGCGCGTGCCTGACCCACCCAGACGTGGAAGGAGCCGGCCAGCCCAGCGGCTGCTGGGTCAGCAGAGCCCGGCCCCCACTTGCCGCGGCACCTGCAGAACGGCCTGTCTCTGTGTGGGGGGTCCCAGGAAGGCTGTGGCCGGCCTCCTCGCCAGTTCGGCCAGGGGCTGCTGCCCCCAGGTGGTCGGGGCTGCCTGCTGTGCCACAGTGTCCCTGCCACATCTACCCGGGAGTCCTGCTGGCTGGGCCCTGCTGCAGGCCGGGCGCTTCCGCTGGGCCCAAGCTCCTTCCTGGCAGGGCTGAGGCTCCCAGGAGAAACCCCACCCCTTCACAAGCAAGCCAGGGGCTCCTCCTGCCCCCGGTCCCTGGGGCTGGGTCCCGCTGCCTCCCTCCTGCTCACAGGCCCAGCAGGAGCCCTGCCCGGCCACCTCTGCCCACGGCTGCGCTCCCCTGGCGGGTCACTGGCGGCAGCAGCTCCACTGGCCACCTTTGCAGCCTGGCAGCCGCCCTGCCCTGGCCCACCCTGGCCAAGCCCCCCAGGCACAGCTGGAGCCCAAGTGCAGGCGGCCACAGAGCAGAGAAGAAGGCACCGCTGCAGGCTCCTCCCTCGGGGCGGTGAGAGCAGCGCACACTCACCCAGCGAGGCTCGCTCACTCCCCACGCACACGGGTGCTTACACGCACACACGTCCTCACACGCGTGTTCCCACCCCCACCTGCGCCCCGGTGGCAGGCTTGTCCTCGCGCTGCCGACACCCCAGCCAAGCAGGGGCTGAGCGCAGCAGCGGTGGGACCGCACAGGGGCAGGGCAGAGGCAGGGAGAGCTGAGGTGGGGGCGTCCCCCTGGGGTCGCTGCGGAGGCAGCCTGGGGGCTCCTGAATCCCCGGGGCTTTCTCGCTCTCCTTTCCTTAATCTGCGCTTGCTGGAGGGCTCCCTGCGGGCGACCCTGCGGGCACTGGCGTGGGTGCGGTTCTAGCCGGTCTCACTCAAGAGCCAGTGGAGGGAGACGCGGGCCTAGCGGCTAGGTCACCCTGGCCAGGAGGGCCGGCGGGGTTAGGGCCCAGCCTCTGCCAGCCCGCCTGCCTCCCCGCGTCGTTCAGGCCCCGCCCAGCCTGCGGGGGGCGAGAGGGGCCTGGGCATCTCACAGCGGCTGCCGGGCAGGGGAAGGGGAGCCCCTGCCGACCTCCCCTCCGGGACTTGCAGGAAAAGCCCAGGCGGCGCAAGGACACGCGGGCGGGCGGATACGCCTCATTTCACTCTCAAGGAGACAGCGGCCGCCCGCGGCTGCAAGTCCTATAAAGGCCGGGAGCTTCCAGAGGGCAGTTTGATCGCGCACGCGTCAGCGTCAAAGCCTTTACAGTGCGCGCACAGCCTTTAGCCCATTCATTCCTCCTCTAGGAAACACGTCTGAGGAAGTATTTGGACAGGTGAGCAAAGATGGAGGCCCAAGGGCGTCCGCTGCGGCCCCGCTCAGAACAGCAAGGCGCGGAAGACAGCGGAGCAGCCAGGATTAGACACGACCTGCGAGGGCGGGAGCAGGGCCGGGCGGTGGCAGGAAGGGGACTCGGCTGTGTCACCGGGGCACCCGCACTCGGGAAGCAGGACGCCGTGCTCCCAAGGACACAGTGATGCAAGCTGGTGGCAAACCCGTACAATGTAAAATAAATGGTACCTCACGATACCCACACAATGGACAAAATCTCATGCATGTTTTGCCACAAAATATAATGTAGAAATAAACTATAAAACATCATCAATCAAAATAAAATATTTACGGAGTAAGATCATATATAAGATGACCGCACAGTGGGAGATTGTTGCCAAAAAAGTTTTTAATATCATATTATAGTCACGACCTCTTCCCAAGTTACTGACACAGCGTAACAACTCGCTTACATCAGGACGCCGTTTTCATGAAAAATTTCTGTCAGTAAAGAAGAATCTGGGGCCTCCCTGGTGGCGCAGCAGCTTGAGTGCTGCACCGTGAAGCATCCACAGCACAGTAGTGTGAGTTCGATCCCCGCCCAGGGAGGGGACCACAAGGCGCAGCAGACCTCTCCTGTCTCCCCGCTGCTCCCCTCAGCAGTGTGTTTCAGTGGATCTGACTGTTCTGCTCCCCGCTCTGTCTCTGGGGAATCCTCTCACTGCCCTGGACTCTGGCCTGTACCCCAGCTCTTGTATGCATAAATAAATAAATCTTTTAAAAAAGAGAGAGAAGAATCTGGAAGTGAGTGCATCAAAATGGCAACTAGCATGAGTTATCTATGGCACGGCAGCAGCTGATTTTTCTTTTTTGCATCTTGTCTGGGCTCTTATATTTTTCTTTCCAAAATTAACAGTCAGTAAAGGTGAATTTTTTTTAAAAGATTATTTAAGCATACAAGAGCTGGGGTACAGGCCAGATTCACGGGAGGTGAGCGGATTCACCACAGACAGATCAGGGAGCAGAACAAGCAGATCAACAGAAGTACACTGCTGAGAGGAGCAGCGGGCACAGCAGGAGAGGTCTGCTGCGCCATGTGGGTCCCCTCCCTGGCCGGCAGCAGGGCTCGAACTCGTGCTGCAGTGGCTGCAGTTTGCTTCATAGTGTGTTGCTTAACCCACTGCACCACCAGGGAGACCCAAGGTGAAAATTTTTGATCCTATATACATATGATTATGTTGGCTCTATTAGCGGGAGGTCTGAGGGTCGCCCAGGGCCCCCAAACCTGCACACTCTAAGTGGGCTCTGTGAGGAAGGACAAAGCAAACTCTTCGTGTGCAAGACTGTCAGTGGGAGAGTGCTTAGCAGGACGGAGCAGAGAGAGGAGGCCGGAGGAAGGGCGATCCTCTCCCAGCGAAACACGCAGTCACCCGTCCCCTGGTGGGTAAATGCCCAGCCAAACTGGGTTGGCCCAAGGCAGGGCCTCTGAGGCCAGAAAGCCACACGTCCACGGCACCATCTGTGGGACCCATCAGAAGGGGCAGAAAGGGCCAGAAGTCTGGAAGGAAAAGGGCAAAGTCACAGGCTAAGTCAAGACAGGCTGCTGTGCTCAGCCTCCCCGCGGCCTCTCGCCCACGTCTCTTCCGGTGTCTCTGTCCAGGTGCCAGGCCAAGGCCCAGAAGCAAGTGCGGCTTCTGCTCCACGTGCTCTAAGACTCTCCAGGTCTCTGTGCCAGGCCCTTCCAGCTTCCCCTCACAGCTCAGCTCCCCTTCGTCAGGCGGCCAGGGAACGTGGAACTCCTCTGCCCAGGTTACGCTGTTACAATCTGACTTAACATAAAGTTTTCCCGAGAGGAAAGGCTGCGTGGGAGCCAGTGACTTGGGCACCTGTGGTTCAAGTCAGTGGCTGCAGGTCTGGGCAGGTGGAAGGGGATACTCTTTGGTATCCTTTAAGTTTTGAAACACACAGGATTATCTCTTCCACAAATAGAGGCTGAATTTAAATCTGGAAACAAAAAAGACTTCAACAGCATCTCTGACATTTTACACACCCCATTTTTGTGCCACAGTGAATGTGGAAGGAGACAGTTGATATCAAAATTGCAAACTCAATACGTGGAGGTGCCAGGAGATCCAGGAGGGGTGGATGGTGTGAGCAGTAGGGAGTGGCGGGGACTGCGGCAAACTGGAAAGGAGGGGCCCTGTCTTTGGGGTTCCGGCAGGTCAGACCACACAAGACTGCACCTCCAGGCTGTCAGGCCAGAGCACCGGCAGAGCCACCCATCAGTAAGACTCCCAGACTTTCACATGCACTTTCTCCTTTTAAGACATGGGCCAGTCCCCCCAACCCCCCAGAAAATGTCTATTGGCCAGACACAGGCAGCCATTAGCATCCCTATGGCATCATCTGGAACAATCTTGTTTCAAGCCCCCAGGGCGGGCGGGGCAGCTTGCCGGAGTCAGAGGTGGTTCTGGAGGGCACAGGTGAAAAGCAAGCACGACCTCTGTGCTGAGGCGGACCGTGACTCAGAGGGAGAGGCTGTGGACAGGCTGTCACACTCACAGGGGCGTCAGCGCCTGAGCGGCATTGAGCCGAGTCTGCACTCCGGCCACTTGAAGTTAGCGTCCAGTGCAGGGGGCGAGTGTCTCCGCAATCCTGACCCAGCCGCGTCCGAGGGGGAGCTGGGCAGAGCCAAAGTCAAGGTGTAGAGGGAGCAGCTGCCACTGCAGCTCCCGCCTCCCTGCTCAGCCTGGAGTCCAAGTCACACCTACCCCCCACGAGTGCGTGCGCGTGCACACTCACACTCATACACTCAAACACACTCACTCACATACATACACACTCACACTCGCACACTCATATTCGCACTCTCAAACACGCTCTCACACACACTCACACACTCACACAAGCCACTCGCATACTCACACACTCACATTCACACACTCACACTCACAAACACACACACGCACTCATACTCTCACACATACACACTCTGCTCCCTGACCACACAGGGTGGACGGAGCTGCGATTTAGCACTGCGAAGCTCAGCCCCTTCCACCCCAACAGGCTTCTGCCTCCAGGACCCCATGAAACGCAACTGAAACACCTCTTTCTTAGGGGGCTGTGACTTTCGTGGAGTGAAGAATGAGGGCTTGAAGATAAGCATCCGCTTTTTCTCCATCCAGTTATCAAAGGCTCTAATAAATAATAGTCAGTGCTTTCGAGCACTGAATGAAGCAGAACCAGCTCTCTCCTGCTGCTGAGACTGGACTCAGGGCAGTGTGTACGAGGGGCTCGTGGGGGGAAGGTGGGGAGGGGCTGCCGCTGGGCACAGCTTTATTTGGGGTGAAAAATGTGTTCAGCACTAAGCTGCAATGACGGTTGCTCCATTCTGAATGCACTGGAAAACCATCCGATGTGAACGAGGTGGGCTATAAAATTGACCTCAATAAAGCTGTTTCCAAGTGCACAGATTCCTGCACGGTCATTTGTCTCAGCATCATTCATGCCACAAAGCTCTGCTTGGCGTTTCAGTTTGAATACCATTTATCGTATTATTATCACGTATTGTTTACTGTAAAAAAAAAAAAAAAAAACAAGACAGAAAAGACATGGCCGTGACTTACACAAGAGGCTTCAGAACCCGTGGAGGGGGACTCTCAGTGACAAACTTCCCAACAATGCAACGGCCACGTCTAAACAGGAAGCCTGGTGGAGACTGCTTTGGTGCCAGCATGGAAGGAGAACTCTGTCCTCTCATAGGTTTTCTCTGCCCCTTCCCTTTAAGGCCCGATCCAACAGCTGCTGTGGCTTCTGTGGGATCAGTCTCCCCAAAGGACCAGAGTGGACCCACTGTCACTTGGTCGGGGAATTAGGGGTCAAGGCCCGGGTGCTGGGCAGATGCATCATCTTAAAGATGAGGGCTGTTTGGGGTCGGGAGCAGGAGAAGCTTCAGTCCTTGCCTAAATCTTTCTCGACCCCTAAGCCAACAGGAGACCAGCCTGCCCTAAGCTTCTGGCCTTTTTCCTAGTCAAAGAAGTAATCGTGGACCTCCCTGGTGGCGCAGTGGGTTAAGCAACGCACTATGAAGCAAAACGCAGCCACTGCAGCACGAGTTCAATCCCTGCTGCCGGCCGGGGAGGGGACCCACATGGCACAGCAGACCGCTGCTGCCCTCAGCAGTGTATTTCGGTCTATCTGCCTATTCTGCTCCCCACTCTGTCTCTGGTGGATCCTTTCACCACCCCCGCCCCGTACCTCTGGCCTGTACCCCAGTTCCTGGATGCATAAATAAATAAAATCTTTAAACAAAACAAAACAAAAAAGAAGTAATCGCTGCACCCCTTTCACGACCTAGAAGAATATAGCTCAGGGGTCTCATCCAGTTCTGGGCTTATTAGGGCACATGTCCTATGACCCCACCTCTACTCTCAGAATAAGGACGAGGTCACCCCTCCTTGTCTGCCATGTGAGTCTCCCTCTCTTGGCCTTGACACCCCAGATCCAGAACAGGAGGAGTTCTGCCGGTCGACTCCGTTACTGCCCAGTTTACAAGCCTGTAAACCCTCTGCAGGTGCGTTGTCACACGACATTCCCTTTTGCTGACCTGCCTGATGCCATCGCGGATGCTCAGCCAGCCCCAGATGAGCCCGCAGGGCTGCAGGATGCTTCCTCTGCCCCGACATTGGCAGCGCTTTTCCTTGAGGTTCCTCTGGGAGCACAGCGCCCCCTCGGCAGCCTTTTCGGCTGTCCTCCTTTCCGGACACCCCATCAAACACGAAGGACCTGCAAAGCCCTGCTGCCGCTGCAGGCCGCCCGGCAGCCCAACCTTGCGGACAGGTGAGCGTCAGGAGGCACATCTGCCCAGGGGTGCTCCTGAACCCTACCGCAGCCAGCAGCCCAAGGCGGGGCGGCCCCGGGTGCAGAGCGATTCTGGCGGGATGACTTTGGCTTTTCTCACCTCTTCACTGGAAGGGGCGTTTAGGGGGGAGCCAGACAGAAGCCGGATGTGAGCACAGGATGTCGCCCCCATGGGAGGAACTCAGGACACCCCTGCAAACACTCAGTGCATTCTCAGCTCCTCTGACAGCCTCATGCACCCCCCTTGGGCAAGCAGGGAGCCGGGCTAGTGGGTACCATGCTCAGTGACAGCAAAATAGGACCATTTTCCTCCCTCCTCCATTCTGGGGCCCCTCCCTGCCCACTCAGCCTGCAGGCTAGGACACAGCTGAGCACCCATAGACCCAACAAACAGCACTTGAATGGCACCAAGGCGGCCCCACCTACCCACCAAGCCAGCGCCCCGTCCACAGGCTGCGTGGCCTTGCCATGACCCCAAGCCCCCGGCCTCCAGGGACTTTCTCCTCTAAAAGGCAAACCTCCCAGTGGAAGACTCGCCAGAAGGTGACCCCCAGGCAGCTCTGAGGGAGAAGGCCCGATACAGCCTGGGGTCCCCCAGCAAGCCCCAGCACGTGGACAGAGGGCCCTGACCCGGTGCTGAGAAGGCGCCCAGGCCACAACTACCCTGTGGACACAGCCACCATCAGGGACCGCACAGGAGGCCGAGGACACGCCCTGAGACCGCAGGGCACCTGCTAAGGCGCCGCCCTCTCCCTCTCTAAACTCTCTAGAGCCTGCCCCTTCTGCTCTCCACCAATGAGCTTCCAGAGGGGCGTTCAGGTCCAGATCTAGTCCAATCAGCACATCAGATCGCTGGTCAGTCATTGGCTCAGGGTAAGCACATGACCTAAATGGATCCAAGCAAAGCACTCTCAGGACTTCTTAGGGACTATAAAACAAAGACTCTCCGTAGCCCCAGATTCCAACGAACAGCCCCTGGAGCAGGCACACCCATTTTAGGGCCAAAATGAGTGTCCTTCAGACTGTAACGATTCCAAGAAGCCAGGACAGGGAGGTGAGATAGGATGCCTGTCCCCTTCAGGTGCTTCCTCTGGATCAAGCCTTGCCTGAAGCTACTCCTGAAACTGTGTGGTTACAAGAACCCAAAAACCCTGTTGTGCTTGAGCAAGTGTAGGCTGGGTTTTCTGTCACCCACAGGAGAATCTTAAATGATTCTTAGCAGAACTGTCCAGACACACACCCAAGGTGACTGTCCACAGCCAAGGCCAAGGCCAAAGGCCACCTTCTTATCCCAGAAGGGTCTGCCCTGTCCCTCCTTTGAGACCCCCAGACCCCACTGGCTAGAAATGTATCTGCAAAGGCCTCTGCCCTACACACACACACTCACACACACACACACACAGATGCCACACACAGCACTGGGTGGACTTTTATTTTAAAGTCAAAGGCACAGCCTTGATGGACTGAGGCAGTGACTGCATGCCCAGTCCAGGCCCCCAAACCCCAACCACCCCTAGCCAGGGGCAACTGTGCCAAAGGGGAGGGTGGGTGAGAAGGGGGCCTCCCCCTTTTAGGGGGTCGCCTACTTCCTTCCTTAGCCCCAACCGGGGAGAAGCAGGTGATATAAAGTGAGGCAGAAATGCTTCAGGGGGTCTCTCAGGACCTCTCCCTGAACCCCCCAAACAGGTCTTTGGTGGACGTAATTGCACAAACAGTCCATAAAGTGACAGCTTGAGGGGCGCCCCTCCCCGAGAGCAGGGCCTTGGAGGAAGGCAGGGGAGAGGGGTCTCGGTTTGTCCCTGTGGCAACTCAGTGCTTAGAAGTGGGGGAGGAGCCCTTCCTCAGGAGCAGCCCCCTGGGAGAAGCGCCAGAGGAGGCAGCATCTTGGCAGAGGGCTCCCCAAGCCCCACAGTCCCCCTCCCTCCCTGCATCTATAACTCTATCTGGTTAGACATAAAAAATTCTCTGCTTATAAAAATACTTCTGCTCTGTCTGGGAGGAGGGGGCTACCCCTGGGGATCGGCCGTGCTGCTGCCACAGGCCTGGAGGCTGTGAGCCGGTTCCCAGGTCACAGTCCCCTATGGGGCAAGGGGTCACGGTGGCTGGCAAGGGCCTAGGAGGGGGGCAAGGGACCGTTGGCTCGGCGGGGGGCGCCCTTGGCGGCAGGGGCCCTGCCGGGGGCGGCTGGCGCCGGGGAGGAGCGGCGGGAGGTGGCTGCGCTCCGCAACTTGAGTTTCCTCCGCTTGGCCAGCGGCGCGTTCTCCACGCTCTTCAGGAAGAAGCCCTCGCGCTTGCCCCGGTTGAACGCCTGGTGGAGAGCGGTGGGTGAGTGCCCCCAACTCGCGGCCGGACCTCCACTCCCAGATCCTAGTGTGGCCCCCTCCCAGGCCCTTCCTCCGGTTAGGTCGAGACCAACAGGGTGCCGGCCTCCAGCCTCCGGAAAGGCCCGGGTCCCGCCAGGCCAAAGCCGGGCCTCGGTGCACCTCACCTTTCCCCGCCCGGGACTCCGCCTCCCGGAGGCCCCGCCCCGCTCGCCCCTCACCATGAAGGTGGCGTTGAGCCCCGAGCGCACGGCGGGCCCCGAGGACTCCAGCACGTCCGGCGTCCGCAGCGGCGGCGAGGAGCGCGCGCTGCCGTCCTGCAACCACGAGCTGCCCCGCAGCCCCTCGAGCTTCAGCCGCTTGGCGGGGTCCACGGTCAGCAGCCCTGGAGGCAGAGCGGGGACGTGTTAGGGAGGGCTCGCGGGTGAAAGCTGCGCGCAGAGATCCTAACGACCCGCTCTCCTCCCCGACCAGCCGCCAACCAGCACACCCGACCCCGGGACGACCCTGTTCCGTCACCACCCTGCCCTCCACCACCCCAACCGCGGGCGGGACTCCCTGCGGGCACCTCGGACCAGCTCCTTGGCTTCCTCAGACACGCCCTGCCAGGCCTCCCCGTCGAGGGAGAAGCGCCCCTCGCGGATCTTGCGCATGATCTCGGCCGCCTGGCTCTGCCCGCCCTGGCCTGAGGCCCCCTGGAAAGGGACCTGCCCGGACAGCATCATGTACTGGGGGGTGAGGGGGGGAAACGTGAGGCCGGCCGGGCTGCAAAGCCGAGAGAGCCAGAGGGCTGGCTTCTCAGCCCACAGGACCGCGCGCCCTCTCCAGGAGGTAAGCCCTGAGGTCCTTAGCGGGGAATCCTTTCCCCTAATGCCGGCACCGACGCTCCAATCCCAGCACCAGGGGCGACCTCTGACCCCGGCCTCTGGGTCCTGCCCGGGGAGTCCCTGTTGCCCGCGCGGAGACACCGCGGCCCCGGGCTCGGGCCCGGCCCGTACCAGGATGACGCCGAGACTCCAGAGGTCGCAGGACTCGTCGTAGCCCTGCTGCGCCAGCAGCTCGGGGGCGGCGTACTGCAGCGTGAAGCAGGGCGTCTGCATGGGGCCCGCGGGGCTCTGCGGGCGCAGCCGCGCGAAGCCGAAGTCGATGATCTTGACCGGGGCTCCGGGCGAGTCGTCGGCGTACAGGATGTTCTGGGAGCGTGACAGGGGCCCCGGGAGTCAGGCGCGGGCCCCCGGCGCCGCAGCCCGCCCCGCCGCGAGGCCCCGCGCGCACCTCGGGCTTGAGGTCGCGGTGCACCACGCCCGCCTCCTCGTGCATGAAGCTGACGGCCGACACGAGGCTGCGCAGGATTTGGCTCGCCTCGGACTCGCTGAAGTGCCGCTTCTTGCGGATGTGCTCCAGCAGCTCCCCGCCCCGCAGCAGCTCCAGGACCAGGTAAGTGTGCAGCTGCGGCGGGGGGCGGGCCAGGGTCACCGGCCACCGACCCCGCCGGGCTGGAGTTCCGGCACCCCGAGAATCTCCCATAGGCCCCGCCTCAGATTCTCCCCACCGTCATCCAGACCCCACCCCCTTGCTGCCCCTCGCCGCGCCTTCCCCAATCCCGTTCTCTCCTCCCCCTGGGCCCGCCCGGCTAGGCCCCTCCCAACACACCTGCCGGGCCGACCACGCCCACTCAGGCCCGCCCCCGGCGCTCAGGCCCCTCCTCCCGCTCTGCCCAGCCCCGAGGGGCGTCACCTGGTCTTGATGCACCTCGTGGAGCTTCACCACATTGGGGTGCGACTGGCACAGCCGCAGGGCAGCCACTTCGCGCTGCGTGTTCGCCTCCAGCCTGGGGGCGGCGCGGAAAGGGGTCAGGGGAGTGGCGGCGGGGATCCCCGCTGCCACGCCCCGCGCACCCCGGCCCGCCCACCTGCGGCTGAGGATCTTGACCGCGAACTCCTGGCCGCTCTGGCGCTGGCGACAGCGGCGACACACGGAGAAGCTGCCCTGGCCCAGCGCGGGCTCCCGCAAGTCTAGCTCGTACTGCTGGAAGAAGGGGGAGTCCTGGGGGCGGAGGGGGGACCGTGAGGTCCTACCTGGGAGTCTTGTGGCCGCGCCACGCCCCTCCTCAGAGAAACTCCCCGAGAGCTTCTCCCCACCCTGGCACAGCCCACCTGCATCATGGCGCTCCTGGCCACAGCGGCCCGGCCCGGCCGGTCTCCTGCGCCGGGCGCTTCCAGCACGTCCATCATCACCGCGTTGTTGCGGTCAAACAGGATGGAAGGCGCCACGAAGGAGTATCCCTGCGGGGGCAGCAGGGAAGGGGCAGGTGTCAGGGGGCCTTGGGCTTCGGGACTGGAGATGCAGCTGCAGTCCCTGGAAGGCAGGGAAGAGGATGGGCAGCGGGAGACCCTGGACCGGGGTGGGGATCGCTGTTCAGCATCCCCCGCACACAGGATGTGGGGTGCCAGCCCACCTGTCCTGACGACTGGGCCCATGCCCGCCTCCCCACCAGTCTTCCTCGTCACAGCGACCCTGAGAGTGCCAAGGGCATCGCCTGGCACCAAGGAGCAGCCCAGAAAATCACGGGCCACGTGGAGGAGAGGACTGTGGCCTGGCATCACCCGTAGCTACTGAGGACTCAGCTCTGCCTGCTGAGGACAGGTGACCTCAAATCAAACAGCGACCTCCCCTGCAAGGGGGGTAGGGTGCTACTGAGGGAATTCCTCATCATTCCTAAGGCTCCATATCCCGGCAAGCCAAAGCATTCTGAGGGGTCATTTTTTTAAAAAATTTATTTATTTATTTATTTATTTATTTATTTATTTATTTATGCACACAAGAACTGGGGTACAGGCCAGAGGTGCAGGAGGTGAGAGGAGTCACCAGAGACAGAGCGGGGAGCAGAACAGGCAGATCCACTGAAACACACTGCTGAGGGGAACAGCAGGGAGGCAGGAGAGGTCTGCTGCACCCTGGGGGTCAGCTCCCTGGCCCATCGAGCTCATGCTGCAGTGGCTGCGGATGCTTCACAGTGTGGTGCTTAACCCCTGCACCACCAGGGAGGCCCCTTAAGGGTAATTTCAACAATATGTGTTTCCTCCCAAATGCACCCTACTGTGTGCTGGTATGCATGCTTGAGGGGGTGGAGGGGGGCAGGATTTTTGTCTTCTAGCCTATGGGCATATCCCGCAGTGCCCAGATCAGTGCTGGCACACTGGCCACGGATAGTCTGGAATCACTGAACGAATGCATGAAGGCCGCCCATTCACAAGAATCCTCGTTAGGATTTAGACATGGCTGGAGGGACGGTCAAGCCCAGAGCCCTCACTCAGAAGAGCGGAGCCGACCCATCGGCGCTGGACGCTGGCCTGCTTACGACGTATCTGCGGACCTCGTCCTGCAGACCAAGCCCCCACGCTGGGCACAGAAATTAAACGTCCCCACCCTCCAGAAGCCTCCAGTCCAGGGAGGCAGCCACCGTCTGGCCATCGGGACACACCGCAAACTTCCCGGAGGGAGCACAGGGCGCACAGCACACAGGGGCAGGGCAACCCGGGGCCAGGGGAGCAAGGGAGACCACAAGGGACAAGCTTGCTGATGGCTGGGAGCTTGCCGGGGGCAACTGGGCAGAGGGCACCCCATCCAGGCGGACGGAACTGCACTCGCATCTAGTCACTAGAACAGCCAGGGGACAATAGCAAGGCCTGAGAGCAAGGACCACACCATGCAAATGTGTGCAAATGAGTGCTGAGCAAAGGAATGTGGGTTTGAATTTGCCCAACAGGCCCAAGCTTCTAAAACTGGGGTGGGGGGGATCCGTGCCCCCAGGAATGTGACATTGTGTGTTGAGGGGCATGGGAAGCCATAACATTAACTTGGTCTCTCCTCCCAGACATCCATGGAACCAAGTGAATAATTTAAAATAATACTTTTGCATGACAATAAAGAGGCATGATAGAGCAGAAGAGAAATTCACACGAAATGAAAAGATAAACCACGAAACACCCAGACTCGGTCTCTATGGCCGACAGCTGCAGGTACCCCATGAGTGGACAGGCTGGACAGGTAGGTGGCCAGTCCTGCCCGTGAGGGCTGAGGCTGGCAGCAGCCCCCTCCCTCTCCCCCATGAGCTCTCACTCACCTGGAAAATGCGAGGGTCCCCAGACAGGGGGCTGCCAGCGGGCGAGTAGATAGGCTCCAATCGAGTGAACTCCTCTGCAAAGTTGCCCACATCCAGTTCTGAGCGGATCTGGGGTCGGAACGGGGCTGGGATCTTCCTGGCTGCCAGAGCAGCCCAGTCTAGACCCTGCCAGAATGAGAGGCCAGTCAAAGGACAGGAAACAGAAGGCAAAGAACATCTCCACCGAGGCCTCCCTCTCCGGGCAGCTCCCCAGTGAGGCCAGGCATTTGGGGAGGGCATCTGGGCATTTGGGGAAGGAAGCTTTTCTTTCAGCCTCCCCAGTTTCTATTTCTCTCCTCTGACAACACAATCCCCATTTCCCTTAGAAAACCACCCTTCCACCAAACTGAATTGAAACGATCTCTTTGTGGTACTGGGCCTGGAACTGCTAAAGACACCCTCAGGGTCTAAGGATAAAGTCTATAGGCTTTATCTGTGCAGAAAAGTAGAAAGACATTCCTTATGGCATAGATTCAGCACCTGGATACAGCCTGGCCTGAAGCTGACATCACTTTTCCTTGGAATGTGCCCTTTTATGTTTAGGGCAGTGGAGAGCCAGTTCACTGCCTACCCAATACCCATTTCTCCCTGTCTTCCTTTTTTTTTTCTGTGAAGCAATGCACACAACGAAAAGAGCATCTTCTATAAACTTCCTTACAATTAGAGGTGATCAATTACTTATAAGCAAAGGTGGGGATCCAGGGAAAGGTCCCCAAGAGCAGAGTATACTATTGACCTCTGCTTTCCACCTGGACAGCAGACTAGATGGCAAGAGCCCCAGCAACCATTTTGGACCGTGAGACAACCTTGGATGGAAACTACATGCTATAGAGTTTGGTCTTTTTTTTAAGGACGGCACCACAGCAGCCATGGCCAGCCAATCTCTGGACTTACCTACTTTTGTTCTATCAAATTTTATTGATTTGCCATTTGTCTACGAAACTGTAATTTGGGGAGCTACGACTTCACCCCTCAACATGTGTACATGCTTCGCTTGTCCTCCACCAAAGTTCCAGACTCCTTTTACATGAGATAAATAATCTGGTTTCAACCGCTATTCACTCTGGCCTCTGTTTTAGCAGCCAAGCTTCATTCCATACATCTCACTGTTTTGAGTTGGGCCTTTTCTTACTCGCAAGAGCCCTGACCAAGATGTCGAAGGTCCCAGTTCTGGCACTCAGCACCTCAACACCACTCTCACCGAAGAGGCCGAGAAAAGGGGGATTGAGGGGCGCACCCTTCTGAGCCTCAGGCCTTGATGACCTCGGCTCTCTTCTACGTGACTGGTCCAGCACCCAACACAGGACCCAGCATGTGCTTGGGGAGCACTGGGGTGGGCCTGAAGAATTCCCTTAAGGGCACAGACGCTGCCCACTTCCCTGCAGAGGGAAGCCCTCCCTGCAGCGCCTGCACCCTGAGAACGCGTCCCCAGGGCCCTTCCCGGCGGTCCTTACTGGGAAGATTCAAGGAGCAAGGGTCACCCAGAGTCTGAGCACAGGAAGTACCCAAAAACAGGTGCTTTCGTTGCGACGTCAGACAAGTGACAGGTCTGATACCCACAAATAAACAGAACTTTCAGAGCACAGCTCCCTACATCACACAGAGCTAAGTTCAGAGTTGAGCTGTAGCGCTTCCTGGCCGGGTGATCTTGGGCAAATTAACCTCTCTGAAGCTCAGATTTCTCCTCTATAAAGATGGAGATCAAGCCTCCCTGGTGGTGCAAGGAGTTAAGTTGCAGTACTATGAAGCTATCCGCAGCCACAGCAGCACGAGTCCGATCCCCGGCCAGGGCGGGGACCCACATGGCACAGCAGACCCCTCCTGCCTCCCGCTGCTCCCTCAGCAGTGTGTTTCACTCTGTCTCTGATGAGTCCTCTCACCTCCCGTGACTCTGGCCTGTACCGTAGCTCTTATAAAATATAATCTAAAAAAAAAATCTAGATTTTTTTTTTAAAAGATGGAGATCATGGGGATAGCTTTGAGGTTACAAGAAGTGGTGCCAGCCAAGGACCAGCAAGGAAGAGGTGCCCCCTCTTCCAGGGTCCTGTGGGCAAGGACCCTGGCCAGCGAGGTCTCTGGAGGACAGGCTCACCCCGCGCTGCACCGTCCACCGGGCGCGCTCGTAGCAAGCACACGACCTGCACACCGCAGGGCCTCCCGGGACAGAGCAGAGCCCTGGCGGACACAGCCGTTCTGACTCGCGCCGACAGCCGTCTGTGCTCTGTCCCCAGCTGCACCATGTGCGGTGTTGGGGCAGGTCACCTCCCTTCGCTGGGCCCGTCCGGGGCAGGGCTGAGGAGTCCATCCTGCAGCCCGCGTGGCCCTGACAGTCGACCCAGAACCCCCCCCCTGCCCCCGGGGAACGCGCTTCCTGCTAGATGGCTGGGGGTCTGCGTCTCTGCCGGGCCCTTTCTAAATGGGTGTGGGTGGCCAGTCTCAGCCTGGGGACGTGCAGACAGATGTGGGGAGCAGCCAGGAGCCTCACCTGGAAGAAGGGGTGGCTCTTGACTTCCTGTGCCCCCTGGGGCCCCGCGCCCAGCCGCTTCTTGGGGTCCTTACAGAGCAGCCGCTGCAGCAGATCCTGCGCCACAGGCCCGATCCGGGGGGGGAAGGGAGGGGAGCACTTCAGGATCCGTCTGGGAGGATGGGGGGGGCGTCAGGGGCAGTGAGCCCCTCCCCACAGCCCTGCCCAGGCAGGCCCTGTGGCCCCTGGCCGCCCTCCGCATCCAGCCCCGCTCACCGGGACACTTCTGCCTGCGTGTTCCTCTCACCCTCCAGCGTGAAGGGCGAGGCCCCGGTCAGCAGCTCAAAGAGCAGGATGCCGAGGCTCCACCAGTCCACCGCCTGCAGGGCAGACCGATGAGCAACCCGGCCGGGCCCGCCCGCCCCTACCCCCCCACCCAGGGCCACCGACCTTGCCATGCCCCGACTTGCTGCGGATGATCTCGGGAGCCATGTACTCGATGGTGCCACAGAAGGAGAAGGTCCGCTCTGTCTGAGAGGGTGAGAGCGGCCGTTTGGACTCCAGGGCCCAGTCTCATGGGAGGACCCCCGGGCTCGTGAGGGTCGGAGCCTGGGTCTGTCTGCAGCACGGAGCAGGCGCAGGAAGGAGAAGACTGGGGGAGGGGGTGGGGCGGGGCCCACGCGCACCTCCTCTGCGAGGAACTCCTTGCTGAGCCCGAAGTCCGTGAGGACGACGTGGCCCTCGGCGTCGAGCAGCACGTTTTCCAGCTTCAGGTCGCGGTAGATGATGCCCAGCTGGCAGGAGCAAGGGGGACATGAGGCTCCCCAGCCCAGCCGCAGCCGCGCCCGGCCGGCCGCCCGGGAGAAGGCCATCTCCAGAGCAGGAATGGATTCTGGTGCAACTGGGCCATGAGAGGGGGACCGCACAGGGAGGCCCCGGGGAGCGACCCCAAGGTCCAGAGAAAGGACAGCCGGTGCAAAGAGCCCGGCTCGAGGACCGTGAGCCAGGGCGTGCGGTCTCGTTTGAGGAAGTCCTGTGACTGCGGTCCAAGAGGCAGCCCAAAGCTCCCTGCGAGAGGAAAGCCCCTTGCAGGAGGAGGGGGACCCCCCCGGCACCCCCAGGCCTTCCTTCCAGGAGGTCCGGGGACACAGCGGCAGCCCCCACCGCCACCGCCACACACCCCGCCCCTGGAAGCCCAGGGAGACCCAGGCCCAGCCCCGGCCTCCCGCGCCAGGCCCTTGCCCACCTTGTGCAGGTGTTCCAGGGCCAGCACAATCTCGCCCCCGTACACGCGCACCTCGGCCTCCTTGAAGTGCTGGCGCTGGTAGAGGTGCGTGAACATCTCTCCACCGTTCACATAGTCTGGGAGGTGGAGGCAGGTGAGGCAGCAGCCCCTCAGGGAGCCCCGCCTGCTTCCCTGGCAGCCGCTGGGCGCCAGCCCTTACCCAGAATGAGGTGCAGCTTGGCGTCGGTCTGGAAGGCGTAGTGCAGCGTGACCAGGAAGGGCGCCTGGCGCACCAGCTCCAGCACCGAGCGCTCGGTGCGCGTGTGCTCCTGCGTCTTGGCGCGCTGCACCAGGGCCGCCTTGCGCAGCACCTTCATGGCATACAGCTTCCCCGCGTCGTGCCCACCCGCCTTCCGCACCAGGAACACCTTCCCGTAGGCTGTGGGAGCAGCAGGTGGGCGGGGGCGGGCCATGAGCAGGGGCGTGCAGACTGGTAGAGTGGGGGTGATGCCCACCCTGAGGGGGTGCAAGTTGGAGAAAGGAGCTGGGGTGCGGGGCAACTGAGCTCTGAGCTGGAAGAGCTTCTCTGCGAAAGGCGTGCACGCCCCAGCGGGCTCAGCAACACGGGCAGGCAACGTGCATGCCGGGCTGGGGGGTTCCAGCTCCCGGAGGTCTGCAGCACGGGTGGGGGCGGGGGCGTTTGCAAATGTGTGAAACCACCCGGTTTGGAGAGGATGCAAACCCAGGCCGGGCAGCGGGGTGCTGCGGGACAGACACTAGGGCTGTGCTATGGGGCTCAGCAGGGAGGGGAGGAGCCGTGCAAATCTCTTGGGAGGGCTGCGAGCCCCCGAGGGTGTTGGCAAATCCCGAGGACCTTGCAGGGAGGAGCAATCCGGGGGAGCTGCCCTGGCAGTGTGCATGCAAACCCTGGCAGGGCAGGGCGGGGCAGGCGAGGCGGGAGGTGCCGGGAAGGGGTGGGGGGCATGGCCGGCTGGCCCAGGCCCGGCTGCGGTACTACCCGGGGGCAACTGCCCGGTGGCTGGGGGTCCTCACCTCCTGTGCCCAGCACCTTGAGCAGCTCGAAGTTTTCTACGCTCACCTTCTCCTCGTGCCCGGTCAGGTTGGCTGTGGGCATCGGGGGCAAATGAGCCCGGCCAGTCCCGACCCCTCCCGGCCCGGCCCGGGCAGCCATCGCCCGGCCCGCATGCCCGAGCGCCCCTGCTGCACCTTCCGTGATCCGCAGCTCCACGGCGCAGCCCTCGTCCTCGTCCTCGTCCCCCATGGCGCGCAGTCGCTGGGGCCCGCGCGGCTCGGCTCCGGGCGGCGCCGGTTACATGGCGGCTCCGGCCGGGGCGGGCGCTTCCTGGTGCCGCCTCCGGGGCCGAGGCGGGCTCCGGCGCCGCCTCCCGGCTCCCCGCCCCGCGCGGCCTGAGTCAGGCGGCTGGAACGTGACAGCGCCAGGCGGCGGGGCGGCGGGGCAGCGCGGGCGGGGCGGCGGCCGGGTCTCCCTCGCGCTGGGGCGGGCGTCCAGACTGCGAGCTCGAGGGCCCCGGGAGACCCCCGGGAGACCTGGGCGCACCCTGGGGCCGTGGGCCAGCGGGAGCCTCCGGAGGGGCGCGCCCGAGCCAGGCGCCTGCCCGGGATGCTCGGGCTGGGTGATGAGCTGCCCGAGCCCGTCCCGCTGGGCAGGGGTGCCACGCACTTCGGCGCCCTTCCCTCCCGGGACCAGCCGAGCAGCTCCGTTCGACTATCAGCCGCCAGCAAAAGCGAGGGGCTTCGTTAAAATTGCAATCCACTCTCCTTCTTGGCCATCCCTGACCCGGCAAAGCAGGGAGCGGGAGGCCCCCGGACAGGGAGCCGCAGGCAGCCTCACACCTCTTGTTGGGCTACTGCCAGCCCAGCGCGACGCACCGGCCCTGGTTCTGGCTACATGGCCCCCAGCCCAGCCGGGCCCTGTCTGCACCCAGGCCGCCGCTTCCAGGCTGGACAAGGGCAGCGCCTCTGGACTGGGCATCCTCAAGACCGAGCCTTGTCTCGGGGCCCTACCAGGGAGCACCTACAGGGGGCGCTGTAGCCAAGCGGGCACCCATCCCGCGGCAGGGGGTCTGTAAAAGCACCTGAGCTGCCAACCCCACCCCCCCACGCCACGGCCCCTCAGCGGGCAACCTGCCCGTTGCCACACACGCCTCACTTCGCTCTGTCCTGGGCCCCCAAGCCTGGCGCCGCGCCCAGAACCCAAAGTTGGCCTCAAAAGGGGCTGTCAGAACCACGCAAGCGTAGCCTCCTCTCCCAGGCAGGCCCCAAACCCTGCCAGTCCCCCAGAGCTCCGTGTACCTCCCTGACACTAACCACCTTCCGCAGAAGGGCAGCCTGGGGGGGGAGGCTTGGAGGCCAGGGGATCCACTTCGACCCCACCGGCTCGGGCTGCAGCTCCAGGAGAGGAGGAGGCAGAACGGGGGTCAAGTCCCAGGGGGCTGCGGGAACCCGTGAGTCAGGCTGCCGGGCCACCCCCCATCTCTGCCAACCCCCAGATTCCGGCTGCCTCACCTAAGCCCTGGGCAGCCCCACCCTCTCCTGGGCGGCCCCAGGTGCCCTGACTCACGTCCTGCGCCCCAGTCTAATTGCCCCCTTCCCGGACAGGCGTCACCCCAGAGGGCCTGGTCAGAGTCCCGTGTCCCGCCCAGCTCCTGTGACCCCGCACGACAGCCGGGCTAGGTGACACCCCGTGGGGTGGGGAGAGCGTTGGAGGAGATGAGGAGGTGGAAGGGAACGCAGGGTGCCGGGGAGGGGGTGGGCCTGGCTTCTGGGGCCACACCAGAGCGCCCACACCCCACCTATTCAAGCAAAGGCTTTTTAAAAGCCCAGACTGAGGCCGCAACCCAGAACCCCTCCCCAACAGCCCCCCACAGAAAGCCCCTGTGCCGGTGAGGAAGCCGACGGCCGTAGCCCACCCCCCAACAAGGTGCCCGGCCCGGCGGCTCCGGAGGTGGCCAGCAGACACAGGCTCACGTCTCTGCGTTTATTCCCATGCCCCTGGTCCCAGCCAAGGCTCAGAGGTGGGTCCAGGCCACAAACCCCAGGGAATGGTCCTGGACAGGGCGGGGGCTCTCCCGCTCACTCCCGCCAGCCTCCTTCCATGGGGGAGTCCTCCAGAGACCACCGCCGCAGCGAGGGCCTCGTAGCACGGCCAGAGCCCCGGCTCGGGACCGCTCCCGGGGCCCAGCCGTCACCCCCATCCTCAGGCTCCTCCCAGCTGCATCTCCGGGGCCCAGTGCAGGCCTCCTTGTCCAGGGGCCAGCTCCAGAGGCCCTGGCTCCCCAAGCTCCTGGGCTGCCCGGGGCCCCCACTGCGGTTCCAGCAGCGAGAGGACAGCCCGCCCCGGCTCCCGGGCCATGCGGTGTCAGTGGCTGAGGGAAGGGGTGAGAGAACGTTTCTCCGGTTCCTGCACCTCGAGGCCTGGTGGGAAAGGCTCAGCTCAGGGTGCTCCCTGGGACCCCGGCATTCCTGGGGGGCCTCAGGCCTTCCCACTGCAGCCCTCCACCTCCACCCAGCTCCCCATGGCTCTTCCCCTCACTCCACGCCCCGAGCACAGGGCCTTTGCCCAGCCGACTCCCCGCCAGGGATGCTGCCCCAGCACGCTGCTGCAACAGACTCACCCCCAGGCCTCCATCGACTTTGCTCCTCCCGAGGGCTCCTCCACACCCTCATGGAAACCACAACCCGCCCTCCCAGCACCCCTGGTCTCCCGCACCCTGGTCGCCTGTGTCCCCAGAACAACACCACCTCCTAAGAGGCCAGCCTGAGGTGCCCCAGGGACCGCGGGCACGAGGGAGGCTGGTCTGAGCTGCCGTGAGCCGAGTGGAGGTGCTTGCTGGACGGCATAGGTTTATGAAAAATGGGCCTAGCTCAGTCATGCTTTTTTTCACGCTCACTTCATGTTGAAGCGGTAATCATTCGGGTGCATTGTTAGATTGAATGTTATTAAGATGAGTTAGCCCTGCCTTTTTCCGGTTTCTGACAAGGCCGCTAGAAAACTTCCAATTGCACAGGCAGCTCACACTTTTTCTAGCACATGGGATTGTCGTTATCACTTGGACGTGCCTTTCACTATCTGCCTGCATCCTTGCACCCTAGTGCTCCTTGCACCCTAGTGCTCCTTGCACCCTAGTGCTCCCTGCACCCTAGTGCTCCCTGCACCCTAGTGCTCCCTGCACCTGAGTGCTCCCCAAGCCAGAATGCTCCCCACGCCCAAGTGCTCCCCGCATTGGCATGCTCCCCACACTTGAGCGCACCCCGCACCTGAGTGCTCCTCGCATTGGAGTGCTCCCCATGCCTGAATGCTCCCAGGGCTGGAGTGCTCCCTGCATCTGAATGCTCCCTGCACCTGAGTGCTCCCTGCTGTACCCCCACTGGCACATGGCCTGGCACTTAGTCCAGCTCATCACATGAGAGTGGACGAGGTCCACCAAACGGGGCAAATACCCCAAGTCCCTCCCAGGTCCCCACTCACCCTCTCGGTCGGCATCTGCTTCATGCTCCGCCAGGGTCTCAACAGAGCTGTCCCATCGCAGGCCAGGCCCTGGGGGCAGGGAGGGGGCAGGCAGGGCTTGCAGATTAGGTAGGTCCACGGGGCTGGGGGGCTGGGGGAGCAGGACATCACCCCTCACCTTCTCCATGGGAGCTGGGCGCCCCCAGGGGCCCTGGTCTGCGCTGTCGAAACCTCTGCCTGGGGGTGTCACCGGGGCTGAATGACTGGAATCTTGAGCTGAGTTTCCGCCGCTGCCCACCTGCCAGGGCCTCCTCACGCAGGCAGAGGGAGCTCTGGGCCCGGCGCATGGGTGCCGGGGATGAGGACCCTGCAGGAGGGACGGGCAGGGAGGAGTCAGAGCGTGCAGGGAGGGGCGGGCAGAACAGAGGGGCCAGCAGGGCGAAGCCAGGCAGAGGCAGGGGAGGGTCTGGGCGAAGCAGGTGGCAGGGGAGGCTGCTCCTCAGCTGGCCCTGGCTCTGGCTCGCTGCGCTTGGGCGGTGCTCCCGTCCCCGACCCATCTGCTCATCGGCTGCCTCGTGGGGTCAAGTCCGCGCATCAAAGCCCTGGTGCCCCAGCTCCCAGGGACCGCAGAGAACAGGCAGGGTGGGAGGCAGAGCAGGCCAGAGGGGGTGCAGTCGAGAGGGGCGCAGCGGGGATGCAGGCCCAGGAGCCCCTGGAGGAGTCTGGGCGGGGGGCTGCGGCAAGGAAGGCCAGCGGGCACCCGTGCGCAACCCCACAGGGAAGGAGGACAGCGGCATCGCAGGCGCAGGGCTGGGGCAGAGCACATGGGGTAGGGGCCGTCCTGGCCACCTGGTCCCCAGACCCACCTGTCCCGTCTGCCTCCCTGCCCTCGGAGAGTTCCGCCTCTGGGGGGCCCCCCAGGCTCTCGGTGCTGCCAGCCCCGTCGGCCCCCAGGCGTGGGACCCCATGGAGGCCCCCCTCCCGCCGGGGCCGCATCAGTCTCTTCACCTTGTCTGCCAGCCAGCTGCCCTTCCTGGGGGCAAGAGGGCACAAGAGGGGTAAGGCCAGGGAGGAGAGAGGGACGAAAGGGCTCTGTGAGGGACGGACCGGGCCAGGCAAACCCTCACGGGCCTGGACCTGAGCTGCCCGGGCAGGCGGCAGGAGAGGGCCGAGGCCGGGGTCCCGGCGCGGGGCGGGCGGGGCTGCTCACTTGGTCCGGGGCAGGGGCCCGGGCTCCAGCACGCGGTACTGGTCCATGATCTTCTCCACCAGCTTCTGCTTCTCGCGGCGCAGGGCGTTGAGCTGGTCCCTGGGGGCAGGGGGCATGAGGCCCAGCGGAGCATGGAGCAGGGCGCAGGCTCAGCAGGCACGGCCCTGGCCGCACGCGGTTGCCCAGAGGTGCCATCCCCCAGGGCCGCCCCCGGGCACTCACAGGTACTCGCGCTGCTCCCGGTGCAGGTTGTCCCTGCTCTCCAGACTGCGCTCCAGAAGCGCACGGTTCTCCTTGCTCAGGGCCTGCACCTCGGCCAGCAGCTGCCGGTTCTCCTCCTCCTGGGCGCTCCGCAGCTGGGTCAGCAGCTGTCCGGGCAGCAGCAGGACGGCGGTGTGACCGGGGCGGGGTGCTGCCCCCCTCCCCGCCCCAGACGCACCCCAGCCGCTGCCCCTTACCTCGCACTGCGTGGTCAGCCGGCAGGCGCTCAGGTCCAGCTGCTGGTTGGACTCCCGCAGCCGCTGGCTTTGCGCCTCCAGCTGCGCCCGCTCCAGCTCCAGCCGGGCCAGCCTGCTCCGCAGCTCCCCGCGCTCCCCCTGCAGCTCCCCGCGCTCCCGGGACACCTCGGCCAGCAGCACCTGAGCTCTGCAGAGGCCGGGAGAGGATTCATGGGGGGCCTCGCGTCCAGGCCCCTCGGGAGGGCCAAGGGGTGTGCTGGGCAGAGGAGGCAAAGCAGGGCCGGGCACGGTGGCTAACTCACGACCGCCCACTTCTGGGTCAGGACCACCGCACCCGGCGAGCGGGAGGGCTGACGGGTGGTACCTGTCGTGCTCGCTCTGCAGCCTCCGCAGCTCCTCCTCCAGGCCCTGCTGGCGGTGCCCGTCCCGCATCAGACGCTCCCGCTCGGCCAGCAAGGCCATCTCCTGTGCCTCCACGCTGGCCTTCTGAGCCTGCAGCTGCTCGTGCCTGGTGGACAGGGCCAAGGGCACTGCGGGGCCTGGGGCTGGGGCGGCGGGTGATGGGCCGTCTGCGCCAGGGGCTCTGCCCGCACCTGAGCCAGAGCCCCAGCAGAGCCCAGGGCAGAGCGCCCTGCCAGAGGCCACCCTGCCGACAGGGGAGCCCCCGGGGAGCCCAGCCACAGCAGGGGGCACAGTGGCAGGGGGCTCTGCTGGGTGCGGCTGCTGCCCTGGTGGGGGGAGACCCGCCAGGGAGATCTGTGCACGCGGGGCGGGCAGGGGTGCCAGGAGCGGCCAGGCGTGGGAGAGGCTCACCGGCCCTGCAGCTCCCGGTGGGCCAGCTCCAGCGCGCGCATGTTGGCCTTGAGATCCCGGTGCCGGACCAGCAGCCCCTCGAGCTCGGCCTCCTGCCGCCGCTGCAGCTGCGCCAGAGCCTCGTGGTCCCGCAGCAGCGCCTGCTGCTGCCCGCGGGTCTCCTCCTGGGACCGCCGCGCTGCCTGGACCTCCTCCTCCAGCACCCCCAGCTTCCGGTGCAGCTCCTGGCCCTGCACCTCCAGGACGGACTTCTCCGCCTAGGGTGCAGCGGGGAGGCAGAGACCGCCTGGGTGAAGCCCAGCCCAGAACGGGGGAGGAACAACGGGCTACAGGCAGAGCAGGGCGGGCGCCAAGGAGAGAGAGCTCTGCAGGGAACCGCCTGTGGCAGAGGCTAACAGACTAGGAGAGAGAGGAGACGCAGAGGCAAACCTGGGGCCAGGCGTAGAGGGCCGGGCCCGGGAGACAGGCAAGGGGCACAAGGCCGAGCTGGGACAAACGTTGCTGAGATGGGGCGTGGAGCAGGGTCAGGCGAAGTGGCTACAGGAGACAGTACTGGAGATGAGGTGCAAGGGGGTGAAAGGGGCACAGAGGTGGGGTCCAGAAGTAGGCAGCGGCGGTGAGCATGGGGCAGCAGGCAGGGTCAGGAGGAAGGGCCAAGAGATGAAAGCAGGGGCGAGGAAAGGGTGCAGGGTGGGTGGCTGGGGCCTGAGGACGGGGCAGCGGCAGCGGGCTGGGAGCTGGGGCAGGAGAGGAGCGCGGCATGGGGGGCACAAGCCGGGCCGCCCACCTGCAGGCGGTTGCTGTGCTCCTGTGCCCGCTGGCTCTGCAGCAGCAGCTCCTGGGCGCGGCCCTGCAGGCTCCCCAGCTGCCCCTCCAGGTGCCGCAGCTGCCCCTGCAGAGCCGCCTTCTCGGCCACTAGTGTTGCATTCTGCCCAGAAGGGAGGAGGGTCAGCAGTGGCCAGGCCGCCGGGGTCCCCAGCGCCCCCGTGGCCCAGCACTCACGTTGCGCTCCACCTCGATGAGCCGCCCGCTCTGGGCCTCCTCCACCCTCGGCTCACCCTGCTCCTCTGGGCCCAGCCCCATGGGGCCCTGGCGTAGCTGCAAGGAGACTCCGGGAGGTCACCCCGGGGTGGGGGCAGCTTGGGGACCTTCGGCAGCACGACCCTGCCCACTCTCCCTCCCCCTCACGTCCCACCCACAACCCCCTTCTGCGCCCTCTGACCCTGCAGCCAGGCACAGCCTGCCCTCTGCACGCAGCACCTCCCATCCCGTGTCCTCTGGCCACACCCCCGCGCCCCTCTCCCTAGAAAACCTCCCGCAGGTCATCTCCGGGTCCGGCACTCTCTCCTCTGTCCCAGGTGGACGGCGGGCTCCCTGGGGGGCACCCCCACCCCAGCACGGAGCCCCGGCCGGCCGCCAGCGCACAGCCAGGGCCCAGAAATGAAGGTGCTGAGTCCACTCGGAAGGGAGGGCCCCGCTGTCACAGCGGCCAGGTTATGCCCAGCGGAGGAGGGGGACCCAGCCTGACGGCCGGCTGGCTCCCCCAACGGGCTCTGAATGGGGGCTCGAGGGGAGCGACTGGCCAAGAACGAGGGGCAGGAGACACGGACATGGGGGGCCAGGAGCCACGCGCCCAGACGTCCGTGGAGGGCCCCACCTGGAGCAGCTCCTCCTCCAGCTGCAGGGCCCGCGTCTTGAGCTCCCGCAGCGCCTCCTCCTTGCTAGTGGCCGCCGCCCGCAGCTCAGCCTCCAGCCGCTGCTCCAGGCTCTGGTACCTGTGGGACAGTCCTTGGCACCTGCCCCCACTGCCCCTGCCTACCCCTCTCTGCCCCCGGGCACCGCCCCACCTCTCCTGCTGACTCTCCTGCTGCCGCAGAAACTGCTGGCGCTCCAGAGCCGCCTGCTCCAGCTCCCCCTGCAGCCGCTCCAGCCGGGCGCCCAGCTCCTGGCCCCGCTGCACGGCCTTCTCCAGCTCCTGTGGGCAGGGGGCACTCAGGACACAGGCAGGCCCCCGGCCAGCGGGCAGGGAGGGCCGGAGTCCTGAGCCAGGACACCTGACTGTGGGGGCTCTGCCGTCCTGGCCCATCTCTGTAGCCCGCGGGGTCCCCGCTCCCCCGCCTGTAAATGGGCACAGAGCCCGGTCACCCTGCAGGGTGGGTATGAGAGAGCGGGACTGGCAGCCTGCAGGGGCGAGGGGAACCCCTGGGCCGCGCCTTCACCTCTCTGAGCCCGCGGGTCCTCATGCACCCCACAACGGCCGGACAGGCCCTCCGCACCGAGGCGGCCCGGGCCATGTGCAGCAAGCAGCCTGGGCGCCCCGGCCGCAGCGGGATGGCGACAGAGGACAGGAACTCGGTGACCACAGTGGGGGAGGGGCGGCCGGGCGCTCCCGCCCCTGTCCTGGCAGTTGGGCCACACCACTGCAGGGGAGGGCCCAGCGGGACGGAGGGCGAACCATTCAGAGGTGGGGGCCCCGGCAGGATGAAGCCACAGGGAAGGGCCCCCAAAGTCCTGCCTCAGACCACGTCCACGGCCTTTGCCCCCATCTTCCTGGCGTAGCAGCCCCACCTGCCTGCCCTCCCCAGCTGCACTTCCGGACACCCTTGGCCACTGCCTCTCCCTGAAAAACCTACAAGTCCCCTGAGGCCTTGCTGCCACTGGCCACAGTCCCCAAGGGCTGAGGAGGGGAGCAGCGCCCCTCTGCTGCTCCTCCCACCTCCTCCGCCCCGCTAGCCCCCAAGGCCGGGCCCCTCACCCCTGGCTCCCTGGCTGGCCCCGCCACACCCAGCTGCCCGCAGCTCCACCAGGAAATATCCCAAATTCCCCTCTCTATTCTCAGCCTCTTCCACCCTTGCTCCAGAGCCCGCTCTTCCTGTCGGCCGGCCCTGCCCTCTCTGCCCACCTGCGGGCTTCCTCTCCGTGGTCAGGCCCCGCTCTGCCTCCACCTCCTTGCCCGGAGCCTGTGAGTCAGGTAGCTCTAGTTCCTGTTTTACAGGTGAGCACAGCAAGACCCGGAGAGGTGAAGGAACTTGGGCCAACCGCACAGCTGAAGTGGGGACCTGGGGCTTGGCGCGGCCCTCGGGCTCCCCCTCTCACCCACACCCAGGGCGCACAGCCCAGGCCCAGTCGGCACAAGGCCGAGCCCACGGCCGCACGGCACCCCGTCCTCTCCCATCGGTCATCCCTCCGCTCTGAGCCTCTGAATCTGTGTCCTAAAACCAGGAGGCGCCCTCAAGCTGGAAGAGGTGCCGCGGCGCCTCCCATGCCTCGGGCCTCCTCCACTTCCCCTGAGGCCTCTCGACCTGCCCCTGACCACTCCAGCCCCTTAACCACCGGCCCTGACCACTCACGCCTGTAAACCCGCTCGAGGCTCCCGGGCCTCATGAAAGGAGCCGCAGCTCCTTCCTCTGCCTCCTTCCTCCTCTAGGAAGGAAGCTCAAGTCTGCTAGTGAGTCCCGATGTTGCCTCCCCCTCACCCCACCCCTGCACTTTCCTGGTTACCGCCATCCTCGCTCCTCCTCCAGGAAGCCTTCCAGAACATGCCCCGGCCCGAGCCAGTGGGCTTCCTGGACCCACAGCACCCCACACCATCCTGAGGCCACTCCAAACTACCAGGCCTGGCACGGGGGCTGCCCAGAGCATGCTAAGTGGGTGAAGGAGCCTCAGGCCGCCCTCTCCTGCAGCCCAGCCAGCCAGCCTCACCTGCCCCCGGGGCCACTGACAGCCTCCACCAGCCCAGGCCCCCACGCGGCAAGTGCCCTCCTCAAGCCCCCTGCACAGGTGTGCCCGCACGCACGGGTGCCCCCTGCCTGGAGAGGGAGCACTAACCCTCAGAGCCAGCCCCACGCACCCCTGGCCCCAGGCCCCGCCGCCTGCCCCGGCGCTGCGTGTCCCCAACAACCTCAAGTCTTTGCACGTTTGCTCCTTCTGATGAGACGTCCTCCCCCTTGGTGAGATCTTGGCCATTCAGGGCCGTCCCTGAAACCTCCTTGTCCCCACACTGGCACCAGCACCCCCTCCTCCGGCTCCTTCAGCTCTTGGCTCTTAACAGACGATAGGTCTCAAGGACAACGCAGAGATAAACTGTCTGATTCAACAATGACGCTGAGGGCCTCCCTGGTGGCGCGGGGGTTAAGCACCGCACTACGAAGCACCCATAGCCACTGCAGCACGAGTTCGACCCCCGGCCAGGGAGGGACCCACAGGGCGCAGCAGCCCTCTCCTGCCTCCCCGCTGCTCCCCTCAGCAGTGTGTTTCAGTCAGCCTGCCTGTTCTGCTCCCCGCTCTGTCTCTGGGGAATGCTCTCCCCCACACACCTCTGGTCTGTACCCCAGTGCTTGTATGCATCAATAAATACATCTTTTAAATAAATAAATAAACAAAGATAACGCTGTGTCCATTATCTTCCTGAGCTTTTCAACAGACCCGCTGAGGCAGCAAGCAGCACCCCATTTTACAGAAGGAGGCCTCTGGGTGGAGGTAGGTACATTGCCAGGGTTGGAAAGCCGGCATCCAAATCCAATGCCTCCTATAATCTCCCACCAGCACAGCCCCCACCAGCACAGCCCCCCACCAACACAGCCCCCCACCAACACAGCCCCCCACCAGCATAGCCCCCCACCAGCACAGCCCCCATCAGCACAGCCCCGCCCCAGTACAGCCCCCACCAGAGGTGTCCCAGGCCAGGGGTCTTGGAAGGCAGCAGTGGACTGAGTCTGTTTCCAGCCCCAGATCGGTGCTGGGCACGCAGTGGCTGCTGACGGTGCTGGGCACGCAGTGGCTGCTGACGGAATTAACACCCCCCAAGACCTGGCCTGGAGCCCCTTCCCCAGATGCGGCCGGCGGGAGCCCCGACTTACCTCCCCGAGGGCCTGCCTCTCCTGGCGCTCCCTCTCCACCTCCTCCAGACGGCGGCGGCTCTCCCCCTCCAGCACCTGCAGCCGTTCCTCGGCCTGCTCAGCCCGGGCCCGCAGTCTGGGCCCCTCGCGCTCCCACTGCCTCCGTTCCCGGCCCGAAGCGGTCAGCGCCTCCGCCAAGGCCTCCCGCTCCCGCGAGGCAGCCTCCAGCTCGCGGCCCGCGGCCTCCACGGCCTCCCTCAGCCGGGCGAGCTCCCCGGCCCGGGCCTGGGCCTCCTGGTGGGCCTCGGCCTCGGCCTTCCGCGCCTGGGCCAGGTCCTCGGAGAGGCGGGCGGCCTCCGCGCCCCGGGCCTCCAGCCTCCGGGCCTGGGCCTCCAGCTCAGCGTGCAGGACTTCAGCCTCCCTGCTCAGCCTCGCCAGCTCCTCCCCGCCGGGTGCCCCTTCAGACTGCAGGTGCGGCGTCCGCTGGCCGGCCAGCCCCTCCGGCCTCTGCTCATGCCCCCTGGCCTCGCGCTGCTCCTCGGGCAGGCCCAGCCTGGGGCCTGGGGTGTCCTGCTCAGCCGGCCGCTCAGGGACGCCGAGCTCCGAGGGCCCCAGCACGTGCCCAGGGCCCTCCCGGCTCGGCCCCCGGGCCTCGGGCTCGGCCTGCCCTGGCCCTGCTCCTGCCGAGGCCTCGGCTGGAATTCTGCTCTCCGGGCCCTGAGGCCGGGCCGCGGAGGCGGGGGTCTGGGGAGGGGGTCCATGGCCCGCCGTCCCCAGGGGCTCCTGTGTCTCTGCAGTGGGGCCTGACTGCAGGGGCATTCCACCTGAGGCGGGGGCAGCCGGAGCGGCCGGGGCAGCCCTCTGGGGAGGCCGCTCCTGCACCTGCGGGTCTGGGGCAGGCGCTTGGGACCGCGCGGCAGGGCCCTCAGGAGCTGCGTCTGACCCCGGGAGGGCCAGGTCCAAGCCCGGGGGGCCTTCAGCCCCAGCCTCGTCCGCCCGGCCCTGGGGGCCACGGGGGTCTTCGGGGCAGGGCTGGGCAGCGGCGGCCGGCTCTGGAACCACAGGGTCCTCGCTCTGCTCCTCCAGCAGGGGGCGCTGAGGGCACATGGCAGACGGGTCAAGCCCAGCGGCGGGAGGTGGCCAGGAGACCTGCAGGAGGTGGGGCCTCACCTGGCCAGGGGGCTGGGCCTGCAGCGCCTGCAGCAGGCCTCGGAGCTCCAGGTTCTCCAGTTCCAGGCTGCGCAGCCGCCCAGCCTCCGCCTCCCTCACCTCATCATGCAGCGAGGGGGCCGCGCCTGGCAGGGGCACTGGGGAGCACAGGGCAAGGTCAGGACCCCCCACCCTGCGCCCTCACCCGCCTGGGCTCCCCACCCCATGTGGGCAGGGGATGAGCCGAAGGCCACGCCCACTGCAGCTGCAGGGCGGCCCCCACCCCACGGCCCTGTGCCCCCACGCACCCTCCCCAGCAGAGTCGGGGGGTGGCTCCAGGCCCCGCTGAAGCTCCAGCTCCAGCTCCACGTTCTCCTCCATCAGCTGGTCCACTTGATGCCGCAGAGAGGCCAGCTCCTGGGGGAGGGCAGGGTCAGGCCCGGTGCCCAGCTAGAGCCACAGGGACCACGGGCGCCGGGCCCAGCTGGGGCCTCACCGCGTGGGCCTCGCCGAGCCGGGTGCGCAGCAGCAGGTTCTCACGCTGGGTCTCGTGCAGCCGGGCGCAGCGGTCCTGCGCGGCCTCCAGCTGCTCCTCCAGCAGGGCCTTGGAGGCCTCCAGCGCCCCCGCGAGCACCCGCTCCTCCTGGCGGGGCAGAGAGGACCCGAATGTGCTGCTGCGGCTCCCCCAGCAGCCCGGCCTAGCTGCAGGTCCCTCCTCCCCTCATCGCCCCAGTCCAGCGGTGTCTCCGGCCGAGGCCCAGCCCTGCTCCCCAGCCCACCCTGGCGGTGGCACCCCTCTGGGCCTCCAGCTCCCACGCTCCCGCGGGGGCCCCACCCCAGGGGGCCTGGCCCCAGAGACGACCTTGCCCTTCCTCAGATGGCAGGCGCCGCCCACCTCCAGCTGGCCCCGCCCACCTCCAGCTGGCCCCGCCCACCTCCAGCTGGCCCCGCCCACCTCCAGCTGGCCCCGGCAGGCCTCCGCGGCCTGAGCCCGCTCCCTGCAGCGACGCAGCTCCTCCTGCAGGCGGGGCAGGCGGCCGGCCCGCTCCCGCAGCGCCTCAGCCTCCTCGCGGTACAGCTCGGCCCGCTTGGCCTGTCCCGACAGCGCCTGGGTCTGGCCAAGGGTGCAGAGCTGGGAAGGGGCGCTGGGGTCCAAGCGGTCAGGGATGGGAGGGGCGGGTGGGGCAGAGCGACAGCAGGGAGGTGCGGGAGGGGGCAGAGGCGGGCCGCCTGGTGCACCTCTTGACGCAGCCTGCGAATTTCAGCCTCCAAGCCCTGCACCTCCGCCTGGGAGTCCAGCAGCAACTCAGCCTTCTCCTCCCTGGAGGCAAGGGACGCTGGAAGGACTGGGGACGCCTCCTCGGGCCTCTCCCGCCGGCCCATCAGGTCTGGAGCCCCCGCGGCTCTGCCCGCAGGTCCCGACCCCCCAAGGTGCTCACAGCTCCAGCCGCAGGCGCCGCAGCTGGGCCTTGCTGTTGGCCAGCTGCAGGGTCAGGTGGTGCGAGGGGCCCTCGGGGGTCGTCCTGGTAGGAGCCTCAGGCAGCAAGGGCACTGAGTCTCGTTCCAGCAGCAGTTCAGCCAGCCGCTGTCAGAGGTCAAGGGTCAGGGGTCAGGAGGAACCCATCCCCAAGCCCTGCCATCTGCCCCTCCGCAAGGGGAATCTGGCTGTCCGGTCCTGCTGGCCTAAGACGCTCAACCCGCCCCAGCCCTGGAGCCCACCCCCATACACGTGGGCCGCGGTGCTTCCATTCTGGAGCGCCCCGCCCACCTGGGCCCCCAGGTCACGCTCCCGCGCCAGCCTCTGCAGGGTCCCCATCAGGCTCCGGGTCAGCACCTCCAGCTCCAGGGGGGCCAGGTCCCCAGGCTCCGGCCCCGCCAGCGCCAGCACCAAACCTGCCCCAGGCTGGGTCACCTGGGTGGGGGCCGAGAGAGCAGCTGAGGGGAGGCGGGGGCGGCAGGTGTCGCCGGGGCAGGGGCAGCCCTGGGCGTGGGCAGCCGAGTACCTGCTGGATGGCAGCAGCCAGCTCGCTCTGGACCTCCAGGCTGAGGCCCCGGATGTGCCGGATGAAGAGCTCCCGGTGCTCGCACTGCAGGGAGGCGGGGCCCGGGCTGAGCAGTCTCCCGCCCCGCCCCCCAGCCCAAGCACCTGCCCCATCACCCGCACCCCGCCCGCCCGCCCCATCACCTGCACCGAGGCCCCCAGCAGCAGCCGCAGGATGGTGTCCAGCGCCTCCACCGCCTCCTCTGCAGGGTGCAGAGCACAAGGTACAGGCATTAGGGGGGACGCTCCCTGCTGGCGCAGCAGGTCAAGCGCCGCACTGTGAAGCATCCACGGCACAGCAGCACGAGTTCGATCCCCGGCCAGGGGAGACCCACAGGGCGCAGCAGCCCTCTCCTGCCTCCCGCTGCTCCCCTCAGCAGTGTGTTTCGGTCCGTGCGCCTGTTCTGCTCGCCACTCTGTCTGGGGTGGATCCTCTCACTCCACCCCCGCAACTCTGGCCTGTACCCCAGTTCTTGTGTGCATAAATAACCCTTTTTAAAAAGGGGGGGTGGGGGAGGGCAGGATGGGGGTGTCGGGAGAGAGCACCTGAAAAGGGGTCAAACCCCAACGTCTGGAGGTCTGGGGGCGGCAGCAGGATCAGCAGCTGCAGCTCCTCCTGGGGCAGAGTGGGGGGCAGCGTGAGAGAGGCCCCCGGCCTCCTGCACTCGGCTCCGCCCGCCCCGTACCTGGTAGAAGTGCCCCAGCCGGCACCACAGGTGGCTCAGGTTCCGCACCCGCCGGGCTGCGGGGCTGTCACGGCCCCGGAGCATCCTCGGGCCCCCTCGGGAACTGGGGGCGCTGTGGGCACAGGGGTGACAGGTCAGAGGGGCAGTGGGGGCCCCACCCTCAGCCAAGTCCCCGCTGCCCGCAGGCACCTCCCACCAGGGTGACCCTCGTCCGCCCTCCGAGCCCCGCAGCCACTGACATGATGCCCAGCACCCGAAGGAGCAGGGCCCCATCGCTGAGACGCAAGAAGCTCTTCTGGGGGCAGAGCAGCCCCCCTGCTTCCTCCTCTTCGTCCTCCTTTGGCTCGTCGGGCTCCTCAGCCTCCCCCACCAGCCCAGCCAGTCCCAAGGCCTGCGGAGCAGAGACGGCAGTGCCGGGCGGGAGTCCCCGAGAGAGTGAACCCAGCCCCTTGCCTGGCCCGCAGCCCCTCCAGCGCCCCGCCGCCCCCTCCCCGCCCCGCCCGGGCCCCCTCCCTGCCCCCACCCGAGCTCACTCCCCAGCCCTGGCCGGCTCACCCAGGTGGCCAGGCTGCCACTCAGGAAACCTCGGAGTCTGGGCCCGTCGCCCCCATCCATGACGGGCCGGGGCGCTGGTCCCACCGCGGCAGCTACACCTGCCCGAGAGGAAGAGGAAGTCCCGGGTGGGGGATCCCAGGCCTGGCCACAGACACCCTGTGTGCTTCCTCCTTCCGGGTGCTGGAGCCCACGCGCCCCAGCCGGCCCAGGGCCCGCTCGCCACCGCATCCCCCCAGCACCTCCAGCAGGGCCAGCCCACGTGTGCAGGGGCCCTGAGGTCAGAACCCGGGCGCAGGGCCTGCAGCTCTGCCAGCCCGTGTGCCGGGCTGGACGCGCCCTCCATCCCCGGGCCTCGTTTTCCCAACTCAAAACCAGGGGGTGATCTTGGTTTTGCGCCCCGCAAGGCCCCTGCCCCTCTGACCCTCGCATGGTGAGTCTGGACAACCACACCCACGCTCTCCTTCACCCGCCTTCCCTTCCCCTTTCTCCAGGTGTCCCCCACCTGCCGCCTTTCCTTCCCTTTCTCTCACTGTCCCCCACCTGTGGGGCCCAGGCCCAGCCAGCCGCCTGAGTCCCAGCCAGCGAGAGCACCCTCCTCTCCGCCTGGGCGCCCCCGCCCTCTGCACACGGTGGGCCGAGGCAGTGCGCCCTGTGCGGGTGGCCGGGTGCCAGAAGGCAGGGGCGAGCGGCAGTGTCCTGGGGAGGCAGGTGACCGGCAGTGTCCTGGGGAGGCAGGTGACCAGGAAGTCAGGCTGCAGCGCGGGGCAGGGGTCCAATCTCTGGGGACACGGCAGGGAAGGCACGCTGGAGGGGCTCCAGGCTGGGGCTGGGTGGGGTTGCAGGGGGACCTTCCAGGCAGTGCAGACTGTGCAAGGGGCCGTGTACATCTCAGAAGTGACCGTGGCTCATGGTCCCAAGAAGCTCTTCCGCACTGCCATCCCGCGGTCAGGGAACTCGGTGGAGTGGTCTTCTGATTTCTGACCTAGTTGCCAGTGCCCACACTTCAAAACCATCACACCCTGCAGACCGGGCAGCAGAGGCTTAGAGAAAACCCCAGAGGCAAGAGCAGAAGCCCCAAAGCCCCGGGAGGGGCCGGTAGGGTGTCAGCCACAGCCCCAGAGCGGAGCCCAAAATAGGCGTGCTCTGCAGGACTGCAGAGCTGGTGCAAGAGGCCGCCTCAGGCCGGCCGCCTGTTTGTGGGGGAGGAGGGAGGGGGGACCAGAGCGGCTCCCCCACACTAGCCATGGCCCTCACAAGGGGACAGCAAAACCACAGACAGAGCTGCCCTGGCAGACTCTAAAGGGGAAAGAGCTTCCCAACACCATGAACAGTTGATTCTACTTCTCTTTTCCTTTTTATGCATGCATGGGAATTATGCACGATCAGAACGTAGGTCTAAGTCAAGAAGAGTTCCTCCGGGAAGTATAAAGCAAAGATTCGGTGATGAAAGAGCCTGGGGATATAGTTAACGGCAGCATCCTTTCTGTCCTCGGTGGCTTCGTTCACAGCCAATGACATCTTAGATTTGATGAAATATGGAGTAACGAGAGCAGCAGCCACGGCAAAGCCAGACGCAGCACGAGCCAGACCTAGGGACGAGCACGTCACACTGAGCCACTTATTTGCTCTGCACAAGTCTGCAAAATAAGGAGGATGGACGATCGCAAAGGAGGAAACGGACCCAGAGAGGTTTAGTAACTTGCCCGGGGTCACACAGCTACTGAGTGGCCCAAGCGGCTGAAAGAAGGCAGTGGGGCCAGAGCAGCCCAAGAAAGGGCTCGTGCTCACGGTGAGCAAGGTCCGGCCAGCCGCAAGGTCCAGCCCGGCCAGCGGTTTGTGGAAGAGCCAGCCTGCCTGCCTTCAACCCTCCCGGGATGCAGCGAATAAAGCTCCCAGGAGGTTGCTGTGAGATTCCACAAGCCGGTGCGCATTAAATGGCCCCTGGGGTGGCCGCTAGCCACAGTCTTAATAATATCAGGGGCCCTGACAGACGGCCCCTCTGCAAATCGCACCCCTCTCTGTCCCCCGAGGACCCCGGTCCAGAGTCCCCGGAGAACCTGCTCCGAGTATCATCTCCTAGTGCCAAGGCCCTGCCCGCTCACGGTGCCGCGTCACCCGCCAGCCCGCAGTCAGGGACCGTGTCCCCATTGCTCTCACTTCTGTCACTGCGGACACGGTCGGCTGCACCTCTGCCTGGTCCTCTGCAGGGGTGCAGCTGAGTCAGCAGGGCTTGTGGGGTGCGGGAGTGGAGGTGGAGGCCTCGCTCATCCACTGGCACAGAGGCTCCATCAGCTGTGAAAGGGGGAATGGTCACTAGAGGCTGACAGTGGCCACTTCCTTTGGCTAGATTTTTCTTTAAAATGTTTGCAGGGCCTCCCTGGTGCACAGCCGTTGAGTGCCTCACTGTGAAGCATCCGCGGCACAGCAGCGTGAGTTCGATCTCCGGCCGGGGGGGAACCCACAGGGCGCAGCAGACCTCTCCTGCCTCCCCGCTGCTCCCCTCAGCAGTGTGTTTCAGTGGATCTGACTGTTCTGCTCCCCGCTGTGTCTCTGGTGACTCCTCTCACTTCCCATGACTCTGGCCTGCACCCCAGCTCTTGTGTGCATAAATAAATAAATCTTTAAAAAAAAACTCAAGACAATAAACAACAAACAAACTGTCTTGTGGGTAAATATCATAAGTATTTGCACAGGCCCTTCCTTCTCTCCCTTTTCGGGGAGCCCAGTACCCGCTGCTCCGAGCACGGGGATCTGGGACATGGGCAAGAGGAGCCGATGACAGCAGCCGACAAAGCCAGCGGCTGTTCTCTGCCTGCCACCTCCCTCGGGGCTCAGCTTCCAGTGAGCACAGGTAGGGGTGGGAAGGACCTGCCTCTCAATTCCCTTCTAGTTTTGAATTTTCTGGATAGCTCGCGTCCGACCCCAAGGTGGGCGGGAGGCTCTGGGGCTGGTGAGCAGAGGCTGGTAGGCCCAGGCAGGCCGCAGCCGGCTCCAGCCGGAGTGGGGGTCAGCGGGTCAGAAAGTGCTTCTCCCCACTCCTGCTGCCGTTCAGAGCCCCACCCCACACCCCAGCAGCCTGGCCGGGGGCCCAGCTCCCTAACCAGCGGGCTCAGGGCCCAGGCTCACAAACACAGAACAGTCTGTAGACCCTCCGGGGCCTGGCCCGGCCTGCAGTGCTGGGAGGGGGTGTGGCCGTGTGACCATTCACCACCTGGGAGCTGTAATAGTGGAGCCAGAATGGAGAAGGGCAGAAGCCGGGTGGAGTGGGAGGAGGAGGCTGGGGAGGGCGGCCCGGGCTCTCTGCCCAGCACACCGGCCGGCCGCGGCCTGCAAGCCCAGCCCCACACCTGACCTCGGCCAGCGCTCCCCGCCACTGCTCTGGGGCACCTGCCTGAACTCGCCTGAGGCTCTCAGCACCCAGCCTCCTCCAGGCAGCCCCCAGCCCTGGAGGACACACCTGGAAATAGTACCCGGCTCGGGACTCCCCATCCTGCACCCCACACACCCCCTCCTGCCCCGACCCCTCGCTCTACGGCTCCAACCCAGCGGCTCCTATCTAAAACAGACCTTCCCTTGGAAAGCGACCCCGTCTGCCCCCTCCAGTCTGGTCCGCTCCTCATCCCCCTGGCTTGCGCTGCTCCCCTCTAGAGTAGCCACCACGGGCAGGGGTGTCGTGGGGTGTCCGTGGCTGCAGAACGCGGTACGTGCACCACGTAGAGGCCGCCGTGCGCCCACCGCAGCAGCTCCGCTGTCCGCGTGTCTTCCTCACCCAGTCTCCTCCACAGCCGCAAACACGGCCTCTTGACCAGGAAAAACAGAGAGGTCAAGTCACTTGCTCAGGTCACACAGCCAGGAGGGACAGGCCAAGAGACAGAAGCCAAACTAAGGTTTCTGACCCAAGAATTCCTGTTTCAGAAAAGAGGGCAGGAGGCGCAGAGGGCAGAGGCAAGGAAGGCAGCTGAGTGACCTGGCTCTCGGCAAGCAGGGCTTCACCCCTCCTCACCACCTGGGCTGGCTGGCCAGAGAGCAGAGCTGGCGCCTGGGGCTGGTCAGCTGCGGAGGCCCGCGCTGCCCTCGCCCTCGCACTAAAGCTAAAGCGGGCACATCAAGGCCAGCTCCCGGGAAACACCCACCCAAGCCGCAAGGGCCTTCCAGCCCCTGTCCTTCCCTGCGGGGAGAGGCAGGAACACACCACAGGGCGGGGCTGGTGCCCCTGAGGTCCCAGACACCAATCAAACCACCAGGAGCCCTGGCCCCGCGGTGCACAGGGGGAACAGTGGAGAAATGCACCTGAGCCACGCAGGCACAGGGACGCACCCAGATGCTGGCCAGGCTCCTAGCAAGCCCGCGCAAGGCCGGAATCCATCTCCCTTCTCCTGGTCCCCAGCCCAGGCCTCACCCTGTCCTCTGCACCTCCAGGCCTAGCACAGGCTGTTCCCACCACCTGCAACACCCTTCCCACCTCTGCTCACCTGGCTGAGCCATGCACTGTTCCACCACAGTTAGCAGTCACCTCCCCCCGCCTTGCCCCCGTGGGTAGGAGTCCCTCTTCCTCACCCCCACACCTGACCCATCTTCTGCCTCACAGCCCCCCTGTGCTGCCCGCAAGCCCTTATCTGGGGTCTGGCGCCCACACTGGACTGGGAGTGCATGGGGGGCTCAGGGACAGAGCTGCAGCAGTGCCTGGAGCAGTGCCTGACAATGGCTTCTCCCCCATGCCCCCACTTTGTCCCCCGAAACCCAGCATGATGCCAGACACAGAGGAGACTCTCAGCAAGCTGCCTCTGGATGCAAGACACCTGCTGGGACTATGGGATGCGTGGGGGAGAGGAAGGACCCAGGAGCCTGAAGAGGCCTTTCACAACCGGCCAGCGTCCGCAGGTGCCCCAGCACGCTGAGGAGACACAGGCAGCGTCCTCCGGGAGACGCGAGTGGGATGAAAGTCCATCCTCGTGGTGGTGAGGGCTGCTCAGCTCGGGGAGAAGACTGAAAACCACTGACGCGCACGGGCGCAAGGGGTGTGTTATCTGATGTGGGAGTTATACGTCCTTTGATGGGGCAGAGGTGGGGTTCTCATGGACCAGCTCAAAGCCAGGAGCAGGGGCAGGCTGCTTCCTCAGCAAACAGAGCCGACCTGCAGTCGGGGGGTGGAAGAGGGAGGAGCTTGGAGGACCCACAGGTAATGTACCTGTGACTAGGACTGTGGAGACCGAGGTGGCAGGGACAGAGGCTTGGAGAGGGGTCACTGCTACGGGGAATCTGAGGTGACCACGCGGGGATCTGGGACAGCCTAGGGTGTGCCCCTGCCAAGGTAGATGGGGCTGCAGGGAGGTGACATGGCCCCTTGGGAGTCCATGGAGCCCCCAAAGTTCCCTTTGCCCAGAGGCAACCCCCTCTGTGGCTCCCACTGCTTGTTGCCCAACCAATATCCCTTCTCCCTTAGCACCCCTAATCTTTAGCTAGACGAAAGGCAATCTGGAATAAAATCTGTGTTCTCCAGCCTCTCTTGTCGTTATTACAACTGTGTGACTAAGTTCTACTCAGTGAGATAAGTAGAAATGATACATGGCAACGTCCAGAAAGTTTTCTTTTTTTTTTTTTAAGATGTATTTATTTATGCACACAAGAGCTGGGGTACAGGCCAGAGGTGGGGGGGCGGGGTGAGAGGAGTCACCAGAGACAGAGCGGGGAGCAGAACAGGCAGATGGACTGAAGTACACTGCAGAGGGGAGCAGCGGGCACAGCAGGAGAGGTCTGCTGCACCATGTGGGTCCCCTCCCTGGCCGGCTGCAGGGATCGAACTCGTGCTGCGGTGGCTGCGTTTGCCTCATAGTGTGTTGCTTAGCCCACTGCGCCAACAGGGAGGCCCCCGAAAGTTTTCTTAAAAGACAGCCGGCAACGGGGCTTTCCAGCTCCTGCGTCCTGCGGGCTGGGCTGAGAGGGCCAGACGTCAAGCAGCCACCTTGGGCTGGGAGGTAGAAGTCACGCGCTTAAAATGGCAGAGCAGCAGGAGTGTGGGCCCTCACAGCCATGTTGCTGCCACACTCGCCTTTGAATGTCAACCCTCCTGCTGTTTATCTGAGCTGAGTCTCTGTATTGGGTCACTGGTATTTACTCTCCAGCAAGCCTAGCGCAAATTCAGACCCACCTAGACCAAGACTATGCTGAAACTGTAACAGGTGGTCCCCAGGACAGGGGGAAGTTCCAGAATCCCGGTTCCGCCCTAAGTGGGTGGAAAGTGGGTGGAGCTGAGCAGGGAAAGAAGATTCTGCAGAGAGGAGGACAGAAGGAAGGGAGGAAGCAGGAGGCAGGATGGAGAGCAGCAAGGAGACCTGGAGGAGGCACATGGAGCAGAGGGACATGTGAAGAAACTGCGCTTGCTTCTTGGTCTCGGACTGGTTGGAACAGATGTGGGTGAGAGACCCGCGGGGAGGTGAACAATGGCAGCTTTCATCTTGATTTTGAGTTTGCTCTTTTCCTCCCGGATTTGTCTGACTCTTTCTGACCCTTTTCTATGGGTACTTTAGACGTGTGGCAGCTTTTAGGCCTTGCTTTGGGCCAGTCCTATTTGGCTGGACTTTTACCCTCAAGGAGATGGGTAACTGAATGCTTAACTTAGTCACTATGTTCTTTGTCCTTTCTGTATTGTACCCTGATTGTATTAAGTTCCATTCCATTAAAGGTTTTTATATGTTTGCCTTGAATCGGCGGATGGCAGAACCCATTCAGAGAGGGCAGGCTTGGGGCTTCTGGGTGCTCCTCTCCCTGCCCTGTAACAGAACCATGAGAACCAGTCCAGAAAGCTGAAGAAAAAATGCTCTTGGGGCCTCCCTTGTGGTCCAGGGGTTGAAGTCTCAGCACTATGAAGCTATCGCAGCCACTGCGGCCTGAGTTCAATCCCCGGCCAGGGAGGGGACCCACAGGGCGCAGCAGACCTCTCCTGCCTCGCCCGCTGCTCCCCTCAGCAGTGTGTTTCAGTCAGTCTGCCTGTTCTGCTCCCCGCTCTGTCTCTGGTGACTCCTCTCACCCCCACAGCTCTGGCCTGCACCCCAGCTCTTGTATGTACAAACAAGTCTTAAAATAAAATTCAAGCAAATAATTTTTTAAAAAAATAGCACTGTCTCTTCGTCACCTTCTTCACTTCTCTTTCCCAAAACCTGTGTTCAGCATTTCCTGTCTCCCATCCAGAACAGGGTGCCGTATCACACTAAGAAGCCAGGATCCCCGGCTTAAGCCAGGAGAGCCGAAGCAAGTATAAAACACATGGCCGACTGCCGTATGTTGAAGAACACCAAGAGTCTGCGTGTGTACACAGCTATTGCACAACCCTCTCCAGAAGCCATGCACACACTTGTGCACACCACACACGACGTCCTCTCTGCGGCCATTCCTCGGTGCCTGGGTGGCCAATTCTGCCGCCACCAGCGGGGGGGTCATCCTTTGGGTCAGAAGCTTCCAGGGCTCCTGGTTGGCCGAGGCCCAGGGATGCCGGGATCCCACCGACCTCTCCGGGAAGCTCACAACGTACTCGCTAAGGCCACTAAAAGCTTCCCCTGGGGCCCCGGCCCTCGCTGTGGGGCTCCAGCTGCCAGCCCAGCTCTGGAGAAGCCCGGGGCCTGGAGACGATGGATAATAAGACATTCGCCAGCCCGTGATGAGGAAACTGAGGCCTTGTCCCAGAATCACTGATAGAGTGGGGTGCTTGGCCTCTCCCCTAATGCCAGGCGCTCATCCCCCACCCCCGCAGAGCTGGGGGTACTCCAGCTAGGGGGTACTCACTGGGCCCTGGGTACGGTGGGTGCTGAAGGCTGAGTTAATGCCCCGGCCCCCCACCACCACACCTTGTGGTGGGCGGGGGATGGGGGGTCCCACTTAAAGCTGAAGGGCGCAGGGCGAGGAAAACTCAATCACAGCCCAAGCTACACACTTCTCAGTAGCCGGTCGGAATCCGTCTGGATGCGGGGCCCAAAGCCTGGTACCTCAGCTCTGCCGACGCCTCCTGGGTGGGGGTAGGGGGCTCCCCTGGAAATTGTGGAAGGATTTTAGGGGTTCCTCGGCGCAGAGTCTTGGTTTTAATAAACACGCATCTGAATGTGTACACACCCACACACGCACCCTCACGGATTTTCTAGGGATAAGAGAATTGCTCTGAGCGGTACTTCAAAGGAAGTCTCGGAGAAGAGAAGGCCCAGAGCCGCCCACGCCTGGCCTGGGGCAGTCAGGACCGTGATGGGGCAGTGCTGGGCAGAGTCTCTGGTGTACTGGTCAGTCAGTTTTAACGTTGGCCCTTTGGCCGCCAGCCCCAGAAGGTCAAGCCTGCTGCAGCGGGCGCAGACCCTGACCCCACGTGGCCCTCATCTCCGGGCAGAAGCTGTCTGCCCTGGAAGCGGGGCTCTTCCTGCAGAGGTTGGCCTGGGGCCCTCCACTACCCCCGCAGTTCACAGGACACTCCCGGCCCCACAAACAGCCGTTCTTCCAGGTCACCCCACCTGAACCCCACCTGCAGACAGAAGAGGCCACCGGACCCTGGAAGTCCCCCACCCTGGCTAAGAGGGCAGAGCAGTGGCTGCAGGGCCCTGGAGGGGCCACTTCCCCTCAGAAGCCGAGGCCTCAGCAAGCCCAGATAAGAGGCGGCTGGAGGAAACGGGCCTCGGAGGGCAGGAAGGGAGACTGCGCCCGCTGATAGAGGGACCAAGGTCTGCAGGGAATGCAGGGTGCCAGCCTGCAAGTGTAGGGCTACTGCGCCGCCACCTCCCAGTGCACCACGAGGCCCTGAGGGCCCAGCTGTGAGCACAGCATGGCAGGAGCTGGGGGGACCCCATTTGCCCCAGTCTGGGAGCCCTGAGGGGTGGCAGGTTGTGGGGGAGAACTGAGGGATGAAGGTTGGTGGCAGGCTTCGGCAGGGAGGCTGGGCCCTGCCAAGCACCCCATCTCGTGGACACCACCCCAACAGCCAGCCCCGTGAAGCTTCGGGCTTGCCCTCCCCCACACCCACGTCTCCACGCCCCAGGCCCATCTCCCAGACATCGCTGGTCGATCCTTCCCACACCGCCCGCCTGGCTTCCTCTCCCTGGGTGCACCCCAGTCCAGCTCCCCACCCACAAGCAGTGCCGGTGGGGATTCCTTCAGTGGCTTGGGGTGCCTGTGTGATGAAATGGCCAGCTGCTTCCTGGGGCCTGCGCTCCCCACCCTCCCCACTCCCCACTGCTGCAGCCTGGGGTTCCTCCACCCTCCAACCTTTGACCACTGGTCCCACTGCCTCAGGGCTGTGACCTCCTTGATCCTCCCCTGACCTTCTCTGTGACCTCTCAGTGGATGACCCAGGGGTTCATAGCTGGGGCCACAAATCCCGAGTTGCTCTCCAGCAGCCTGTGAGCCCCACCGCCCGCTCGGCCTCTACGGGAGCAGCGTGGGCGCTCAGGCCACACGGGGCAGCGGGGGTACCCCTCGCAGCAGCGCGCCAGCCCCTCGGAGGGCGAGCTCTCCAACACAGCAAGGTCTACTGACCGCTGGCTGCCTGCTTTCTAGAAACACGCCTCTGGCCTCACTTAGACTCCTCCCCCAGGGAGCCCTCCTGGGCTGAACGAGCACAGTCCCCACTGATGTGGCCCAGAGGCCCAGGCTGGAATGGGTGTGCTTCTGGAAGGGTCCAGTAATCTAAGAGAGCCATGGGCCTAGGGCCCAAACTGGGTAGTGGATACCTGGACCCCAGGCCCCTGCCCGGGAGTGTATGGTCTAAAGGAGACCCGCAGGCCCCCAGAGAGCAAATGTGGGTGTGGGAGCAAACCCAGCTTGCACCCACCAGGACCTTTCCAGAGGGCTCCCTCTGCACAGCTGTTCCTTCCCTGGCTCCCCAGACACTGGCCCTTTCTCAGCTTACGGACTGACGTGCTTCCAACGCCACCTTTCAAAGACCTTCCCTAACCACCCCTTAATTAACCAAGGTCCTTTCAGCCCTGCCCAAACCTCCAGCTCTCAGCTCTGTGCCTGTCCTGGGGCCTGGCCCTCAGCAAAGCCACGATCCCAAAGCAGGAGGCAGATGTTATCCAGAAGTATTTATTGCGGAAATTTGGCCAAGACTCCAATTGGTGGCCCTAGCCAAGGTCGTGCTGGGGGCCTGTGTCCGGGGCTGGACAGGCAGAGCAGGAGCACGTCTGAGCCGTGGGGCTCAGAGCTGGGAGAGGATGTTGGGGGCCAGGCTGCAGGTAAGGCCGGTGCCATCAGGCTCCACATTCAAGATCTTCACTACGCCATTCTCTATCAGCATGGAGAACCTGCCGGAGGAGGGAGTGGGTCAGGGGCAGCCAGGCCACAGGGGTGGGGGCCTGAGGGGAAGACCCTCCCACTTTACCTCTTCAGCCGCCGATTCCCAAAGAGAGGCACCAGTGAGTCATCCAGTAACAAGTCCGTCTCCTAAAGGAGAGCAGAGCAAAGGGTCAGAAACCCCCAGGCGGGGACAAGCCATTGGCTGCTCCCCCCGTTGACCAATGCCTCCAAGTCCCTGCCGGCGAGATCGAGGGCAGCAGCCACCTGAGTGTTACGGGACACGGGGGTGCGCTCACCTTCCCGAAGGCCCCGGTCGGGTCAGCCAGGAGTCGCACCTGAGGGGAGAGTCAAGGTCACGGGAGCAGCCTCCTGGGCGGCCCTGGCCCCGCCCAGGACCCACACCTCACCTTGCCTTCCGTTTTGTGGGCTCGTCCCCACTCTTCAGTCACAAAAACATCGTTAACGCTCAGACAGGCCACCACCTGGGCCCCCTTGGCCTTCAGAGCCCCAGCCTGCTCCACAAACCCCGGCAGGTGAGTCTGAGGAGGGGAACAAACAGGGACAGCTGCCAGGGCTGCACGCCCACCGACCCCGGCCCCTTCCCTCCCCTGCTTCAGCACCTTCACGTCACTTATTCTTTTTTCCCTTTTTGCCCTGGTCACTAGGAAGTTCAGATCCAAGCAGAAGGGGTCTGTGGTCAAACTTCCCACGGTCTTCTTTACCCAGGTCCTTCCTGTTCTGCGGCTACCAGCAGAGGGTAAAGCTGCCCGACGTAACTCCGGTCCCTTTCTCCTGTGTTCCTGATACTACTGCCTACAGTCACCCCGGATTTTCTGATTTACTTTCGTAACTGTCATGTGACCTAACGCTCTCGCTGGCCTGCTGCCTCCACGCTGCCACATGGAGGCTGAGGAACAATATAGACAGCGGTCTGAGTGCTGAGGACCAGACCAGACGGCAGGGCTCACCTTGGAACAGCCAGGAGTGAAGGCCCCGGGGACTCCAAACAGCACCCCCTTCTTGCCCTTGAACAGCTCTGCCAGGTTCACCTTGTTCCCAGGTTCCTTTTCAAACACCACCACTGAGGGGATGGCATCTCCCGCCTAGAGGAGCAACCGAGGGACCGAGGGTTAACGAGGCCAAGGGAAGGCGGGCAAGGGAGGTAATGGGAGCTGCGCCTGGTGCCAGAGTAGGCCTGCCAGGTCCCTCCCTGCTGGCCTCCCCACTTTCAGCCACTGCCTGGTTACCCCACATCCTCCAGGTCTCAAGGTGGCTTTATTCCTCTTACTGGCAGTTGGTGACAACAGAAAAATGGGGCAAAGGCCTCCTGGGTATCAAGTTTCGCAAGGAGTTGAGCAAACAAGCTCTGAGAAGTGAGCAGGAAGAATGGGCAGGAAGAGAAGGAGGAGTGAAAGAGGAGGGAGAGGAGCCTGGCCCCGTCCAGTGTTCCTCCTTCAAGAAGAGAAAAGGGGAGGCAGAGCCGGGTGGGAAAGTCAGGGGAGCAGGTCTGTTCCTATCTCCAGAGGTTCAGGAAAGAAACGGTCTCTGGAAGGGGAGGACCAGTCTACCTGCGAGTGTGAGGGCACCACCAGAGGAGGAAGGGCAAGGGTGGGTAAGTCAGAGGTGAGGGGAATCTCCAGAAACGCAGCAGTGGGGCGCAGATGAAGGAGGCTATCAGAAGAATGCAGGAGGAGGTAGGCTGGGTAGTCATGGAGCTGAAGAGATGGTTGCGGGAGAAACGGATGAGGGATCCAGCAGAAGGGTGGGAACTGCCCATGGCTGGAGTGGAAAGGGGAAGACAACCTAGGGGCTGAAACACCGACCCAGAAGATGCGGTGACGTGTGATGGCAACAATACGGCAGGCAGCACACGGGCTTGAAAGGGGTGCGAAGGGGCGCGGGGTCCGATCACCTGGGAATGGGGAAGACCCTTCACCGGATGGGCAATGGCTACAGGAGTCGAGAGGGAGGCAGGAGCGTCCGCACGAAGCCCCGAACGGGCGGGGCAGCCACGGGATCCCGCTGCGCGGATACTGGGGACCCCGCAGGAGGAGCCTGGAGCGCAGGAAAGAGGGAGCCTCTGGCCCAGAAGAGCGGGTCGGGTCTCGGGGAGCTAGGCAGGGGGTGGGGTAGGAGCATGCCTGGCCGGGGCAGCGGTCACCTTGATAGGGGCCATGGCTGCGACGGAGCTCCTGAACCCACGGGCCCCGCCAAATGTCCACTGCGCGCCTCTCCTCAGGTCCCCTCCTGTTCTCGCCGCTGCCGCCGCCTTCCACCCAACGACCGCCGCCCGGGCAAGTACCGTGCCCGCCCGGCCCAGAACGTACTGTCCCCGCAGCAGCATGCCGGGCCGCGGTCTAAACAGCGCCGCTCCGCCCCGGCGCCGGGGCGGAGCACCAGCGACAGCCCGACCCTGCGGGGCGGGGCCTCGCTCAGGCTACGGGGAGGTGTCTCCGCGCGCAGGCGTGGGAGCGCGCGAGGGCGGGGCAGCAGAGACAGTTACTTGCAGCAGGGGCGGGGCCACCGAGCAGCCGCGAGTGGGCGGGGCTTCCGGCAGACGCGCGGTTCATTTGCATGCAAGGATGCGGTGCCGCAGTTTTGACGGCCTCGTTGATGGATTTGGGGCAGCATTTCCGTTCCCTACGAAAGCGAGGGGTGTGAGTAGGAGTAAAACCCTTCTTTTGCTTCCAGCGAAGGTCCCTGCGTGTGGCTGACTTGTGATGTAGCGACTAGAGGCCTGGCGCCGCAGCAACCGGCCGCGAGGCTGGCCGGAGCGGGCCGGATCGAACGCCTCTGCGCCGGCTGCCAAGAGACGTTCCAGCAAGTTCACCGCTTCCGCTCCTCCCAGCGATCCGATTGGCTGGAGTGGTGCGGCCCCGGAAGTGACGCGCAGTGGGCGCCTCCTTCCGCTTCCGGCCCGGCGAGAGTGTGCTGTGTCGCCATGAAGCTGCTCACCCACAACCTGCTGAGCTCGCATGTGCGGGGGGTGGGGCCCCGAGGCTTCCCCCTGCGCCTCCAGGTACCGGCCCGTGGGGTCTCTGCCCCTCTTCGGGGTGGGGTAGGGCGCCCTGGGGGGCGATCCCTGCCTAACTGAATCCCCCGTCTCGCAGGCCACCGAGGTCCGCATCAACCCTGTGGAGTTCAACCCCGACTTCGTGGCGCGTATGATCCCCAAGGTGGAGTGGGCGGCGCTTCTGGAGGCGGCTGATACCGTGAGGACTCTCTTCCCCCCGCCCCTGCGCAGCGGGGTCGGTGTTACTGCTGCCCCTTGAGCCAGGCCTGAGACCCGGGCCCTGGAGGGACGGGGATGCCCAAGGGTAATTCATGCCTCTTGCCCACAGTTGCATCTGGTTGAGGTACCCAAAGGGCCGGTTGAGGGGTACGAGCAAGATGAGAAATTCCTGAGACAGATGCACCACGTGCTGCTGGAGGTGAGACCCGGCCAATCGCCCGCTTCCCCAGCCACACACCCACAGCTAAGAGGCGGCCTGTGCTCAGCTCTGTTCCCTCTTCCCCGCAGGTGGATGTCTTGGAGGGCACTTTGCAGTGCCCAGAGTCCGGACGCCTGTTCCCCATTAGCCGCGGGATCCCCAACATGCTGCTGAGTGATGAGGAAACCGAGGCGTAACTGTGCCAGGCACCCGTTTTTCGTTTCTGTGACCTTGTGTATCTTGTTTTTGTACATCGTGTTTACTCCTGTCTCAAGCCCTTGACCCAGTGACGCCAGACACGCAGTGTTCTTGAACTTGTATTATATTTTTTCTCATTAAAGGTTCAAAACCAAAAGCGGTTTCTCTTTGCAGCAAATATACATTAAAATAGAGTCTCTGTACAGCCAAGGGCTCTGGGCCCTGACTTGCCCCATGTCCCTGCGCCTCCCTGGCCAAACCCAAAAATAAATATAGTGTTATTGCTCTGCAGGGCATGGAGGCAGTGCTCTCCCTACCCCCTGAGGAGGCTGGGTGGGAGTTGATGGGGGGCCCTGGCCTCCCCAGGGGCCCAGGGGCTGGAGCCTGCTTGGAGTTATTGCTTCAAGGGGGGGGCAGTAATGCCCAATGCAAATGATGAGGAGAGGAGCGAAGGGGGCAGGGGCCTTTGCTCTCCATTCCCCCCTCGTCTCTGGAGAGGGGGTCGGATTAAGCAGCAGCAAAAGCATCACCCACTGGGAGACTGTGGCCTCCACTCCCTTCCCTCCCTGAGATCAGGCTTCTGCCCCACACTCATCCCCTGCAGCCCCCTATGGCTTCCGCAAGGCCCCCTGCACGCTGGGGGCACATTATGGCTTGCAAGGGGCAGCACTGTGCCCAGTCTGGGCACACACATTCCCAGCTTCTAACGCCCCAGGAGGGGGGAGGGGAGGGCATGGGGCCTGCTCCCAGGGACTGATGGTATTGCCCTGGTCCTGCCAGCAGGCTGTGGCACTGCCCAGACCTCAGCTCTGCCCCCTTAGGGCTGACCCATGCTGGGCGGGTCCTGCCAGCACCCCTACCCTTGCCCACCCCCTGCCTTAGTCCATCATGGCCTCAAGCATCTCCAAAAACAGCTTGTGCATGGGCACCTTGCCCTCCAGCTTCACCCCATAGAAATGGGCCAGCACTTTGCCCGCTGTCTGGCGAAGGAGTGGCAGTGTGAGCAGCAGCCTGCCTGCCCGCCGACGCTCAGCACCCCCTCCAGGGCCCGCCCGGCCAGCTTCGTACTCCAGCAGGGCCTCATGCAGGGCTTCTCGAAGCTGCTCCACCGCCTCGGCATCTTCAATGTGCACAGAGTCTGCAAGGGGACAGGAGGGCGCTGTCAGCTTGGGCCAGCTCCAGAAAGCAGGGCCCGTGTTGGCTGTGCATGGGTGCAGCAGGATGGGGCCTAAGGAGCCAGGCGTGGGTTTGCTGATAGGCTGACGAGGTCCCCCCTACTTCTGCCCCCCGCTTGTCCTCCACACTCCCTCTGACTAAAGCGGTCCCCTTTCCACTCGGCACTAGGCCCCTGAGTCCTAGGTGTGGTTCCTGTCTTTGGCTGGCTCTGACTCTGAGCAAGCCACTGTCCTTCCCTAAGCCTTTTCTTGACTGCAAGATGGGACTGCCACCACCAGGGTTAAAACTGGGGGCCCTTAGCTGCCATTGCCCCCCAGACTCACCTGAGTTGGCCAGGGCCAGGGCCTTCAGCAGGACGTACTCTTCCCGCTCCAGACGCAGGGCCTGCAGGCGCCGCACCAGCTGCAGCAAGGCGGCCCCTAGCTCCCCCAGGCCAGCTGCTCTGGCCCCCTCTTCGTCCAGGACCAGGTCCTCTGCGAAGGCCAGCTCGTCCTGCAGTGGCAATGAGCGCTGGGCCACGCCTAACACCAGGACCTCCATCCACACACTCTGTAGTACCGACATCTGGTCTGACAGCGACAACGACGAGAAGCCTGGTGCGCAGGGGAGCAGAGCTGAGTCAGTGCCCCGGCGCTGCCTGGCCTGGCCCCCCAGGGCAGCCCCACATCATCGTCCAGGCCCTTTACCTGGGATGCTCTTGGCCCAGCTGATGGTGACCACGATCTCTCGGTCAAAGAGGTCACAGAGGGTTGCCACAGCTGGGAGGTGCCCATCAGGGCCCGCTGGGTCGGGCATGGCATACAACTTCTCAGGTTCAACCACCAGCAGGTGGGACACCAGCGCATTCACCGGGGCTGCAGCGACAATTGCAGGCCCCGCTGATCAAGTATTTTCCCAGCCGGCCCCCTGTGGCCCCCGTGGCCACTGGCCAGCCAGTGTCCAATACCTCACCCCCACGAAGTATTCTCATGTTCCCCACTCTGTGAGGAGACAGGTTCTGGTCATTAGAAACCTTTCTCTCTTCCCAGGGCCTGAGGGAGAATTGGCGGAGATGAAAGATGGAGAGAAAATCTGGGTCCCTGTACCCAAGTAACTACCACCCTCAGGGAATGCTGCCACACGGGCCCGAGCCCACCCCACCCCTGGGGGTCCAAGCGCCCACAGTGCTCTCACCTGTCTTCCTAGGGCCTCCAGCCACTGCCAGGGGTCCAGCAGGGAAGGGGCCTGGGAAGGGCAGCGGGTCCACCTCTGGCCGCCGCTTGTACTTCTGCCGCCCGCCCCGGACACGGTCCAGACGCACCCCTTGGATCGGGACAAGGCTGTGTCTGGTGCTGGGCAGGCTGGCTCTGCGGAGCCCTCCGACCAGCCCAGTCTGCCAGAACTCCCCAGGCTCGCCCACCCTGGCCCCAGCTCCGACCCCCACGCCCTCCCCCAGGCCCGGCCTGCGCTCACCCTCCTTGAGCATGCCCACCCGCAGGCACTTGGTGAAGCGGCAGGCCTGGCAGGCCTTGCGTCTCCGCTTGGTGATCTCACACTCGTTGGAGGCCGGACAGCTGTACTCGATGCTCCCTGCCAGGAAGAGGCAGGGCTCCAGTGGCGGCCTCCCAGGGCCGGTAGGGGGGCCCAGAGGACAGGAAAGCCCTGACTCGCCCCGGGCAAGCCCTGGTCTGGGGAGAGCAGGAGTGGTGAGTGGGGCAGGGAAGCCCAGGGCAGTGGGGGGAAGGGCGGGGTGGGGGCCCTACCCAAGGGAACGGCTGGACTTCCGCCCAAGCCTCTTGTCAAGCAGCCTCTGGGGTCCATCCTCCGTCTCAGGCATGTAAGCTGCTGCTGCTGCTGCTACACCCCATGCGCAATTCTCATCCTCCGCTACTCACCCCGAAGGCGCACGGCATGGGCCATCACACCCTGCTCCTAGAAACACTGCCTCTTGCTTCTAAGCCTCCTGGCTGTCACCCCTCCAGCTCGTGGTTTCCAAGCAGCTCCCTGAACTCCTTCCACCGAGGAACGCGGGGCAGCGGGTTCAGCAGGTCAGCGGAGCCCTGACCTGCCCTCCCAGCCACAAGGCCGCTTGACCAGGGACTCCAGCAGAAGTGTAGGGGACACCTTTGATCGCTCTCACGGCAGATCTGACCCACCGAAAACCTCCTGGGCTTCACCTCCTCATACTCTCAGAAGCCCACCTGTGTGCCTCTAGCAGCCGCTCCCACCTGTGACCTCACGCCTCCTCGCTGGCCTTGCTGCCTCCAGTTCTCAGCACAGCAGAGGCGCTGACTGACCGTGCGTTCGGCCCTGCCACTCCCCTGCTTCCCTTCTCAGAGAAGAGCCAAGTGAATCCCATGGCCTGCAAGGCCTCCCTCTGCCGCTGCCCCCTGCCCCTGCTCACCCTCCCCCCCGCCACCCGTGCACTCTGCCCCACCCTGCCCTGCTCCACTGACCTCCTTGGGGCTCCTCAAACAGGGCCTGCCTCGGGGCATGCCACCCCCTTATCTCTCACAGCTCTCTGGCGTCACCCCGACAGGCCTGCCCTGCCCACCCTGCCCTTCTGCAGACGTCACCAGACTTTTGCCACTGCCTGATGGTGTCTGTCCTGAGCGCCATCACACACGCCTCCAGTGGGTGCATCAACTCTGGCGCGCAGTGGGTGCCCCAAATCACTGACTGAATAAATGCACAGCGCCCCTCCCCAGCCCAGGCAGGCTGGGTTACCCCAGAGACTGCAAGCCACAATGAACCAGCACCCCGTGTGCATTCGCCTCACCCTACTCAGGCTCGTGTGCTCAGTTCAGACACCTCCTCAGGGAAGCCCGCCAGAGCCACCATCCCAGTCAGGCCTCTGTCAGACTACAGCCACTGCGTGCATGGTGTTGCTTTCTCCCTCTCCCCACTGCTAGACCATAAACCGCTTGAGGCAAGTCCCAGACCTAAGCTCTCAAACCCTCGGTTTTCCCACCTATAAAAATGGGACAATAAAAACCATCCTCCTCACAAAGGCGGCTGTGAGTGCTGCAAGGGGTAATCGAGGCAAACACTCATGGCTCACGGCCCTGCGATGCTCCATTAATGGTGACTACCCCACAGCTGGTGCTCCAGAAATACTTGTCAACTGAGTCACAGGGGTGAAAGGTTCAAGGATGGGCCAGGGACACGGCCTCAGACCTGCCGGCTCACTGGGGGAGCAGGGAGCATGGGAGACCCGTGGGCTTGCCAGGCCAGACCCCGCCAGAGTGTCACAACCAGCCGTGAGGCATCTGACCGAAGTTCAGTTATTAGTGAGAAGCGCAGGAAGCTCTGGGGCATTTCCAAGTTCAGAGACCTGATTCTGCCATTTTCTAAGAAAGTTCCCCAAACTCCTCTGGCCTCAGTTTGGTTAAGTGGGTGGGCACTTTCTAAGCTGCCACGGGAGCACTGAAATCATGGAAGTAAAAGGGTACAGGGCCCAGTACGGGGTATGCATGCAAGAAACAGTTTCCAAGGGCCTCCCTGGTGGCGCAGTGGGTTAAGCAACGCACTGTGAAGTGAACCGCAGCCACTGCAGCATGAGTCCAATCCCTGCTGCCGGCCAGGGAGGGGACGGACCCACATGGCGCAGCAGACCTCTCCTGCCTTGCCCACTGCTCCTCTCAGCAGTGTGTTTCAGTCACTGCCTGTTCTGCTCCCCACTCTATCTCTGGTGAACCCTCTCACCATCCACGACTCTGGCCTATACCCCAGCTCTTGTATGCATACATAAATAAATCTTTAAAAAAAAAAAGAAAGAAATAGTTTGCAAAATCTTGCATGTTATATATAGCCCCAAAGTAACCAGTGGGCCACAAACAATAAAGTAACAGCCCTGTTCCCACTGAGTCTGGGGCCTGTTCCTCACTTCACTTGCTCGCATTTTGATGTTTTCCCAAGTGAGAAAAAAAATTAATAAATGCTGTAAGTGGGGGCACCTATTAGGCTTTCTCAAGTTAGAGACTGAACTATAACTGATAAAGGCCCCTTTCTGTTTGTCATGCCCGCCCCCGGCTGGCACTGCCTGAGAAATCAGCGAAAAGGAAAAGCTGTGTTCTACCTGGTGAAAGGTCAGAAGCTACCAGAAGCAAACGACATCCAGGAGCTGGCAGAGGCTGCCAGGAGCTTTTGCGGTGTCACTAGGGAAGGGGCTGAGTCTATAGTATCCAGAAACCACAGCGACACCCCAAGTCCTCACTCACATCCCACATCCCGTCCACGCCAGCCTGGAGACTTTATTTACCTTGGAAGGGAAAGGGCACTCTGGGAGGCTGGAGGGCCTGGGGACACGATTCCCACCCCAAGTGGTACCTTGGCAGTCTGGGGGCCTGCAGCCGCCCACCAACTGGGCATTGCAGGGCCAGGCTAGAGGGCAAAGGGCACCTGAGCAGAGTGGGGGCTCACCCTGGATGGTCCTCTTGAAGAAGGCTTTGCAGGCCTCACAGGATGCCACACCATAATGGTAGCCAGAGGCCACGTCCCCACAGACCAGGCAGAGGCGCTTAGGTAGGGAGCTGAGCACCAGCTTCCCGCCGCCCTGCTCGCCAGGTCCGGCCCCCTCCCCATCCTCCTCCTCTTTGTGGCCAGGGAGGCAGCGGGTGGGAGCAGGGCCGGGGGCCAGGGCCACAGGAGGCTCAGGCTCAGTCTCAGAGGAACCCTTCGGACTGTCAGGGCTGGCTGGCTCTGCCTTGATGTAGAGTGGCTCAATGCCCACCACCTGGCTGGACATGGCGCTGGTCACCTGTGGGAAGAGACCCGGCAGGTCACAGGGAAGCACTGGGTGGGGGGTGGAGAGCCACTGCCACCCTGGTTGCCCAACCCCAGGCCTGGGGCCAGGGTTCCAGGCTCAGCAAAGGGAGGGGGGACAGAGTCCAAGAAAGGGCTGCCCAGAAAGAGGGCCCCCCAGCTGTTGCCATGGGAACAGATCTCCAGAGCCTCCAGGGCCAGTAACTGACTGCAGGTCTCCCGCTTGGCAATCTGGGCAAGGCTGAGGAACCCTCAATTCCCACCCAGACCAGGGAACAGGGCAACCTTCGCCCCCAAGTGACCTTCAACCCCACCCAGAATCCCCAGCCAGAAGCCAAAACTTCTCCAGTTTTCTCCAAATGCTGGGGACCTGGTGATTTCCCCCTCACCTGGTGTCCTCCATTCAAGAGCGCAGAGGCACACCAACCCCAAGGCAGTAGATGTGTTCACACGTGTGTTCACACCCTCACACACTGGAGCTCTCACTCCAGTTCCCACTGGTCTTCATACACTCCTCCCGAAGTGCACACCCCACAAAGTCACACGCAGGGCTTATAATCACATAAACTCTCACATTCTTGCACTTTCACCAGCCCCCGCCCCCCCACACACACAGGCCCTGGGGGCAACACATTCAGAGCCCTCCACACCTGACACCCGGCCCCCACCTGCCCCAGCATGCCCGATCCCAGGCACCTAGGCGGGCAGCTGGCGCCGCTCCACCTCCCTGCACCCCCCGCCAGCACATTCACTCTCACACTCCAGCTGCCGCAGAGTCCTCTACCTCCGGGGCGCCCCACCCCCCCAACCTGCGCACACCTACGGGAAGTTGCCCAAAGTTGCTGCTCCTCCCCTCCCCCTCCGCCCCGGGAGACCTCTATCAGGTTATCAGGAAGTAAATGGGGAGCGCCTAGGAGGAGGAAGTTCTCCCCTGACGGTGCTATGACCTTTGACCCAGAGAGGAGGGTGGCCCAAGGCCTCTTCGAGCGCCCCCACGTGGTCTGCAAAGCCCCTTCCTCAACGGGAAACCCTCCGCATCCTCCAGCCCGACCCGCCTCTGGGATTTCGGCTTGCCCCAGGTGCCGGGACGGCCTGCGCTGGGACAGGATCCGAAGCCCGAGCCTGACCCTGCCAGGACCTGCAGCCCGAGCCCGAAGCGGACCCTGTCCCAGGCCGGCGCACTGAGAGCTGGATGCGGATCCTGTCCGGACCCTGGCCCCGTCCGGCTCTCGACCGGGTGCCGGCCGTGAACAGGGCCGGCCGGGGCCGCACCTCGCCGCGAGCCAACTCCCGCCCGCCTCCCTGCGGCGCTCGCACATGGCCCCCGCGCCCCGCCCGCCCACTCCCCCAGCGGCGCTCCCCTCCGCCCCCGGACCTGGGGCTCCGGCAGGGCGGGCGGGCAGGCATGGGGGCCGATCGGCCCGGAGCGCCGGGGTGAGCCGGGGGCCGCGGGCGGCCCCTCCTCCGCCGCCTCCTCGGGCCGCGCCGCCGCGCCGCGCCGCGTCCCCTCACTCGGCGGCGCCGCCGGCGGCTTGTAGGACACAAAAGGACATCGCGGCCGCTTCCTACTCCGCTTCCTCCAGCTGACAGCGGGGGCGGGGCCGGCCGTGCGCATGCAAAGCAGGGGGCGGGGCCCTGCGCCCTATGCTAATCAGACAAGAGGGGTGGGCAGCGCCTGCGTGCGCGGACGGGTCGGGGCGGAGTCGGCAGAGCCAGCGGGCCGGCCTTCAGGACGGTCCCGCCCGCCGCCGCCGAGCCACTGCGGCGCACTTGCGTACGCCGCCGCCGAGGGGGCGTGGCCAGAGGGACGTGAGCAGCTGCGCGAGGGGGCGGGCCGGAGCGCCTTTCGTAGAGAAGGAGGCGGGACGCGCTGTGCGCCAGAGGAGTGGGCGAGGTCGCTCAGTGGCCGAAGCTGCGGGACTGGGAGACGATATACATATGCAAATGAGTGGGAGAGACTAGCGGGGAGGCTCTGTATTTGCATATGTATGAGGGGCGGGGCCCAGCAGACCAAGCTTGAGGGTAGGCACTACCCCTTTCCCTTTTTCCCCTTCCCCCAAGGTAACACTTTCGGGACACTCGGACCGCTGACCCAATGTCCCCACAAAGCCGCGGAACCCGGAGTAAGAGAAGCAAACCTAGAATCTGCACGAAGTCCTGGATTTCGAGTCCCGGGAAGGCAGAACCGATAGGGCCCGGACGGAGAAAGCTCAAGGTCACTGCGGTGACCGAGTGAAGGTCATGGGGAAAGGCGGGGCCACATGCGTCCGCCTCACGCGGACAGTAACGCACTGACTCACGGACCATGCACGGACTCTTTTATTTCTCTAGGGCTCAAATTCCACGGAATAGGCTCGGGCTTCGGTCTGGGGACGGGGCAGGGAAGGGGCTGGAGCCGGGCGGTCACTGGAGACCCGGGCGGTGCTTTCAGTGCGCTGGGATGTGGGTTCTCTTGTTCCGGTGTCTCTTGAGCCCCTCGATATACCGGTGCAGTTGCTGGGTCAAGACGTGATCCCTGCCGATTTCTGACCTGTAGCCTGGAGGGCAGAACTGCTCAGAGCAGTGGAAAAGGCTTGAGACCTCTGCGGAGGTGGGCGCTGCGTGTTAGGGGGACAGCGCGCTGGGCGCTCAGATCTGTGTTAACTTGGGCAACTTGGGTCTCGAGAGTGCTGGTCCCTGGCAGTTTTGCCACAGATGTCATAGATCTGTACCCAGACAAGGGAGGGATAAGGAGCTGAAGGGTACTGGGGGGTAGGACGGAGGAGGGCAAAGCTAGAGAAGATGTCTTAGGCCTGAGGGGGACAGTGGTAGCTGTCATCTTTGGGGACACTCCCTGGACCACACACATTTATCATAAACAAAACAAATCAAGTGAAGTTTACCCAAATGATCCAGTGCACCCAGACTGGAGGCTAGGGCCACACAATGACCCACCCCCACTGAACTACAGCGAGGAAAAGCCACAGCGGCCAGAGGGGCCTGCTCTAAGGTTGGAACCCAGACCCTGACACTCACTGTGGGCTCCCTCCCACAGACTGCTCTCCCTGTGCCTGGTCCCTCAACTTTTTACTTTTCCTGTGGCTGCTGGAATGTTTGTGGGTGTTAAGGGAATCTGACGAGGCAGGCACATCCAAGCCCTGCACAACCCCCAGGGTCTCTTGTGGGAGTCAGGGGAGGACTCACTCCGGAGGGCTTTGGTGAGGACTTCCAGAGCTTCGCTCTCCATGAGTTCCAGCAGGGGCAGCGGCAGCTGGAAGGCAGCAAGAGGTTCCGATGTCCAGGGGACCTCAGCTCTGCCCCTTGCTGAAAGATCCCTCCAGCCTCAAGACCCCCACCTAATCTGCCTGCTCCCCACCTAAAAAGCACCCCACCCCCCTTTCCACCCCCCACTAAAATCCCCAGTGCCCCCAACCCTGTTCTGCTGCTCCATCCAGTAGGCTCGATGGGGTGTCTGCTTCGAGGCACTTATTGATGATAGTGAGGAAGACTTGTCTGGGAGAAGAGAAAAGGGGATCAGTCGTGTGCAGACGCTGGGTCTTGCCTGGAGCAGAGGAGAGGTACGAGCAGGCAACATCATGGAGGAATGGAACAGTCGCTCACAGCCCTGGGTCAACACGGTGTGAGACCCACAGCCAGTGAGTCTCTGGAGTGGGATAGTAAGGATGACCCTTCAAAGAGGTTGTAAGGTGTAGAGGTGGCCATGCAAGGGAAGCCCGGTGCCTGGCATACAGCAAGCGCTCAATAAATGGCAGTTGTTATATTGTTATTGGTTCTAATTCACCCAGTGCTGCTGGTGAACAGGGATGCAAATCCCAAACAGTTCCCATTACCCAACAGGTACCAAAGATCGTCACCAACAACTAACTGGGTGAAAGACAGACCTCTCCTCTGTCAGCGCAAACCCACAGACCAGGAATTAACCCCCTTCTCTCCCGTATCCTTGAGATGCCATTAAAAATGTTTTCGCGGGGCCTCCCTGGTGGCGCAGTGGGTTAAGCAACACACTATGAAGCAAACCACAGTCACTGCAGCACGAGTTCGATCCCTGCTGCCGGCCAGAGGGGGGACCCACATGGTGCAGCAGACCTCTCCTGCTGTGCCCGCTGCTCCCCTCAGCAGTGTACTTCCATTGATCTGCCTGTTCTGCTCCCTGCTCTGTGTGGTGAATCCTCTCACCCTCCCACACCTCTGGCCTGTACCCCAGTGCTTGTATGCATAAATAAATAAATCTTTTTAAAAAAAAATGTTTTCGCGCCTGTCTCTCCCGAACCCCGCGAGCCACGCCCACAGGACCTTGCTTTACGCCTCCGGTAGGGGGCGCTCCAAGAGTGTCTGGTTGATTTAAAGCCTGAAAGATCAGCGTTGGACTCCCCCCCACCCCCCTTCCCAGGGCCTCCAGGAAGCCTTAAGTCCTACAGCTTCTCCTCATCTTACGGCAATAAAAACTGAGGCCCGGGCCAGCCCCCTGCCATGTGGACGCCCACAGCCCGGTGAGGCCACACTGACCGGTCTCGGTCTTGTATTCCTCCCCCAAGCGGGAGCTGCCCCGGGAGCTGCCGCGGTCCAGCTCCAGTTTCAGCGAGGTCTGTTCATCCATCTCCTGCTTGAAGCTGTCCTTGTCATCGGACTCATCCCAGCCGACGTCTGAGTCGTGCCCGCCCTTCCTCGGGCCGCCCGTCTTGCTCCCCACGCTGCTGATCTCCATGTCGGAGAGCTCACAGACATTGGACAGCGGCACGTCCAGCTTCGACTGCGACAGCGTGGCCGTGGTCCACAGATTGCGGATGTCCTCCTGCAGGCTCAGAGCGCTCCGGGCACCCCTGCGCGAGGACTTGACCCCCGGCGGCTGTGGGCCACAGACAAGGAGGGAAGCCGAGGGTCGCAGGCAGTTGGGGAAGGGGGCGCGCAGGGGGGGGGGGGGCCTGAGCCTGCCCAGGCAGTGACTGTCCGGTCAGCGGTGAGGATGGCTGGACGGACGCTGCCGGAGCCACGGCCGAGTGAGAGGACGGGAGGACGGCCAGGGGCCCCGGTGGGACCTAGCATGGGCCTGGGGGGGTAACAGGATGAGGGGGCCCGCGAAGAGCTCTTACTTTCAAAGACTTTTCCTTCTCCATGGTCCTGTCCCAACCGACCCAGTCGCCGCGGGGCCTCGGGGTGAGAGCGAGGAGTCACGCTCCAGGCGGGGGGAGGGGCAGGGTCGTCGGCAAAGGGGTCTCGCCCAGGGAGAGTTCACTGCCTGCCGTGATCGCTCCCCATCCCCTTGTCCCTAAGAGCTGCGCTGGGGTTCAAAACTCACAGCCCATCTTGCCAATTTCTGTGCGCGATCCTGCAGGGTAACCTCCAGACAGGGGCCGCCCCCGGACGACGGGGGTGCAGCGGTGGGCGGGCGTGGGACTCCTGGGGGACCTGAGGCCTGACTGACCCCGGAGGTGGCCCGACGCCAGCACTCCACACCCAGCCACTCGCCCCTGGGCCCGGAGGTCCGCGGTGGTGCAGGCTTCCTTTATTATGGGGTCTTTGAGGCACAGTCGCGCGTGTTGGGAGGGACAGGCCCAGCCGGGACAGCGGAGCGGAATGCTCGGGGGGCCTGGAAAGGGACGAAGTGAAGCAAGAGAACCAGGAGCAGGGGTGGCTGGCGAGCCCGGAGCCGCCCGCGCAGGCTTCACCCGGGTCGGACGGTTCTTTGGTACAACAAGCAGAGCATGCCGGGAAGAGAGCGAGCCCCGAGCCCTCGGGGAGCCCCGCGCGGGGCCGGGGTCCTGCTTCACGCGGCCACGCTTTTGTCCCGAGGGCGCCCGGGGCCGCGCGGTCGCGCCGGCTTCTTCTGGGGGTTGAGGGGCCGGCGGCGACCCCGCGGCGCGCGGGGCAGGGCGCAGCTGCGCTCGCTCTGCGAATCCGAGGACGCGTCGATGAAGGCCAGGTTCTCGCTGGGGTAGTCCAGCGCCGAGGCCGTGGGCGGGGAGGGCGGCTCGGCCTTCGCCCTCTCCGGGGGCTCTGGCGATCGGGGCCTGCTGGCGGGCTGCGCCGGGCTGGGCGGCGGCGGCAGGAGCGGCCGCTCCTTCTCCCGCGGCGAGGGCGCGGCGGGCCCCACTCGCTGGGTCACCCGCGCCGTGACCGTGCCGGTCCAGCTGGCGGCCTGGGCTGTGAGGCCGCCCACCTGCGCGCAGAGGGAAGGCAGCGCTCACCCGGGTCCTCTCCGTCCTCTCCGCGCCCCGAGCCGGCCCTTGGCGGGCGCAGCTCAACCCCCCTCCGCCTGCCCCTGCCCTGCGCTTCAGCTGGGGGTGTCGGCCTGGGCGCCCCGCCGCCGCACGCTCCCAGCCCTCGGCACCAAAGCACGCTCTCGTCCAAGAGCTTTTCTAGAAAGCCCCAGTGCGGTTTCTGATCGCCCTCGGCGCCGCGGGCAGAGACCCTGGCGCCTCCTGACGCCCCCACCCCGCTCCAGGGCCACAAAATACAGGTCGCCCGGTTAAAATTTGAATTTCAGATAAACAACCGAAAACCATCCTCAGCATGAGGATGTCTCATGCAACTTTCATGACATAATCATATCAAAATATCAGTTATGTATCTGATATTCGCATTTCATGAACTTCCTGCACTTTTATTGGCTAAATATGGCAGCCCTGCCCTGATCGCAGAGATGAGTCACCACGGCCAGCCCGCTCTGCGCTTTGGGCCGGCTGCACACTGGGGCCCACTCGGGCCCTGCCTCCAGCAGCCCACACTCTGCAGGGAGGCGGGCTCTACAGCCAGCAGGGCAGGGCAGCAGGGCACCCCGGCCAGGCCCAGCGCCCAGACCTGCCTACCTCTGCCCGGGTGCGGCGGGACACTACCCGGAGCCAGTTCCCGATGGTGGTGAGCACCGAAGCGAAGTAGGCCAGGCCAAGCAGTATCCAGAACCACACCAGTGGCTGGTAGGCTGCAGATTTCTGGTTGGGGCTGGCGCCTGGGTTACCACCGGGAGGGCAGAGAGAGGCCGGTTGTGGGGCAAGTGTGGGCACTTCAGGCCGCTGAACCCCTTTCCAGCTCCTTGAGAGGATCTGCTCTCACTGGGGCCATAGGTGCGTGCTAGTGTGTGAGTGCATGCAAGGTGAGTCCGCACGCTAGAGGCTGTGCAAGGAGAACATGCAGGTGGGACTGCTCACGTGCAGGCATGGCAGTGTGTGTGTGAGGGTGCACCTAATGGTGTGAGCACACGCAGGGGTGCAGGCATGCACGAAGGTACGTGTGCATGAGGTGCTGCATCTGTGAGAAACTGTGAGGGTGCATTAGACATAAGATGGGGCGGTGCGATCACACAGATGTCAAGTCGAATTTGGAAGGGAAAACCAGAGTGCAGAGCCCCTGGGCAGGACCAAGTGGGTAGGGAAGAGTAGCACAAAGAAGGTGGCCTCACCGGCCACATAGTCCCCGAAGCCCACCGTGGTGAGCGTCACTATGACGAAATAGACGGCTTCCAGCTTGCTCCAGCCTTCCATATGGCAGAACACGAGCGTGGGTGTGAGGACAAAGAGCAGGCAGCCGATCAGCAGGAAGAGCACGGCAGAAAGTATTCGAACCAGCCCTGGGGGCACGTGCCACTTCTGCAGGGAGAAGGATGGAGGAGTCCTCAAAACCTCCATGGCACACCCCACACCCCTCCTCCAGGCGGCTGAGCCAGGCCCGCACTCCTGGGGAGTAGCTCCGATATCCCGGAGGGAGGGATCTCCAGACCAGCGCGCAGGGGCACGAAGGGCAGAGCAGCTCACCAGGAAGATGGCTTCGATGTGACCAATGCCACGGCGCAGGGAGGAGCCCAGCCGGTCCCCGACCCCTGCCAGCAGGATCCCGAACAGCGGGATCCCCACCAGGGCATAAAAAATGCAGAAGAGGCGCCCAGCATCGGTGCGCAGGGCCGCATTGCCATAGCCTGGGCGGAGGGGACATGCAGGAGGTCTAGAGGTTACCTGCCCCCCCCACTGGCCCCTGCGCCCCGCCTTCCCCAGTGAGAAAGCCCACCGCCCCTTCCCCCCTCCACATGCCCCGTCCCCTCCCCCACCGATGGTGGTGATGATGGTGCCAGAGAAAAAGAAGGCGCTGCCCAAGTCCCAGGCTGAGTGGCTGCTGTTACTGGTGGAGTTGGTCTCAGGGTCCGCACCCCCTCCCAGGGCGTCAGCCACCTCCTGCAGGACAAGGCGCAGAAGGAGGAATCTCAGTCCTTCCTTGGCCAAGCCCTGCAGTGTCCAGAATGCTGACCTCCCCGCCCTTCCGAGCCCGTCCCTTCCCTCAAGTCTGCAGTCCCTTAGGGCAAACCATTGTAAATCGGGAGCCTGGTTTTGTTTGCTGTCCATTGCTTTAGAAACATTTACATTATTGGCACCTCCATTTCACACAATAGATTTCCAGGTTTAGAGCCCTCAGGAGCACAGATTCTGGAGCCAGATTGCCTGGGTTCAAATCTTGGTGTGCTGTGACCTTGGGCATGTTGTTAATTCCACGAGTCTCCATGTCTGCCTCTGCCAGGTGGGCGTGATGAGAGCAGCGCCCGCCCGCCTCATCCATTTGCTGGGAGGACTTAAAGCACTCACAACAAAGTCAGCACTGCTGGCTGCTCACTCAGCCCCTGCAGAGGGAATGAGCCTGCTTTCTGCCACCCGCTCCCATTGTTCCCAAGGAGCTGAGTTAGACTCCCTTGCCTTAGAAATCTGGTGAAAGTTAGAGACCTTCCTTCCAGCAAAGTGCTCATACCACCAAAGTTTGTATCAAAGGTAGGCAGTTCATGGAAATGCAAACCCCAGCTGGCCCTGCTCAGCTCCGAGCCAGAGTCTCGCTACAATGTAGAGAGGCAACACCCTGATCTCTGCATCAGGCCCTGTCTGCTTCTCCTGCAGCCTGCAGGCCCCTCCTGGGCTGGCCGGTAGTTTCCAGAGTAGCTGCCATCAGTGTTAGATATTAGCGCACACTGAGGACTGGGTACAGAGGGGCTCTTCCCAAGGAGCACAAAGTTAGTGGGCTGAGGACATCTTAAACCATCTTCTTATTCTCTGACTTCAGTTCTCATCAGCAAGACGCATTCTACACTGATCTTCTGCAGTAACTGCTCAAAATCCTCATACCCCGGCTGTCTGCAGAACAGCCTGAACTCCCCAGCTCAGCAGTTCAGTTCCTTTTCAACCTGGTCCCAACCTCCCTTTCTTCAGTCTTCTCTCCTGGGACTTCCATTTCGGAACCCAAGTTACAGTGACCTTGCCCCCAGTTTTCTGAGATGATCTCATTTCCTGTAATAATAATTTCTTAAATAAAGCCAAGAAGTGAAATGTATGATTTAAAGTGATTTTAATTTTTATTCTGTAACACTTTCCAATAAGTTTACTACTTGGGGGAAAAAAACCTTCGCCATCCTGTGTTCTAATTCTTGCTTCAAATGACTCGGCATGTGCCAAACCCAAGGCTTTGCAAAATATTCTGAGTCTTTCAGCTTCCACACCTTTGCCCGTGCTATTCCTCTGCCTGTGAGTCTCTCGCCCCCAAAGACACTTCTCTAAACCCTGTCATCTCACCAGGCTCATTTCATTCACCTGTTCTCCCCAGGGTCCCTGGCCTGGGGCCCAGCACGCGGCAGATGTTCAATAAAATAGGAAGTCAGGTAAACTGTCTTTCCGTTGAGCCTGAGAGTTGATCTCTCAGTTGCCCCAGGGACAAATCTGCCCCTAGATTTGTCCGCTCTCCTAGATATGACACCCTCAGGGCAGAGAAAACCCCCTACCTTCTCCACCCCCACTATCACTACCCTTGTCTCCCCTAAGGTGGATAGCACAGCACCTTGCACACAGTAGGTGCATACTTGCTGCATGACTGGCTGTGGACAAGTATGAAACAGCAGTCACCCATCCTTCGCGGTCGGTCCTGTCCTGTTTTCATCAAGACACAAGCACAACTCCTTTGTGAAGATAAAATAGGTCAGATTGCCTCCCTGCTCGTCCCGTGGTCTGGCCAGACACACTCCTGCCGGCGTCTCTGAGCCTTGCCTAGCATTCTGAAAGTGTCCAAGAAAACATTAGGCTGCCCGTGTCCTGGCCCTTCCCTGCTCTCTTCTCTGCTCTGGGTCCTGCCACCTTGGGAATCGGCTGGAACACGGAGGCCTCCAAGCTCCTGCCTCCAAAAGCACAGAAGGGAAGAGGGGCGCACTGGCCACTGCAGCTATACACAGCAATGTATAAAGTTGAGTCTTAGGCATTTTTTTTTTTTAATATGCCAGTGACTCAGAAACCAGAGAAAGCAACCGAGGTGCTGAGGTGCTCGCTGAGCCCTGGAAGACTGAAGCTGGCACTTTCCTTAGTCACGGAGCCAGAGCTGCCCCCTCCCTGGAGCCTCGTCTCACAAGCACGAGTCCTGGGGGCAGGGGAGGGGCAGGGGTGCTTAGCCTGGCGTCCTTGGTGGCAGGGACAAACTTTGGGGACACTGGAGCCCTCTGAAATCAGCTCCACGTGTTTATCTGTGCATGGCTCCCTGGGGGGTGGGAGGGAGGCAGTGTTCCTGGGCTTCTGGAAGGCATCTGTAACTCCAGAGCAGTAGCAACCAGGGTGGGCTTGCCAGATTTAGCACCTGAAAATACTGCACCGTGAAAAAGAAAACAGCACAGGACGTATGATACTCTTGAGAAGTATTCATGGTTTCGCTGAAATTCACATGTAACTCTTTTTTCTGGATTTTAGCTGGCAAGCCTAAACCAGTGAGTTAAACCTGTAACAGTGGAACTAGCTCAAGCTCCAGCCACTGGTTCATTTCTTCCTTCCTTCAACCACCAGCGCGCACCCAAGGACAGCTCCCAGCACCATCAAGGCCAGGCCCCGCAAGGAATCAAGTGCCCCAGCCACTGGCTGAAAACACAGCGACCTGGACCCCCACCTCTGCCCTGCACCCCGCCCTCTGGGAGCTGGTCCGGAGCAGCACCCAGGCACAGGGGCCCCAGCTCATGCAGGCTTGCCCGGGGCAGGGCCACTCCCCTCCAGCGCACCTTGATAAGGAGGCCCAGGTCCTGGTCGCGCACACACGGATGGGTCCTCAGGAATCTCTCTCGGACCTCCCCCAGCTCCCTCTGGGCCTGCTGCTCGTGGGGCTGCTCCAGGACCCGGAAGACCAGGGCACCGGCCACCAAGTAGAGCAGGACCAGCGCCAGCAGGGCCAGGAGTGTGGTGCTGCGCATGGCGTGCCCAGGGGCCCGGCCAACTCTGCTGCCCGCCTGGGGAGGCCCGGCAGGGGGTTCCTGGGGAGCCGTGGTCACTGCGGGCAGAAGCGGGATGGATGGGGATCACTACCCCGCGTGACGCCTCCCGCCCCGCCTCCTTCATCCCCTGCACACCCAAGGGTCCTCAGCCCCCAGCCCTCGGGCCGCGGAGTTCTCGCCTCGCAGCTGGACGCCTGGAAGCAGGACGCGCCCAGTCGCCCCCACCTCCACCCCCCTTACCTCCACTGCCGGGCCCTCAGCCCCTGTCCGGGGACACTAGGGTGGGAGAAGAGACGAGGGCACCGGGAAGGTAGAGGAAGCAGAGTGCGAGGGGCAAGACCGCGCCTGCGGAGGGAGAGCCCGGGCAAGCGAGGAAACGCGGGGGGCTGGCGGGGGCGTGGGGAGGCGTCTTCCCGGAGGAGCCGAGCCGGCGCGGAGGCGCGAGGAGCAAAGCGGGCGCGGGCGGAGAGGCCGGGGAGCGCCGGGCGGAGACGGAGATGGCGGGTGCCGGCTCGTCCGCTGCGGCTGCAGCAGCATCTTCCGGGCCGCTCTCCCTGCTGAGCCAGCCGCGATGGTCCCCCAGCTTCCCGCCAGGCTTTCTAGGAACGCAGGGGCGGGTCCCGGCGCAGCGCAGGGCGAGGCCGGGCGGGGAGGGTCGGCGGGGGGCTGGGTTCCGGGAAGGAGCGGGGCGGAGGCGAGGGGGCGAGCGAGGGGGCGAGGGCCCGGCACGCCGGCAGCCCCGGGACGGCGGGTGCAGCGCCCACGCGGCACAAAGCGCCCACGCGCCCCCTCCAGCCCCGGCCCGCCGGCTCCCGGGCCGCGCGCACACGCTCGCCTGCACACTCACGGGCACGCCCGGCCCCGGGAGCGTGCGCTCGGCCGGGAGCCCAGAGGTCTGCGCACACGTGGCCCACGCGCGCACACGGACCACAGGGTGCCCTCCGGGGGACGCATGCAGCCCCGCCGCTCGCCCCCGCTGACCCCCGCGTCTCCACGCCGCCGCCTCCGAGCGTGACGGGTGGCGCGACCCGCGGGCGCGCGACTCCAGGAGGCGCCCACGCGCGGGACGTGGATTCCCTCCGCGGCCCTGCCGGGGAGTCCTGCCCGCACCCCGCGCCCGCCTGCCGCGCTCCCCGCCCTGCACTCACTGTCTGCCCTGCTGCGGCTGTGGCTGCGACCCCAGCTCCCGCGGCCTCACCAGGGCCGGCTGGGCCAGGCGGGCGGCAGCAGAGGCGGAGCGGGAGGCCGCTGGGGCTGGGACCCCCCCCCACTCCCGCCGCCTGGAGCCCCCCTTCTCTTTGTTTAACCCCTGCAGCGCCGCGCCTCCCTCTCGCTCCTCCTTGGTGCGGCTTGCTCGCCTTCACTGCCCGCGGGATCCCCGCCCCCCGCCCCCGCAGCTCCTAACCTGCGGCTGCCCAGCCCCCCAAACCCAGCGGGTCTTAGGAGAGGAGGCGCAGAAGAGCCAAAAGTAGGGAGCCATCTCTGCCCGCCATCCTAGCCGGGACTTCAGCCGGCTCCCCTCTTCAGACAGGCACCACGCTCTGCACCGGAGTCTCCCAGGCCCGCTCCCAGCTCCCAGGGCCCGTTGGGTCAGCACTCACGAAGGAGGGGACTCTGTTGGCAAAGGGGTGGACGGCCCACTGGATTTGGCTAAGGTGGGGTTGGAACCCTAATGGTTCCCTGGGAAGCCATGTCCTGCCATTTCAGTGTCCCCAACCCTTGCTGGGCACCTCTGTGCCCATCTTAGCATGAATGAGGGCCACCTTCCCGCCCCTGCTTAACAGCTCCACGGGGCAGGTGCTGGGCTCCGCCCCTCTGCTCCGATCCAGTTTTCCAGCCCCCTTCTCTCCAGAGCCATCCTCTGCCTGGGGGCCTCCGCCGCTCAAGGGAGGCCACCCCTACCAGTAGGGGGCGCTCACAGGCCAGGGAGCTCTCCCAGAGCGCGGAGGCCTGCCAGGACATCAGCTGGCTCACCTCCCAGGCCCACTCCTGGATTCCAGCGCCCTCGGACGCAGCACCAGTAGGGAAAGAGCCCTTATGGGGGCGTCGTTCTGAGCCTGAGAGCTGCTGTCTGTGATGCACAGACTGCGCCTGGCAGGCCCAGGGGCCGCCATGCCATTTCCCTTCAGTGACTGCTATTTCCAGCTGTCCTCAGATGGGCCGCCCACACCCCCTCTGGAGGCCAGTGCCCCACACGAAGGGTTTAGGGCAGGCTCCATGCTGGCCCAGAGACTTCGGGGAACCAGGAGGGGTGTGGTGGGCAGCCAGGCCGCTGATGGGCCCACCCGGGCACGGAGGCTAGATCTGCCAGGGTGGCAGCAGCGGACAGCAGGACTGTTTTAGTGGGGGCAGCCCACCCGTCTGGCCAAACCACAGCTGGTAGGGAGACAGCGGCTGCTCCGTCCCCAGCCTGATCCTCCTTCACGGGGCCTGGAGTCACGCCTGGACATGAAGCCCGGTTTGGGCATGATGACAGGGACGCAAGGTCCCCAGTTTGCCAGGGGACAAGGTGCACAAGGCCCACGCTGGAGCACGGTTCTCAGGCCCGGAAGGCTTCACAGAGGACACCTCCAGGGGAGAGCAGAAACCGTGCGGTGGAGGGGACGGAGCAGACACAGGTCTCCCCGACCCTGGGACTGCAGGCGCCTGCCTCGCCCTGTCCAGCAAGGCCAGTGCTTCCTCAGCCGTGGCCCCAGGCCACAGTGCAGGGAACAGATGACTGACAGGCAGGGGACCGGCGCGGGGCAGACACGGTTTATTGGCTGGCAGGCGCAGGAGAGGTAGCTGGCTCCGGTGGAGAAGCAGAGGTGGCAGGTCAGGCCGAGGTGCTACGGGCTTCGGCAGCCAGGGCCAGGCCCCGTCCTGGGGGTGGCAGGGGCTCACTACAACAGGAGGGACACGGCTGGCAGGAGTGGGGAGGGGGTGACCGCCGCTCCCCGGGCTCCTGGGCAAGAAGCGGCAGATAAACCTGGCCCCAAGGCCTGGGGTGGGAGGAATGGGGTCTCTGTGTTCTGGGGTGGGGGGTCACGTCTGTGGAGTGGAGTAGAGGCTGTGGTGGTGGCTGCCTGGCCCCAGCACCTGGGAGAAGAGCAGAGGTGCAGTCCGCGTCTGGCTGCCCCCACACCAGCCTGGCTCCCGCCCGATGGCACCGTACCAGCTCCCGGAGCCCAGGCTGCCCGACATGCTGCAGGCAGAGAAGCAGGGTCAGTCCAGACGCGACCAGGGCGCGTTCACGAGGGCCGGAGCGCGGGGGAGGCTGAGCAGAGCCCAGGAACCCAGCCCTCGGCCGGGAGTCCAGCCCTCCGCGTCTCTGTCCCGGGGAGAGGCGGGAGTCTCAGCAACAGGGAGCACGCAGGGTTCCCCTGCGCACAGGGCTCACCCAGCAGAGGGGAACCAGGGTGGATGGCAGACCCAGCTCGAGGCCCTCATGAGGACGGAGCCAGCAGCGAGGCCAGGGTGTTGGGCAGGGCCAGGGCTGCTACCTGGTGCTCTCGCCCCGGCTGTGCTCCCAGGGGCAGGACTCATCCTCGCAGTGCCCGGCCCGGTCGAAGAAGTAGGATCGGGAGCCAAAGACCTGCCCATTGAGGATGCGGCTGGTGCTCTGCGGGAGGAAGCCGCCACCCATGTTGTCTCCTGCCCCGCCACCCTCCCCGCCCCTACCCCGCACAGGGCTTCCCAGAGTCCCCCGCTCTCCACCGACCCTCACCAGGTCCTGCGGGGGCCGGTGCACCCTGAAGAAGCCCACCAGCAGGGTGGTCGGCAGCAGCTCCCACACGAAGAGAATGAGGCCGAACACCAGGTAGCCTTTGTTCCCCAGGTCGTTCACCAGGTCCGCCTGTGGGGAAGCAGGGGCTGTGAATTCCGCAGTCGTGCGCAGAGGGCACCCACACGGGGCCCGGGCCCGCCGGAGGCCAGGAAACCCTGCCACTGCACAAGGCCCACCTGGTCGGAGACGTTGTACCAGTCATAGTCGAAGGCGTCCAGCCGGCTCCGGGGGGCCAAGGCCAGGGCTGCCAAGTTGTAGCAGGCCCGGCTGGCGTAGAGCAGGACCATGGCACCACCCATGGCGGCTGCCTGGCACACGCTGGTCCCCTGGCACAGATGACAAGGGGTCCTCAGGGAGGGAAGGCCTCCCTTCCTCTGCCCGGAAGGTTCCCAAGGACACCAGAGCATCAACGCCTGGGCCCTCCCTACCTTGGCCTCCAGGTAGATGCTGGTGGAGGGGGCCCGCCGGGCGACCAGGCACAGGCAGGCAGCAAGAGACAGCGCACAGATGACGAAGAGGGAGTCGCTCACCAGCACGCGCACCAGCAGGAGGGCCCAGGGCTGGGCCCGGCGCCGGCGGGACAGCACAGCACACAGCACATTCACCAGCAGAAAGAGCAGCGAGGCCCCCACGAAGGCCCCCCGGACGGCCAGCCTGCAGCCACAGCATAGTCAGTCCTGGCCCTGGTGCCCCCCGCCCCCTGGAGACTGTGCCAGTCAATCATCCAGTTCGAACCCTGCTCTCTCATTCTCCTGACGGGAAGACGGCAGGTGACTGGCATCTGCACTAGGGTGAGAGGAACACTGGACAGGGAGTCAGAAATTCGGGGTTCAGCCCTGGATCTGCCTCTTGCAAGATGTGACCCTGAACAGGTTGCTTTTCTTTCCTGGGCCTTGGTTTCTTCATTTCTCAAGTGGGGATAATAACAGCCTGACAGGTCTGTTGCAGAACTGAAAGCTCTCCATGAAGTTCTTGATAAACTTATTCAAATGACAGGAGTCTCCCTGCCCAAGGTCACCCCAGTTTGGAGCTTCTGAGGGCGGGAGTCTCCAGCTCCGCGGCAACCACAGATGCCATAGGTACCCTCCCCACGCACAGCATTACAACGGTTTCTATAATCACTGCGTTTCACGTAGGCAGCGCCTCTGCCAGCCATCTGCACCAGGTGCTTAGCGCTTCCAAGCTCTCACAAATACTCCCTGGGCAGTCCTCGCCTCAGCCCCGTAAGGGGTCTGCCACCCCCCCACCCCCACCCCCGTCCTGGGGGACCAACCCACCCATGCACCCATGTCCCAAGTACTTACAAGCCTCGGCTCATCTCTGGCCTGCGTTTCGCCTTGGCCTTGAATACCACCTGGGAACAGAGATGCCCATCATTCCTTGGATCCCAGGGGGACTGGCCACCCCACAGCCCACCTCCACCCATTGCCATGGTTACCTGGGCAAAGTAGAGGTTCATAAGCGTCAGTGTGAAGAACTGAAGGCAGACAGGGCAGCAGTAGAGAAGCCAAAAGGGCAGGGGTCCCAGGCGGTTGGCGCGTGGGGTGTCTCGGAAGTAGAAGGAGAAGAGGGTGGTGCGCAGGGCAGCCCAGAGCAGACAGAGTGCCAGGAACACCGTCTGATAGCTGAGACGTTTGTGCCCGTACAGGAGTACCAGCCACAGCTGGGCATAGACGGAGAAGAAAAGCAGGGCGTACAGAGTGGTGTAGGCCGCAGTCAGCCCCAGGGTCACGGCGGGCGGCAGTGCAGGTACCAGCCCGGCAGCAGGCACCAGGCCAGACAGGTTACTCTCCATGTCAGAGAGGCAGGCCTGAGTCCCAGAGCCGGAGATGGAGGGGCCGGTAGGGGCCAGGGAAATAAATACGGAGGGGTGGGAGTTGCAAGGCGCCGAGACAGACTGAGGAGGGAAGTTGTGACTGGCCAGGGCCTCCCCCCTCAATAGAGGGACCCTTGCTCTTGCAGGGCACGGGCAGCCTGGGTCTCACTCAGGGGCGCGGAAGAGCAATTTCTTCTGAGCAGAGGTACCTCCTCCCCAGGCCACGGAGGGAGAGGTGGGGGGGTAGAGGCTGAAGGAGGGGGTCCCTGGCCTTGATCGCTCAGAGTCGTCCTGGCAGGAGGGGGAGAGCCGGCGATGCCCGTTGGTTCAGGGCAGCTGCTGCTGCGGGGGACGCTCAACGCCCGGCCCTCCCCCTCCCCAAACTGGGGGTTTGTCTTCCCTCCAATAATCCGGATGGGGAGAGGGCTCTGCCTCTGTCCTCAGGATTCCGGACGCTGTCCCCACGCCCCACACACACTGCGTTTACTCTCCCGCTGCCGGGGGCGGGAGGAGGCCGCCGCCGGGTCCTCCGGACGCCGCTGGGGGAGCCGGCTCCGGTCGCTGGGACCCGGGGCTCCGGCTCCCCGGCTCCTGCTGCTCCGCCCCTCCTGCGCCTGCGCGGGCGCCGTTCACTACGCAAATTGCGCAGGGTCCGGCTCGGGCTCCGCAGCCCAACGCCGCGCCCGGCGCGCAGCCGTTCGAGAATTGGCGCGAGGTGCGCCGCCGGCGGGCGCCCGGGGTTACCGGAGGCGGCGGGCGGCCCAGACGCTGCGGCCTCGCCGCGTCCCGCGGGTGCCCGGGTGGACAGTGCCCGGGGCCGCCAGCCCCTGTCTGTGCGGGGGGCTCCCGGTGCCCATGCTTCTCTTCCCCATCGAGCCCAGATCGCGCCGCCCGGCCGGGGCGGCAACGACGTCCCCTCACCCGTCCCCCGAAGGAAACTTCCGCCCACAGCCAAGATGGCCCCGGGCCCCGCCCCCGAGCCGCCACCCGCGGGGCAGCCCCACGCCCAGGCCGGCAGCCCGCCGGGAGCGAACCCCGCGGTCCTCCGGTCTCCCGCGCAGGGGCCCCCGCCCCTTCTGCGCCGGGAGGAGGCTCCCTCGCTTATCTGCAGTGCCAGCGAGATGGCGCGGGGAGTGGCGCCCGGAGGCGGGCGGTACGGGGTTTCCACTGTAGGGAGGAGGGAGCGGGACTTCCCGACCGTCACCCGGGGCACGCGGACTGCAGACGGCGGGAACCACTGCACCGAAGGCTGAGCCTCAGCGGGGCCTTTGCAAAGGGCTTTCACCGCCGTCATCACTGGCTCCTGAGAGAGGTGTCATTATCCCCTTTACAGGGATGGGAACCAAGGCCCGAGGGGCTGAGCGGCTTGTCAGCAGAAGCTGGTCTCCAGGTTCCACGGCGGACCCCCAAAGGATCCCTCATCTGCTCCCACACACGCCCCAGGCACGGGGAGATTTGGAAGGGACCTAGGAGAAAGGCGGGGGACCTGGAGCCGGTGGGGGCGGGGCCAGGGCCGGGAGTAGCCCCGCCTCCTGGCCCGCCCCCTTGACATTTCGAGAGTCAATTGGGCCGGGTCCATGACAGTTCCCGTTGCCACGGCAACTAGGGCCGGGCTCCTTCAGTACTGGAGAGAGGCTTCAGGCCAGGCGCTGGGGCCTCGAGATCGGGCTTGGGGTGAGACCTGTTGCCCGCTCCTCGGCCGGGCGGGGCGGGCCTCTACAGCACCAGGGGGCTGAGAGGTCCTGGGTGGACAGGTTGAGCTCCCCTCCGGGCCAGACAGATGGGAGCAGCGGAGGCAGTGCGAACCTGGGGTTTTAGGGCGGGGAAGGGAGCCAGGGGCTCGTGCTCCACACCCCTGCCGGCCACCGTTTGCCCTAGCTGTTCCCTAACTACCAGCCATCTTGCCCCCCACAGCCCAGAGCATGTTCCAGATCCCAGAGTTTGAGCAGAGTGAGCAGGAAGAAGACTCCAGTCCTGCATATAGGGGCCTGGGCCCCAGCCCCACAGGGGCCCGGCTGGGCCAGCACCGGAGGACGGCCCCAGACCTCCTGGGAGTAGCGGGTCACCAGCAGGGTCAGCAGACTGGCAGCAGCCGCTGTGAAGGTAGGCGTGCCCCTCCCCAGCCACCTGCCTGGGCTTGGCCCCAGCCCATGGCTCCCTGTACCCCAGCCGCATCCACACTCACTGGATGGCTTTGTAAGTCCCTAATCTCTCTAAGCTCTCTGGGCCTGTTTCTTCATCTGTAAAACAGCAATCAGTCACCACCACTGTGAGACTGTTAGGGTAATTAGTCGAGACTAAGTAGAAAGCACTTAATTATAGTGCTGGAGCTAAGCAAACACTCAGAAATGGCAGCAGTTATCACAGGGTCAAGGAGAAAGGGGAAGTGACTTGCCTAAGGTCACACTTACTCCTTTCTTTTGGTAGGAAGCAAGGCTAGAGAAGTGGAGGTGCCCTGCCCCCCTGTGCTTTCCTGCCCTGTGGCTTATACTCCCACAGTGTGGGGGGGGCAGAGGGGGTCTTGCCCGGGCAGGTGGCACCCTGAGGCAGCCAGCCCTCCAGGCAACCGGTCTGCGCAGGATGGGGAGCAGAGGCAGTCCTCCACACACGCTCCCCTGGGAGGCGCAGCGCCCGGTGGGAGGTTGGGCACGAGGGGCAGTGACCACCTTTCAGTAGTCCGCCTCCCCAGTAGCCACCCCAGCCTTAGCTCCAGGAACAGCCACAGAGATCTGAAAACAAAGATCGTGCCCCTTGCCTGCTGAAGGCCAAGCTGCTGTCTCCCCATTTTCAGGAGCAGGGAGGCTTATGAAGGCCCCTCTCCTTCCCCACCCCCCATGCTGCCAGGCTGAGCACCACAAGTGGTTTTAACTTCCACAATTCCTTCCCACCTGGCTGCCCTCCCCTCCTCTGTGTCAAGTGCTTGCTCTCAGCCACGTGCAGTTCTGGTGCCAGGGTGCATGGTGACCCAAGGAGATCAAAGCCCTGGCCCCTGGGTGCCTGTATTCTACTCCCTCTTGGGGAGATAAACCTAATTGGGAATCCCAAATTCTGTGCCCTGCCCAGGGGCTGACCCTGAGGTGCTCAGGCTAGATAGGATGAGGGGTGGGAGAGCTTCTGGTGGAGGGCAGGGCACATGCAAAGGCCCTGAGGCAGGACATGGTCCAGGTGTGGCTCCTGGGATGGGGGGAGGTGCAGCTGGGCCTGCCTGAAGGCCCCTCAGGACCTCAGCCATCACTTTGCGTGAAGACAAGGGAGGGCTTTGCGAGAGGCCCGCATTTGATGCATTTGATTCCGGCTTTGAGAACACCACCAAGGTCCCTGTGTTAAGACTAGTCGGCAAGAGCCTGAGGCAGTGATGGAGCTGAGGGGAGACCACCGCAAATGCCTGCCAACTGGGTGGGGCCTGGGCCAGGGCAGGGGTAGTGGAGTGGTGAGTCACCCGACTGTGGGTTTATTTGAAGGGAGAGCTGCGTTTGCTGATGGATTGGGAGCAGGGCTGCAAGGAAGCTGGGCGTCTAGAAGGACGGGGTCGCTCGGAGCAGAGAGGCGGGGCAGGGGCAGGAGCCCGGTTGGGTGCAGCTCAGGTGAGCCGTGCTTTGTGGTGTGCTGGTGGAGATTTTTACTTGGGACAGGTCCAGGCCACCATATCTGGTGCTGGGTTGGTGTGTTCTGCAAAGCTGCAGGAGCCGGTGTAAATGGGAGAGCGCCTGGCTGAGCCTGGGGCTCAGGCCTAACTGCAGACAGAAGATAGGCTGAGAGGGCTCTGGCGACTAGAAAGTGGCCTCCAGGTGGGAGGGAAACAGAACAGACAGGGCCTGGGCAGATGCCCCTAGGTGGGGTGGGAGGGACACAGTTAACGGGCCATGGCCCAGGGCAGTTTCAGAGGCCTGGAGACCTCTGGAGCAGGAAGGAAAGCCCACTCCTGGCAGCTCTGCCCCTGTAAATCGGCAGCAGAGAAACAGGCGGCAGCTGAAGGCCCCAGGAGACCCAACAAAAGGTGGTTTTACTTACCTATGTATTTCAAATACATATAAGACAGAACAGGCTCATAGCGGATGGGCACCACCCAGGGTTGAGGGGAGAGTGGTGACAGGAGGGGAGACTTGCTGGGCAGAAGGAGAAGGGGTCTGGCGCCCAGGGCCTGGGCAGCTTGGCCAAGGGCAGGGCGCGGACATGGGGGCAGGAAGTTTCTCTTGTGGGTTTCCCAATCCCTCCATGAAAGGGTGCCAGGTCAGAGTCAAGAGCGTGGGCGGGGTAAGGGCTGGGGTTGGAGGGAGAGGAGCGTCTGAAGTGGTCAGCAGGCGCCTGGGAGGTAGGCCAGGCCAGGGAAGGGCACTGCTCGGGGCTGCGGCTTTAAACACGTGGCCTCCTGCGCTTGCTCCAGCCAGCCTGGCTGCTCAGCACCCAGGAGCAGAGGGAGGGCACAGCTGGCCTTAACCAGAGCTGCTGCAGGCCCTAGCCTGAGCGAGGGGTGGGGCTTGAGGGTGTGTGCACAGGAGGGCTAGTTGGTGTGGGGGGGCAGCTAGCCCAGTGGTGAGAAGAGCCCCAAGGTGACCCAGCATCAGGAGAGTCAGGGTACCAGGGAGGTGAGCCCAAGGGCGGTTTGGGATGGTATTGCTGGTGGTGACCAGGTCTCGGATGCACCCATGGGAATGACAGTGGCAGGAGAGGTGGGGGAGGGGCAAGGGACAGAAAGGCCCAGAGCTGGCAAGGACCCCATAGGTCCCGTGAAAAATGAAGACAAGATGGCGATGGAGGGAGTGGCAGGGATGTGGGACCATCTGCATAAATTAGGAGTGAGCTGGTGGTATGGCCCAGTGAGGAAGGAGGGACAGAGCTTGAGAAACTAGATTTAAGGAAGAGATTCTGAAGCAACAAGGAGCCAGGGTACCCGCCTGGCTTCAGACTCAGCCCCGGGAGGGAGAGGGGCGCGGGGTGGGGGTGGGGGGCGATGTGCCACGTAGGCTAAGACCTGTGCTGTGGTTGGTTAGCTTCCCAGGCAGAAAGCAAGTGAACTTTCCCACATGAGATGTCAAAGTGCCTCACCTGGTGGAGCCGCGTGCCACATTCCCTGTCCGCGGGCAAGTCCTGTCACTCTTCAGGACTTTGTGGCCGCTGATTAGTGTCTCCCGGGGCAGAGACTGCAGCCCCTTGGTGTGCTGGGCCAGGTCCAGGGCGAAGCCAGGGCCTGGGACAGGCAGGTGCAGGTGAGCTGTGGGGGTGTGATGGTGGGGAGGGAAGCCGGGACCCGGTGGGAGAAGCCACAGGCTCTAGGCTGTGGCCCAACCCAGGTTCAGAGGCAGCTTAAGCCTTTCCTCTGCCTTAGTTTTCTTTTTTCTTTCCTTATTTATTTATTTATACTTATAAGAACTGAAGTGCAGGCCAGAGCTGTGGCGGGGGGGGGGGGGGGGGGGANGGGGGGGGGGGGGGGTGAGAAGGTTCACCAGAGACAGAGTGGGGAGCAGAACAGGCAGATGTATTGAAACACACTGCTGAGGGGAGCAGCGGGCGAGGCAGGAGAGGTCTGCTGCACCATGTGGGGCCCCTCCCTGGCGGGGATCGAATTCAGGCAGCTGTGCAGCAGATGCTTCACAGTGCAGCGCTCAACCCGCTGCGCCACCAGGGAGGCCCGCCTCCACTTTTAATGTTTTCTGATTCCTTAATGGGCTGGTATGTTCTCTGGAAGCCAGTAAGGAGCTTTTGTACCTCAAGTGGCTGGAGGGTTCATGGGGAGTCCAGGCAGGGCTGCAGGTGCCGAGGCTGACAGGCAGCATGCCTGCCTCGGGCGGGGCAGTGTCCACCAAGCCTTCGGAATGTGGATGTGTCCAACCCCACCCATTACCCAGCCCAGAAGGAAGAACTTAAAGCTTTGCTGGGGTGGAGCAGGGGAGTGGTCACCTCTCCTCTCCCCACCCAGCCTCCTGCCAGGTTCTCGAGAGAATGGGTGTAGTGGGAAGGCCTGAGCATCACCTATGGTCTCCCCAGGAGAGGAGCCAGATTACCTTCCCTGCCAGAGAAGTGGTCTCTGCCCTGCCAGGGGCCTTATGGGTAAGAGCTGATTGAGGGTGGGGTGGTGGTTCCTGGCAGGCTGTCTCCTTCCCTCTGCGAGTTCACAAAGATACCCTCAGGGTTTTCCAGCAAATACAACATTTTTTTTTAAAGATTTTATTCATTTATGCATACAAGATTTGGGGTATAGCTGGGGGTGGGGCAGTAACAGAATTCATCAGAGACAGAGCGGGGAGCAGAACAGGCAGATCTACTGAAATCTACTGCTGAGGGGAGCAGCGGGCCAGGCAGGAGAGGTCTGCTGTGCATTGTGGGTCCCCTCCCTGGCCGGGGATCGAACTCTCACTGCAGTGGCTGAGGAAGCCCCACAGTGCAGCGCTCAACCCCTGGGGCCACCAGGGAGGCCCCCAGTAGAACATTTTAAGGCCAGTTTACACAAATGGGTGCCACTGTGATGAAGGCCGCCTCGGCACTGCTAAATCCGAAGCTTGGATGTGGCTGAAAATCCCCACCGTACAGATGGGCTCCTGGTGGCGCTGGCACGGGGGGAGCCCTGAGGTGCCTTCTCCACCCTGGGCCTTCAGAATGGCCCGCAGTGCTGCGGAGGGAGCCTGAACCCGCCAGTCAAACACAGTCCCTGGAACAGGCTGTGAGGCCCGGCTCTGCCCCCTGCCAGCTGTGTGCCGTAGCGTCACTTACCCTCCCCGTTTTCTCTGTAGAATGGGGACAGCGGGTAAACACACCTCACAGGGTGTGGTGAGGCTGTAATGAACTCAGACCCCTGAAGCACTTGCAGCCTGACCTGGGCGAAGGGGCAGTGCCCGGACTACGGCCCGCCTGTGAGCCATGTCCAACTCCTGAGTGCCGAGCCCTCATGTGCAGCGGCTGTGAGGGCACTCAGAGCAGTGAGAAGTGGACATTTCCTGAGCGCAGGGACATTTCCTGAGCGCAGGGACATTTCCTGTGCCAGCCGCCTGACTCTGCTCACTTCCTACCCCTCCCCCCACAGGCCATTTCTGCAGCAGGGCGTTAGGGAGAACTGGGCAGCTGCTCACTGGGAAGTGGGGGCTGCAGGTGCTGGTGCTTCCTGTCTCACAGTGGCCCAGGGCGTCCCAGAACAGGAGCGTGGTCGAGGTGGGGCCCACGCAGCTGCCAAGCTCCTCAGCTGGCCTGCTCCCTCAGGCACCCTACTCCTGACTCCTCCAGCCCTGACTCCCAGCCCAGACTCCTGGTTTAGCCGCCGCTCCCCACGGTCACCTGGCTCCTCAAAGACCTATGGCGTCCCTCCCTGAGCTCAGGCCCAACCTTTGGTGAAGCTCAGAAGAGCCCCCCAGCCCACGCTTCCTCCTTAGCTTTCTCAGTCCTGTGTCTGGAGCTGCAGCCCCAGGAGCTCCCAGGGCGCAGCAGACGACCCTCTGGGCAGGACAGAACACTCTCATGCTGACTGCAGACCTTGGCCTAATTCAGCCTTTGAAGTGCCTCTCCTGAAGACGAACCATGGGCTGTGCGCCTGTCCCCCCCACTGGCTCCAGGTCTGTCTTACACTCTGTGACTTAACTCTGGCTTGCGCTCTTGGGCACAGGTTAGGTCTTTGCTGGCTTGGATATGGGGAGGGGGTTGGCAGGAGTGGGGGTGACAGCTCTCAGGATACAGGTCAGACAAACTGGGAACCCAGAGAGGCGCTTCTCCAAATAATGCCCGTGGTGCCCTTTCAGCTCACAAGGCACACCCCCACTACGGTAGTGACCTTTACACAGCGCTGGCCGTGAGGCTGAGGCTGGGCAAGGAAAGGTGTGGATAATCGAAGGCCTCTGGATTCCAACAAACCTTGAGGGACTTTGAGCCTCAAAGCTTTAGAGCTGTGTGACCTTGGTGAATTTTAAGCTCTCTAAGCTTTTGTCTTCTCTGTAAATTGGGTGATGTTGGGCCTCCCTGGTGGCCCAGGAGTTAAGTCTTAGTGCTACCACCTCGGAGGCCCACCACAGCCTGGGTTCAATCCCCAGCCAGGGGGCTGACCCACAAGGCAGAGAAGGTCTTGCCTGTTTCTCCCGCTGCTCCCCTCAGCAGTGTATTTCAGTAGATCTGCCTGTTCTGCTCTCCACCCTGTCTCTGGTGAATCCCCTCCTGTCCCGCACCTCTGGCCTGCACCCCAATTCTTCTACGCAAAAATAAACAGATTTAATAAAACGGGCAATTTTCAGACTCAGCTCCTAGAAAGGCAAGGAGGATAATGAGATAACACCCAGGGCCCAGACACGGTAAGTGCTCCACAAATACAGCCTTCCAAAGGCAAGAGACAGCTCTGGACATTTTCTCCAAAGCTGAAGCTGTGGGAGCGAGTGACCCCAGCGGGTGGCTTGCCATGCAGCAAGGCCTTCCTGGCTGGGCTAAGGCACCTCCCAACCAGGAGATCAGTTTCCCCAGCTGTAGAATGGAAATGAAAGAAGAGTAACCTGGGCCTCCCTGGTGGCGCAGTGGGTTAAGCAACGCACTATGAAGCAAACCGCAGCCACTGCAGCACGAGTTCGATCCCTGCTGCCGGCCAGGTGGG
>JAGFMF010011432.1:3838771-3869928 GCA_019455555.1 Galemys pyrenaicus
GGCCTGCCTCTCTCTGGGGGTCCCAGCGACCGACGCGCCCCGGGGCCCACGCTCGGGTCTGCCTCTCTCTGGGGGTCCCAGCGACCGACGCGCCCCGGGGCCCACGCTCGGGCCTGCCTCTCTGGGGGTCCCAGCGACCGACGCGCCCCGGGGCCCACGCTCGGGTCTGCCTCTCTCTGGGGGTCCCAGCGACCGACGCGCCCCGAATCCGCCGGCTCGTGCACACGCTCTGTCTTGGCCCCTCCTCATGCTGCAAGTACCACCCACCCGCCTCCTCCAGGGCTCGCAGAGCCTTGATGCCGACGCCCGTGAGGCTGCTCCTGCCCACCCCGGGCCCCACACTGGCCGGGCCCCGTCGCGCTGCCCTCCTGACCGACCGTGCCTGCCGTCCGCCCTCCTCGCAGCGTCTCCAGCCGCCCCCTGCGCCCTCTGGCCTCCCACTGCTCCGGCACGTGCTGCCCCGTCCTGCCGGGTCAGCCTCCCGGCCTCCGCCCAGTCCGAACCCTCACCCGCCCTTCCTCACCGCTGTCACCGACACAGCCCGTTTGCCTAAGTCGCCCCTTTCCGGCTAAGACACCCCCCACTAACACGCTCGAGCTGCAGGAAGACAGGCCACGCGGGTCGTGGGCAGAGCACACGCCCGGTGTGCGCCTGGCACGCAGTGTTCAGCCGGTGCCCGGGGGAGGGGCGCGTGCCAGCTGCTCCCCCGCTTCCTGGCTGCAGGCCTGACCTCATCCGTGGTTGGCTTTTTAGGGTCTGCCTGCTCCTCCTCTTCCTCGTCCTCTTCCTCCTCCTCTCGGTCGGCAGGTCCGAGGACGTCGGGGCTCTGCAGCAGCGCCTCCTCCCCCGGAGCCTTCTGGAGCTCCAGGCCGGGCTTCTCGAGGCCTGCCTCGTCCCCGTTGCTCAGGCCCAGGCAGCTGTCGGAGCTGGGGGACCCTGCAGCGTGGGTGACAGGGCTGGGTCAGGGCACCCGGGCCGGACAGGGGCGCCGCAGGAGCCTGGGGACTCTGGCGGTCTCTCCAGGCCGTGTGGCCGGGGCAGCGGGCAGCGGGCAGTGGGCAGAGGCCGGCGGCTGGGAGGCAGCACACCCAGCGGCGTGCAGAGCCGCTTCTGGCCAGTTGAGGGCCCAGAGCCACGCCCACCGGAGGCAGTCAGGGAGTCCCGATGGCAGGAGGCGAGGACGGGGCCCAGCACCTTGCCGTGGGGTTACAGGGCGTGGCTGCAGGTCAGGGGTGAGCCAGCCCCCCTGAAAAGGTGGCTTGGTGAGGGGAGCAAGGGGCGTGAGATGGGAGAGGGGCCGCCGTGGCGTGCGAGGTCAAGGCTAGCTGAAATGGCGCCCAGCCGACACAGCGTGGCCACAGGGCGAGGCCCCAGTCCGGGGGACAGTGCGGGGACGAGGCTCACTGCGCTCGGTGGCACTAGTCTGTGAGGCGGGAGGTCACGATTGGGAGGTCGGGAGTTAGCAGAACCACGTCCAGCTGGGATAGGATTTGGAGGTGACGGCCTGGGTCAGGGGCCCCACACGCGACGGGGTGAGGAGGGAGGAGGGGTCGGCGGTCAGGAGCGCCCGGGGCTGGCTGGGCTGGGGCCGGCCTGCCTACCCAGCTGGGGCGAGGCCGGCTCGGTGGCCACGGAGCTCTCGCTCAGGGCGGAGTTGCTCTGCTCCAGCGGCCTCTTGCGCACGGAGCTGCCAGGGACGCTGGAGCTGGGCCGGTGCCGCTTCTTGTTCTTCACCAGGATTCGGCCCATCAGGTCCTGGGGGCTGGGCAGGGGGACGCCCGGGGCCAGCTGGTAGACACGCACAAGTCAGAGCCCACTGGGTGCCCGTGCCCCCACACCTGCCCCGACGCTGAACTCCCATACCGGGTACTTGTCTAGGGGGTCGATGAGCAGCGCGTCCCCAAAGATGGTGCGGCAGTACTCGGCCATCTTGGCCTGCTGTTTGGCCCTGTGGGGTGGAGGTCAGAGGTCAGAGGTCAGAGGTTCCTGGGGGTGGAGCTGAGGTCGGCAGAGCAGGTCAGAGGCCCGCTGGGCCAGTGGAGGGTCCAGGGGCGGGAGGCCACAGGGGCAGTCCGACGTGGGAGGACCAGCTCCGGGGGGGCTGGGGTCCCCCGTGTACTGGAGCTTCCTGGGACAGGTGTCGGGTCCAGGGCCCACTCACGAGTCCACGTGGTTCTCGAAGGAGAGGATGACGGGGTAGGGCGACGTCTTGAAGGCGGTCTCGGCGATGGCCTCCAGCACGTCCCGCAGCGGCACCTCGGTGGTCATGGTGAAGCCGTGGGTGATGAAGGGCTCCTCCTCGGGCGGCCGCCCCTTCCACACGTCCAGCTCCACGCAGCGGCAGCCCCACAGCAGCGCCTGCCGGTACATCTCCACCGACGAGGTCCCCGTCAGCTGCCCGGCTGCGGAGGAGGCTGTCACTGGCCGCCGGGCAGGCCGGCTCCGCCCCGCCCCCCAGGCCTGCGGCAAATCAGGCCACGCTGGGACAGGCCCTGGTGGCAGGGCGACCCGGTTCCCGCCGGCCGGCCCCTGGTGAGTCCCTGGGACCAGCACCGCCTCTCCCCATCATTCCCAGGCAGGGCACATCCCGCCACCCAGCAGGTGCACACGCAAGCCGCAGTCAGGCCAGCAGACAGCTAGGCCCCAGGACTTGCCCTCCCGCCGACAGACCCGTCCCCCCAGCAACCCAACTGGGGCCATCGTCCCCGACACCCCCACAGCCCCGCTTCCCTCCCCCTCGGCGCCGCTGCTGCGAAACAGCCTCCCTCTCCTCCCGCCTGGGGGCCGAGGGCCTCAGACAGCTGTGGGCCGGAGCACCCAGCACCCTTCTTGCGAAACACGGCACCGGCCCCGCTCAGCAGCATCCAAAGCCCAGTGAGGACCCCTGTGCCTGGCGGGCGAGTCCCCCTCCTCTCCAGGCCCTTGTCCCCCACCCCAGCTCCGTGCAGCCCCGAGAGCACCGAGGTCCACTCCGAGAAGACCAGCCCAGGAGCGGTCTGTCCCCGCTGCACCCCAGCACCAGCCGGCCCTGAGGAGGGGGTCGGTGCCAGCAGAGCCCCGGGGCGCCCCCTCCGCCCGCCGCGGCTCACCTGTGAGATAGGTGTTGTGGGAGGAGTTGATGAAGTAGGCGCTCAGCGGCTGGGTCATGTCGGCGCTCAGGTCCAGGGCCTCCAGGGGCAGGATGCCATTCTCCTCGCCCCCCAGGTAGCGGCTGAAGCCCTCCATGGACATCTGATCTGGGGTGGGTGGGGTCAGCAGGGGCCTCCCCGCGGTGCCCCCTCCCGCCTACCGCACCCCACTTACCTCGCTCCAGGAACTGCTTGTTGGGCTCGTACTTCTCGATGAGCAGCCGGGCCTGGGAGGGCCGCAGGGGCGGGTACAGCACCTCGTTGAGCCTCGGGTCCCGCTGCTTCTGGTTGATGAAGTCCATGAGCTGCTCCAGCGTCAGGTAGGGCTTGCCCTTGGCGCCTCTGCAGGTGGGTGGGCCGGGTCAGGCTGCAGCCTCCGGGCCATCACTCCAAGCCCTCCCCAGGGAGACCCGCTGGAGGCACATGCCTGGCAGCAGCACCCACAGGGTGGGGCCCGGGCGCGCTCGGGGCCTCGGTTTCCCCATGAGCGCCTAGCCTCTCTGCACTAGCACTGGCTACCAAGGGTCGCGGATGCTGGGCTGGGCATGCTGCTCCCAGGTCCTGGGCCCAAGCTCGGCTCCAGCCCCTGCTTGCCGACTGAGCTCAAGTCAAATCCACAAAAATCCCTGGACCCCTCGGTTCCCATCCCCCAAATGGGCTGGAGAAAGCAGCCCCTCCAGCAAGGGGCGAGGTGCGCTGAGCTTGGGAACAGCCTGCATGCCAGGGCCCCCAGGAGCTCCGCTTCCCCCCACTAGAGGCAAGCTTTCCGGGGTGCGGGGTGGGGTGGACGCCCCCTGCTTACATCTCTAGCAGGATCTTGTCGATGTCCGGCCGGAGACACAACTTGTTCAAGAACCGCTCGAAGATTTCCAGGGTAAATCCGTCAGGTCGAATGGACTCGCCCTGAGGACAAAGGTTTAAAAAGGGGTGGAAACCCAGGGACAGCAGTCCCCCAGAGCACCCCACTCTGCCCCAGCACACTCACTCGGTTGAAATTGAGGCCGCAGGACTCCAGTGCGGTCTCCACTCGCTTCTTGTCCGCTGAGAACATCTTCAGGATGCTGAGGAGGCGGGAGGGGCAGGTCAGGGGGCAGGGGGCACCAAGGCCGGGGCGGAGGGGAGGGGTGCTCACTTCTTGACGGGGATGCGTCCGTCCTGGTTCACCTGTAGCTTCAGCTTCGTGTACCTGGGGGGAGGTGTGACGTCACACCCGCAAGGCCCACCCGGCCCCCGCCTCCCGCCCGCCCCGCCAACAGGCCTGCGGCTCACGCTTTGCGCAGGAAGGTGTTCCGGGAGGCGTTCTGGGCCAGGATGTTCATGGCCAGCTTGAACAGCTCCTCGGACCAGACCTGGGGGTGAGGACGCGGAAGGTGTGAGCAGGCGACAAGGGGGCTGGCCAGCCACAGCCCACACTCAGAGCCGTGACCCGGACAGCAAGTGCTTAAAAACGCTTCGTCACCGGACCAGGAAGCAGCCTGTCCCTGACCGCCGGGCACGACGCAGACGCATGGACCGAGCCACAGCCCGCCGGCCCCGCGCACCAGCCCACCTTGGCTGTGTCGTCCTGCACGGCCATGAAGTTCAAGAATGTTGTGTTCACCGGGTCTGGCCCGGCCACCACGGTCATCAGCTTCTCCTCCAGCCGGGCCTCGGGAGCCCCGAAGCCCAGCACCTCCCGGATCTTGGGGTCCTGAATCGGTGAGAACCCAGAGTGAGAAGGGGCGTCCGCGCCCCCATGCCCTCACCGGTCCTCAGCCTGGCCCGTCACCCACCTTGGGCATGCGGGCGTAGCGGCCCGTCCGTGTGTCCCTGATGGAACTGATGTCCAGCGTGTCCACCTCCTGAGGAAACCACACACCAGAGAGGGCCTGAGAGGCCACAGGGCAAGCACGACCTGGGAGCCCCTAAATGCCCGCCAGGTCAGGGCACGGCCGCCCCCTCCTGTAGCCACAGCCTCAGCCCCGGAGCGCTTCCTGTCTCGGAGCTTGGGAGAGGTCAGCCAGCAGCTGGCCCGACCCACGTGGCAAGGGAGGAGATTCAGGGCAAGGGAGTGTCCAGCGGGCGCCCCAAAGCTGAGCCAGCTGCCCCGGCGCCTGCCCTCACCATGTTGGGTCCTGTCCAGTACAGGAAGAAGCCCTCGGCATCCACTCGCAGGGTCACCAGGTTCCGGCTGGAGGTCTCCTGGGGAGGCACCGGCAGGGTCAGGAAGTGAGGGCGGCAGCCCAGGCCTGGTCCCAGGAGCCCCTTGGACCATGCACCCCAACTTCTGACAGCAAACAGAAGTGAAGCCTCACGCAGCCCAGAGGCCCTGGTGGCGCCCTGTGGTCCTCAGGACAGAGCTGAGGTGCTGCGTGTGACGAGTGGGGTCCCGGGTTCTGCTGTCGACACCCCTCCCCCAGCCTCATCCCTAGCCCGAAGGCGCACGTGCACCAAGCCCGCCCTTTCCCTCCAGCTTCTGCGTCTGGTCCTGTCTGGTCCTTCCATGCTAACACATCTTTTCCTTCCTTTTCTCTGTCCAGGCCTTGGGAAGGGCCCCGGGCCGTAGCACCGGGTTTCCCCAGAAGGCCTGAGAAGCCACCCAGGGACATTTGTGGGACCAAAGCAGAGCCCTTCGTGCTCCTTAGGGTTCTGTGAAAACTAGTCACCCCTCACATCTGTCTCAAAGTCTACTACCCTCTCCCTGTACCCCACTGGACCCCACAGCCTCATCGCTCACCCCACCTTGCAGGGCACTGACTGAGTCCCCCTAGAAGCGGGCTCACCCTGTCTGGGGGTGCCGAACAGTGAACTCTGTCGTCCCTCAGTTAGCCCGGGGCAGAGGCGGTGTGCTGGGCCCATTTTCTTAGGGGGCCAGCCCCTGGCACACTCGCAGGCCCACCCCATGCCACTCAGGACCAGCAGCCGGGACTCACCGGGCCTGAGTGACCCGCTGGCCACAGGCAGAACTCTGGTCCCAGCAGAGCAACACACCTCCCCTTGCTGTCACCCCAAACTGCCGCCCCTTCGCATCCCAACCTGCCAGAGCTATGCGCTCACCATCCGGGGGGCTCCCAGAGACCCCAACGGATGCCGTTCCCACATCACTTCACAGGTCAGGAGACGAGGCTCAGGACTCGAGGCTCGAGGCTCGGGCCAGCTGCTCCTAAATGCCTAAATGCAGGCCCCTAAATGCCGGCCCCCTGTCAGGCTCCCAGCTCCCTGTGAGCGTGTGGGGGAGCCAGCACTCTCCGGCCAGACTCAGGGTCCCCTTGTGGGGGCCCAGGACAGCACCAGCCCTACCCGTCTCCAGCTCTGCTGACAAAGGGCAGAGGTTCATCTAGGAGGGGGTCTGCAGGATATGAGGCTCCAGAATCTGATGCTTGGGCCTCCCCACCTTACTGCACCGGCGCCCACCAAGCCCCTCTCTGGGGTGCCTAGCGCCTCACTGGGCTTCAGGTCCGTCAACCGTGTGAGGGACACCCCAAGCCCCTCCCCAGGCCTCTGGCCTTCAAAGGGAGCCCAGGCCCTAGGCCGGTGCTTTCCCGCCCCAAGTCCTAGTCAGGATCCCCCACCCCACCCCCAGGGCCCTCTCCCGGCTCCCACTTCCTTATTTGGGTTTATCACACTGGTAGGAAAAGGAGAAACTTTTCCCTTCGGGCCCACAGGGGGGAGGGATCTGCCCTGACCTCTGGGGCGCCCCAGCACCCCGAGTGGCACACCTGCCGCTGCGGCCACGCCCCCAGCCCCTCCCCTAGCTCCACGCCCACCCGCCCCACCCAGGCGGAAAGAGTCCAGAGTCTTCCAGGCCTCCGGCCCGGCTGGGAGGATCGGCTGGGAGGATCGGAGGAGACCGGGCTGGCGGGGAGGCCCCGGGAAAGGGGCCCAGGGGCAGAGGAGGGGCACAGGCCAGGTCAGGGAGCGGCAGCGGGAGCCAGGCCATCTGGGAAGCACCCAGCGGGGCAGGTAAAACCGGGGCGGCCCAGGATTTATTGGGGTTCAAAGTCCCAATGCTAAGAACTGTAGCTCAAAGTCTCCACGGGTGGAGGAACTTGGGGGGCAAAGACTCCACTAGGGGGTGACCTGGTGCTCCCACCTGAGCAGGAAGCTCAGCTGAGGTCCAGAAGCAGGGCTAAGGGGTGCCAGGCAGAAAAGCGTGACAAAGTGATGAATGGAGAAGAATTTTCAGGCTAGGGCACTGGGAAGAACAGGCTCCCACTGGCACCCACTCAGAATGGGGCGCACTGGGCCAGACTGGGGCTCCGGGTCCTGAAGCCAGAGTTCAGTGCCCGCCAGGGGTCTAAGGGCACGGCCAGGACTGGAGGAACCAGAATTAGACCAGCGGGAAGGGGTGGAAAAGGCGAGTGAACAAGGGGGCCCTGGATTTACTGGGGTTGAAAATCCCCAGGTCAAGGAATGGGGCGCCAAATTACCGGCAGCGGAGGGACCGGGGTGGGGGGGTAAAGTCTTCATTATGGGGACGACTGGGGAGTCAAGTTCCGGAGCAGCGCCCGGCTAGGGTGGGGGGGCGCCGTGGCCAGCCCAGGCTGTGGCGGGGAGGTCCCCAGCGTCCGGCCGAGCCTGAGTGAAGGAGTCCCGGGGTCGGGGCAGAGCAGGGGCCCCCCGCGCTTACCTCGTCCCATTTGATGAACTTACTCCCGCGCCGCAGGATCTCCCCCACGGTGGACGGCTCCAGCTGCAGAGCGTGGACACCGGGCCTGGCGCCCGCCATGGCCAGGCCGGGGCGGGCCGGGGCCCACGCAGCCCCGACGGGGACCGACGGCGCCGCTGCTCCCTCCGCGCGCTCCCGCGCCGCCCGGCTCGGGCCCCGCGGCGTCAGCTCCCGCCCGCCCGCCCGCCCGTCTGTCCCGGACAGACCAGGGAATCGGCGGAGCCCGGGCGGGGCGGGGCGGGGGCGGGGGCGGGGCGGGAGCGGTACCGCCCCCTCCCGCCCGCCCCCCTCGGCGCCCCCTGGCGACTGGGGCGGCGATTGCAGCCAGAGGGGATTGGAACCAGGGTCTTCTTGACCGGCTGTTGGCCGGGGGCTCAGCAAGACCTGTCTGCAGAGGGAGCGGGCAAGGGGAGGGCGTCGGAGGTTGGTGGGGTGCAACTAGAGGGGCTGGGTATTGAGGGCGCTGCAGGAGACCGCGGCCCGAGTCAGCTCGCTAAGGTTTCTAAGGGGCCGATGATGACTGGGGTACAGTTGAATGGCAAGACTTGAGCGGGGGAGGGGCAGAACCCTGCCCCCGCCAACCCGGTCCTGCAGCACTTAGCCGAGTACAGGAAAAGCCACTCCCACCCTCCCCCCTCTACCCTCACCTCGTCTCACCCCCTCCTGCTGCAGTGCTGCCCCCTCCCTGGGAGCACTTAGCCAGCTAATGGGCCTCCCGCCGGCAGGAGCCCCTCCTCCCTGTCCCTGGCCCGGGGAGGCCGGGCGCCTGCCGCCTGCTTTGAAGACCCGGGCGTCCTGGCTTTCCAGACCCAGCCCTGGAGCAGTCATTTCTTGCGCCGCAGCCTTCCTTGACCGAATCCGCAGCCTGGCCCGGTGGGGCTCAGCACTGCAAAGGGGATGTTGGGGCTTTGCCCAGAGGGGTCAGAAGCCTTGTGCGAGTCCCGGTACAAGGAGGGTTGAGGGGCTGGGCAGGGCCGGGCCCATAGCAGGTGCACGTCCTGAAATCTCCCTTCCAGGGATGGGAGGGGGAGGGCGGGAAGGCGCATGGGCACTGAGATGGGTGGGGGCTGCAGCCCCTCCCGCAGGGCTTGGCTGGGGGGGCTCTGCCTGGGGGCCCCTGTGGGAGCCCCCCCAATACAGAGGCAGTAACAGCAGCAGGTTTAAAGTAGAACTCATCCAGAGGGGCCAGCCAAGTCACCTAGAAACCCAGAAAAGATGGAGCTGATTCTGGGGGAGGAGGGCTCAGGCAAGGAGGAACTGGCCCTGCAGGCCCCTTGGCCTGGGGCTCTCAGACCCCCAGGGGAGCCCTTTCAGGCTTGTCCATCGCAGGCCCCTGCCCGCCTTGGTCCTCAACTTTCACCCAGGGAAAATCTCCTTATCTGGTCAAGGCCCTGTGGGCTGTGATTATTATCCCTTTTGAGGCCCAGAGAGGGGCTGAGACTTGCCCAGGGCCGCACAACTTCCTTTGCAGGAGGATTTCAGGCCTCTGGTGGGCTTGAAGGACAGTCCATGTCCGCCTCCATTCCTAGTCCTTAAAGGGACAAAGGGGACAGGATGTGTGACCCCCCCATCCTGCTGGGCCCTAGTCACCTTGTCCAGAGCTGGAAGTTAATGGGTGTGTGTGTGTGTGTGTGTGTGTGTGTGTGTGACAAGCAGAGGGCTACAGGATGACCCCTGGGTACAGCAGCTGCCACTCGGAAGGGTCGCAGGCTGTGGGGACACCAAGAGGCCGGAGGAAGGGGCAGTCAGCTGGCAGAGGGCCCAGGCAGGGCCAGCAGGGCTGAGGGCTCAGAGCCATGGGCCTTGCCCGTCAGCCAGGGCCTGGCAGACCGTGCAAGAGCTGTGTCCTGAGCTTGACTCTCCCCTTCTCCCTCCACCCCCGGTGTCCCTAGAGGCCAGGGCAGCCGCCATTAGAGGCCTCTCCTCCTAGGATGCTCTCTCCCAGGCTTGGTAATAGGGTTTCTCGGCAAGCAGTAATGGTGGAAGGAAGGCAGCCTTTCCGGCCTCTACCCTTGATGAAGGGAGCGGTCATGGCCCACGGGACCCTCTTAGGGCCTCTGCTCCACGGAGGCATTAAAAGAGGCCTTCGCTGAGCTCTGGTGGAAGAGGGCTGGGACCCCAGGAGGGGTGGGGCCGGTGAGGATGAGAAGCATCAGGAGCCTCAGTCCCTGTGGGGTTTGGGCAAGAGCTCCAGGGCAGGGATGTGATCCTGGAGCACTGAGCTCTCCCGGGGGTCCCCTGCCACAGAAAGTCATGGTAGGGACCCCTTTGAGAGGCTGAAGGCAGGTAAGACCTGCCCAGGCTGTTCAGTCTGCGACAGGCTACGAAGTCAGACCCAGGCCTTGGCCTCCAGGAAAACTGCAGGCCAGCTGGGCTGCCTGCGCCACCCATTCAGGATGGGTGGCCCTGGGAAAAGACTTAACAGGTTGGCCCCAGGAGGCTGGGAGTGCCCTAGGGGTAACATGGGCAGTGGAAAGTGGGAAAATAAGGAAGAGAATTTCTGGCTCCTTCCAGAGAACCCCAGGGAGCACCCTGAAATTTGGCCATGACAGGTTTTTACACCAGCCCTGCAGGGAGGAGAGTAGGAAGGTCAACACTGAGGTCACGGCATTGACTGGGGGGGGGTGGAGGGGGCTGGCAGCCACGTCCTCATGGCCTATAGGGCCCCCTCCCCACAGCGAGCTATCAGACATTGGGGGCCCTTAGGCTTCACCCCCTTCAATTATGAGCCCACCCAAGACCCCAAGCAGTGTTCTAGTTCAGAAACAGACCTGCCTGCTGGGTGAGGTGGGGTGTGGCGGGAATTTAATGGGTAAATTGCTCCTCATATCAGACCAGGCTCAGAGCCCAGGCCTTTCCCTGTGGAAAGGGTGGGTCCTGGTTAATCTGCAAGAGCAAGGCTCAGCCCTTGGGAGGAAGAGAAGGGATAGGCTGGGGAAAGAAGGCTAAGTCCACAAGGAAGGCTGGGGTGGAAGAGGTATCAGCTTGCTCTACTGGGCCCGGTCTGAGCCCTGTAAGCTGCCCCCAAAACTAGGGTCCTCGGCAAGACACCCAGCTCCCCCCATACACACTTTGCTGGGCCTCTGCCTTCTGGTCATCTCTCCCCAGCTGCGGGTAACCCTAAAGGCCTGGGTTGGGGTGTGCTTAGGCTGGAGTGTGTTTGCGGCATCAGCTGTGTGGCCTTGGGCCAGTCTCAAGCTCTCGGCAGTGTCTGCCACAGAGGCTTCCCCAGCATCCAGAGAGGCTGGCGCTGAGCACACTGCTCCCCCAACCACTAGGTCCTGCTGGCAGGGGTGAGCCAGGCACCTGTGGAAGCACCCCAGGAGCTACACTCCCTTCAGTATGGGGTGGTGGTGGTAATTAATAGACTTTGCATGCTGGGGGGGGGTCTGAGCTCCTGTTCTATCTTGTGACTTCCTTAACCTTGCGGTTCAGTCTTTGACCCCGCGGCGCATTTTCCTATTTAATCTTCGCCATCACCTACTGACAGAATGGAGGCACAGAGGAAGCCATTCATTCTTTCAGTCAGTCACCTCCAACAACGGGAGTCTGGGAGTCTGACTTAGGTGCTGTGAGTTCAGCAAGAGTCAGGTGATTTGCCCAATACTTGTGGGTTTGAAGCTGAGCAGGGGGACTCAACCCGGAGCCACAGCAGCCAGCAAGGCTGGGGCAGGTCTCTGCCCTGCAGAGCTCAGGTTAGAAGTGGGAGACCGTGAACAAATGGATGAGAGGGACTATTTAAAGATACGGAAGACCAAATGGGGCGCGAGTGAGGTGTGTGATCTAAGAGAGGTGGGACAGGTAAAGGCGCCTGCTGGGTCTGATCGGCAGGAGGAGCGCTGGGGCGAGGATCTGCAGGGAGCACGCGCGAAGCCTCGGCGCTGGAACCAACGGTGTGGAACCTACTCATTAAATGCTCATTGTGGGTCGGCTGTTATTATTATTAATATCATGAGTGCTGGCTTCCCAACGTCCCTGCTTTTTGCGCCTGACTACTCATCTGTAAACACAGAGGTTGCGGTGGGGCAGAAGACCGCTCCCTGCCGAGGCCAACCCTAGGAGGGGGCCCCACACAAATTCTACGCTTCTGGAGGAGGACTCCGCTGCGGGGCAGGGGCAGCCACGCGTGGCCACAACCTGCGAACTACATTTCCCATAGTTCCGTCCTCTGCCGCCATCTTGGCCGGTGGGCGGTGGCTGCCGGGGGCCTGGCGCTGCGGACCGCCGCGTGAGCTCTGAGCACCCTCAACCCCGATATCCACCGTGAAGGGCGCAGGACCCCGCCAAGTGTGCCGTGCGGGGACCTGGGCAGCTCTGGCCCGTCTTCTCCAGTCTTAACCCCCCGGAGCCCGGTCCACGTGTCTGTGCGAAGTCTGCTCGCCCCCCGCAGCCAAGGGCCGGAAGACCCAGACGTCGGGGTTCCCACGTTCCCTCTCCGGACCCCCACTCTGCATATAATGTTCATGCCCCTTCATCCCAGACCGCCCCTGTTTCTACTTCAGTGAGGCCAGAACACTGGGGTTCGGGTGGGGCGCAAACCCCAGTGACGGGCGGCTGAATGCTAGGGCTTGGGGGTAGTGGACGGCCGGCTGAAGCCTTAGACCACCGGCTCCTCCCGACAGCCCCAGCTCGGGGGCGGGGGCGAGGGGTCCGTGTCAGGACTGGCCCTTTAAGGGGGTGTGGTCGGGGGGCGGGGGAAGCAAGCGAGACAGAGAAGGCGGCGGCGGCGGCTGCGGCGGCGGCGGCGGCTCGGGCGGCGGCCGCGGGGGACAAAGGGCGGGCGGATCGGCGGGGAGGGGGCGGGGCGCGGCCAGGCCAGGCCCGGGGGCTCCGCATGCTGCAGCTGCCCCCGGGAGCCCCCGCCGCCGCCCTCGCCGCTGAGCCGCGCAGAGCCGACCCCACGAGCTAACCCGAGCCTGCGGCCCGGAGCCAGCCGGCGGGCGGCTCGGAGGCGGCGGCGCAGGGAGGGGCCCAACGGGCGCACGTGGCCCCGGTGGCCGCCATGGCGGACAGCGGCCCCGCGGGGGGCGCGGCGTTGGCGGCCCCGGCCCCCGGGCCTGGCAGCGGCGGCCCAGGACCCCGGGTCTACTTTCAGAGCCCCCCTGGGGCTGCAGGGGAAGGCCCAGGCGGCGCGGACGACGAGGGCCCGGTGAGGCGCCAAGGGAAGGTCACGGTCAAGTACGACCGTAAGGAGCTACGGAAGCGCCTCAACCTGGAAGAGTGGATTCTGGAACAGCTCACTCGCCTCTACGACTGCCAGGTGTGTTCCCCGCTTTGCGCTGTCACCCTAAAATTTGTCGCGAGTTGGGCTGCCTGGGAACCCCACCTTGAGCCCGCCTGTCACCCGAAGTCAGTGGGAGCTCCGCTTCCGCGCGCTCCCCTCATGCTCCCCGCCCCCAATGTGTGCTCGTTCTTGTGCACCTAAGTCACTCCGGTCTTCTGCGTTACCTCCTTCATGCCACTCCCCTGGGCAAGCTAGGGTCCTCTAGTAGCCTGAAGGGATTGCCCCGCCTTGGACCGACAGCTAGCCTGGACAGCTAGCCTGGACAGCGGACGGAGGTCTGACCTACTAGCTTAAACTGGTTAACAGGCAGGAGCGTGGCTGGTAGGGGGACTGAAAGGGTCTGAGCTATTCAGATGGACGGCCCCTACCTAGCGCCATCGTCCTGGCGTGGGAGCTGTCTAGCTTGCTTTTTGGGTTCTGGTTCTCCACCCCATGACTCCTTCCTTGCTCAAATAGTGACTCAGGCCCCAGGGGGCAGGGTGGAGGAGTGGGTTTGCCCGGTGCTGCCTCCCCTGGAATGCAGCTGGCTTCAGACTGGATAGACGCTTCCTGGGGAGGAAGGGAGGTGGGCATCCCCTCCCTCAGCTAAGCATGGGCTCTTTGTTTCCCCCTTACCAGGCCTGGGTTCTCCCACTGACCCCTCACCCCTTACTTCCTCCTCATTCTGGGGAAGCTGTGACAGGTGTTTGGGGGAGGGGAAGGGGCTGTGATGAGCTGGGACAGCTGGCTCCACCTGTGCTGATTGAGATGGGGGGCCTGGGATTGGGGAAGACATCTGCGGGGGGGCCCCAGCCCTAGCGGTCTGGCCCTGTCTGGCACCCAGGGTGCTCACTGGCAGACACAGGAAGCTTCCCTGCAGCGGGCAGTTTGCCTTGGCACGGGCCTGATCTGTTTTCTTCCTCAGAGCAGCTGCCACTGTCTGCTGGGCAAAGAGCACTGGTGGCTCTTTCTGCAGCGAGGCAGGGCCCTTAGCTGGAGAGCGCCTCACACCCTCCCAACTCGGTCCTTCTCTTTCTTTTCTCCCCACTTCCTCCACAGGAAGAGGAGATCCCGGAGCTGGAGATAGATGTGGACGAGCTCCTGGACATGGAGAGCGATGATACCCGGGCTGCCAGGGTGAAGGTGAGGGGGAGAGGGCTGTGTGGGGGAGCCCTGGGGTAAGCCCTGCTCTGGAGCCTGAGTCAGCAGCATTGTGACCCTGGGCCTCAGTGTCCACCTCTGACAAATGGGGTCACTGTGCTTGCCGTTGGGTGGCCAGCCCCTCGGGTGCAGAATTCTAGTCCCTGTTCCTGAGAACTCACTGTCACTTCCCACCCTGCTAGGAGCTGCTGGTTGACTGTTACAAACCCACTGAGGTAAGTGGTTTTCCCAGAGGGTGGGTGAATGGGACTCCCCTCCTCCTCTTGGGGTCTGGCCTCCATAATATTCTCCCTCCTGTGCAGGCCTTCATCTCTGGCCTGTTGGACAAAATCCGGGGCATGCAGAAGCTGAGCACACCCCAGAAGAAGTGAGGGTCTTCAACCCAGGCAAAAGGTGGCTCCCACAGGACAATCGCTGCCCCCCAACCTCGTAGCAACAGCAATACCAGGGAGCCCTGCGGCCAGGCCTGGTGCTATGAGCAGGGCTCCCCATGCCCCTGGCCCAGGGGCCTCTTCCCTGCCCCTACAAGTTTTCCATTTTGGGGGTTTTTTATTGTTATTAAACTGATGGGACTTTTTGTGTTTTTATATTGACTGCGGCGCGGGCCCTTTAATAAAGCTAGGATATGCCTTTGGTGCAGCTAACAGGCTTTGCTGGTCTCTTTTGGGGGGGGCCACACTGCTTTACAAGTGCTGCCAGCTCAGCTTCTCCCCAGGTGACCGCAGGCCTTCCTAAGGGCCACGTAGCCATGGCGATAGCCCAGGGCTGGCTCCCAGACCAGGAGCCGAAGTGGCTGGGGAGCTGGAGGGGGCTGCTGTTGGCAGGCAGCAACACTCTGTCCCACTGGTTAACAGCCACCGCAGCCCGGGGCCTCGCAGTGGTGACCTCTGCCATGGAGCCTGGACCCCCCCAGGCCCTGCCACCAGGAAGGAGGGGTGGGGGCGCTGCACTGTGGTTTCTAAATCTCTCGGGGCCCACAAACAAACACAGGCTCACTTCATGGGTTTTTAAATTTTTTTTTTTTTCTTTTTAAACAGTCTGGTCCCTGCTGGGGCCTGCACTGCCCCGCCCCGGTTTGGCTACAGTTCTGACCGGCGCTCGATTTTGAGCAGCTCCACCTCGAACACCAAAGTTGCACCACCTGTGGGAGAAGTGGGGTCAGAGTGAGAGGTGGGGCCATGAGACAGGATGGGTGCAGGAGGTGGGGGCAGGAGGCATATTACCTGGAATCTTTGGGGGAGCTCCCCGCTCGCCGTACCCTGTTGGAGATGCACAAAGAAACAGTAAGCTGTGGTCGAAGAGATCTTCTGCGCCCAGGCCGCTCCCATTTCCACAGCAGAGTCAGAAATGGAGAAGGTGTCATGGAGAGGGGCGGGGGCCACCAGAGCCAAGTGCCCTAAGGGTCCTGGCTGCCAGGAATTGGTCTCTCAGACACAGCTGGACTTGGGAGAACATGTACTATGATGAGTGGGTGGGGTGGAGTCAGCCTGCTGCCCTGACACAAGCCCTCAACTCCCCTATCCCAGCCCCGGAAGGGCCTCTTACCCAGTTCAGATGGGATCACCAGCTTCCGCTTTTCCCCCTCGCACATCCTGCAGGGTAACATGTGTTCAGCACATGACAGCACCCAGGCTCCCGGCCACCCAACCCAGCCCTGGGGCTTGTCTCCCACAGTTTGCCTTCTGGACCCCAGCCCTGGCCCCAAGACTCACCCCAGCAGCCCCTGGTCCCAGCCCTTGATGACCTGGCCAGTGCCCAGGGAGAAGACAAAGGGCTGGTTCTGGGGCAGGCTGCTGTCAAACTCCGTCCCATCTTCCAGCTTCCCCTGTGGGATCACGGGAAGGCCAGTGAGGAGGGTCCGCTGATACATGCCCCCCATTTTGCTCTCATCAAGCTGCTCCCACCACTGGCAGCCACAGACCTAGACAGGGACAGTCTGGCGGCTCAGTACACTGCCACTGCCGGAGTCCATCTGAGAGTAGTGACAGCAGGGTATATACCCCAGGAGAACCGGGGTAAAGGAGGGGAAGAACCTGCCCAAGGTCATCCACTCTTGCAGAGGAACCTGGTTTCCAAGTCCTTTGGGGTCCCCAGAAGTCCCACCCACTGCAAGCCCCGCCCCTTCACCCACCGTGTAGTGCATGTGCAGGACATCACCCTTTCTGGATTTGATGGGGCAGTGGTCCACCCTCTTCTTGACCCCGATCTGCAGCTTCCTTTTGCCCTCTGCCCCCGCAGGCGTAGCCAGGGCGCTCAGGCAGACGGTCAGTACTGTCAGGATCCAGCTCAGCCTCATGTCTCTGCGGGGACAGACCCCGACCGTCCAACAGATGGGGGTGGGGGTTGCATGTCATGGAACACAGGTAGGTGCCAGGAGGATTCCACCCCATCGTACCTTGCCTGCCCCTGGGGATCCCCTCGTCCCGGTCACCACCCCCTCCACCGGGCTCCACGGCCACACTTACCAGTCCAGTGAGAAGGGGGCTTGCCTGAGGACCCCAGCAGCGAGGGGAGGGAGTCAGGGGAGGCCACAGCAGCCAGGGCCCCTCCCCTTTGCCCACTCCCAGACTGTCATTCCCTCTCGGTGCCCAGCTCCACTTTTCAGTTCCCACCCGTCCCTTTACGCAAAGTCCAGACCCTGTCTGACTGCACAGCCGCTGCCCCGACTGGACGGCCCCACTCACGCCATACCCAGTTGCCTCCCGCCCAGCACACCCACACTTCTGCGGTCGTTGCAGGGGGCCGGCCCCGTGGCACCCACACATCACCACTGGGTGGTTCTGGGGAACCCCGGTCCTCAGGGGGCACGCCCCAGGCTGGTCCTGTGCCTCCACCTGGGGCGCCGCCCCAGCTCTGAGCCCTCGGGGGTCTCCGGGGCACCCACACTGGTCCGGTGTCGGGTGGCCGCCTAGCTCGTTCCACCCACACCACCTCTCCCGGGGGAGTTCTCGGCCTAGCGCGTCCCCAGGCCCTCCCACCGCGGAGGCCGCCCCCACGTGGACGCCCCGGGCCATTACCTGGGCCGACCCCTTCGCTAGGCTCCCGGGCTCCGCCCTTTAGAGGGCGCAGTTCCGCCCCTGGCCCCAGAGCCCCGCCCCCGACGGAACTGGACCCCTTTTCCTGAACGGGAACCACGCCACTCTCCGGCTGAAGCCCCGCCCCCTGCGCCTGGGCTCCGGCCCCCTTGGTCTCCAAAACCGAGGCCCCGCCTTCCTCTCGCTGCCGCCCCTCCTCCAGGGACCAGGTCCCGCCCCCTACCAGGCCTGGCCCCGCCTCCCGCACCGGAGCTCCGCCTTCCCCAGGCACCAGCTCAGAGGTCCCACCCTTCTCGGCCCCCCGTCCCGCCCCAAGGCCCGGGGCTCCGCCCCGTGCCGCGTGAGAACCCTCCCCCTGCGGCATCCCCAGACAGCTACGACCCCAACTCCCAATTTCCTCGTAACCTATCCCTCGTTGACACTCGGGACCCCAGTCCGTTCCTGCCCGGCCTGATCCAGCCTGCCCTCTCGCACCCCGGGTCCCCCCAGCCCGGGCTGTGGCCCCCGCTCACCTCCTCGCCGCGCCCCCGGAGTCCACCCCAGTCGTGCCGCCGCCTTTGCGCAGGCGCGTCACCGTTGCTACCAGGCCGGGCCACGCCGCCCGCCCTCATTGGACCGTGCGAAACCCGCTGCCACATGCTCGCTGCGGCGGCTTCTTTCCTAGCCCCGCCCCGGGGGACCGCGTGACCGACGTCACTTCCGGCGGAGTGGTCTTGCTTAAGGTTAGGTGAAAGTGACTTCCGAAAGGACTGAAGGCACTTCCGGGCGGGTGAGATTAAGGTCAGGCGGGCGCGGGTTCCTGGAAGGGGTCTTGGGACTCCATTTTACGTGGCCCCCAGCCTCTCCCACAGCGCTCCCCTTTGTACCCGCGCCTCTTCTGCACCCCCGATTAGTTGCTGGGGAAGAATCTGGACTTCAGAGTAAGGCTTGGTTTGAATTCGGTCTCGGCCTCCGACCAGCGGTGTGACCTTGAGCAGGTATCTCCCGTTAGGATGTGGCGTCCCTGTAACACCACCCCGAAGGCCCCTGTAGGGTTGCTGCGATGAGCAAAGCACCAGGCCCAGGCCCACAGCGGACGCCCTCCTTGTCCGCCCCCATCCAGGCGCCCCAGCGCCCAGGAAATCTCTTCCAGTTGAAGTAGCCAATTTGCAGTGGGGAAGCAGCTAAGTCTGAGCAGAGTGTTGGGGAGACAGTCATAAGGCCCAATCCCCAGTCAGGCAGCCTTTCTGAACCTCTTTCCTATTTAAAAAAAAAAGGAAAGGATAGCCCCAGCAGGGAGGACTGGGGGGGGGGGGGGATGAGCCTGCGATGTACAAGGCAGGCCTAGCAGCTCAGTGGGCTGTGAAGTGGCAGCGCCACCGCCCTTGAGCCTCATTCCTGTCCTGCTCTCCCCGGGCTGATATGACCACTCATCGCACGAGCAAGACCTGAAAGCGGTAATCACAGCCAGGAACTGTCTCTTCTGTTTACCTCCACTCTGCTTGGGCCCTACCGCCCCTCCAACCTAACCCCTGGAGAACGTCTCACTCAAGGTAGTAGCTGCTTTGCGATAACCTGGCCCGATCTTCCAGCCTCAGAAGGACAGAACACTGGTGCCCAAGGTCGGCTTTTGTTCCACCCCCTCACCACTGAGCCCCAGCGACCCTGGAGGCTGCAGGCAGAGCACTGGTCAAAGGTCAGGAAGAGGGCCTCCCTGGTGGCACAGCGGGTTGAGCGCCCTGTGAACATCCAGGGCACAGCAGCGCAAGTTCGATCCCCGACCAGGGAGGGGACCCACAGGGCGCAGTAGACCTCTCCTGCCTTGCCCGCTGCTCCCCTCAGCAGTGTATTTCAGTCGATCTGCCTGTCCCACTCCCCATTCTGTCTCTGGTGAATCCTCTCGCCTCCCACGACTCTGGTCTGTACCCCTGCTCTTGTATGCATAAATAAATAAATATTTTTTTTAAAAAAAAGGTCAGGAAGAGTGAGGTACAGACGCTGGGGGATGCCCAAGGTGCAAGGGAGGGGTAGGTGGAGAAGGCTGTATGTTAGGTTGGTCAGGAAGGGCCTGTCTCCCACATCGTGCCCACCAGCCACAGACCTTGCTTGCCTCTAGGGAGGTGGGAGTGAGGCAGGACTAGGGCAGGTGTGTGGCTTTAGTATTAAGCTAAAGGAGCAAAAAGCATCAGTGCGTGCTGCCAAGCGGGGTAGAGGGGTGTCCTCACATGAAGACAGACGCAAACTTCCCCAGAGCCCAGGGGACCTGAACACAGCAGACACCTGTTCCCTCCGCGTGCAGTATGAAAACAACTCAAAGGCAGGGAGTGACAGCCAAGGTCATTCAGCAAACCTGCCGCCACCTCGAGCTCACTGACCGCTGCAGGTTGTCTCCTTCCAGGGGGAAGGAGCGGGGTGGCAGGGACACCCCAGGGCCTGGCAGTCATGTAAATGTGAAGATATGTGACTTCCAGGGCCATCTGGGACCTGGTGTGGGGCCCCAGGCCTCGTTGCCTCCCTCTGCCCAGCTCGGGAGGAGGCAGTGCAGTGCGACCAGGCGTTCACACCCAAACCAGCCGGGACAGCAACAGAGTACACAAGCCGGGACAGCTCCTTCCATCTCTTTATCAGGGTTGGGAGTCACAGTTCTCGGCCCCAAGCCCACGATTTTCAGAGGCTCAGGATCTTCTCAGCAAGCAGAGGGGGTGCGGGTGGAAGATGCTCGCTTGCACAGGGTGGTCAGGAACTGAGCCAGACCCCTCCTCCCCACGCTGGTACATGACCCCTCTTGCTGCCTCAGTCCCTCGTCCAGCTGCACCCACCCTGTTGGGTGGCAGCCTTGGAGAGACACGGGGTGGCAGGAAAGCCCCCCAACAGGCCCAGGTCCTAGAGCACCTTCTGCCCAGGTTGAGGTCTTGGGGGCTGGGCTCTTCTCACCAGGTGGTCCTCTTGCCCCTCTCTGGGCCATGGCCTGTGAGGCTGTCACCTTCGCAGCTTCCGGCACCTGAGGTGGGGAGGAGGGGGTCTGTCTGTGCTGGCGCAGCCCAGCTTCAGCTCCTCTGCATCACCCCCTTGTTACCGTCTGTGAACCCCATTCCCTCCTATCCCACTGGGAAGCCTCTTTGGACTCCCTGAGGTAGAAAGGGGTGGTGAGCAGGCTGGGGGCAGACGGGCTCCTCTGCGTGGCCCGGCCTCTCAACGCTCACTCAGTCGGCAACATTTCTGCCACGGGGCATCTGGGAAGGCCCAGAGCTTTCAGACTGTTACGCCATCGCTCTCATTCGACTCCAGGTGGGTATCACTTCCTCTAGAACATCGCTGTGCTCTTACTGATGTGAGGTGCCCCTCCCCACCATCCCGACATCCTCTGCCGGCACGTCCTCGAGCCTGCTCCCGTGAGAACGTCAGCCTCGTTCCCCCTGCTCCCTGCGCCAGCAGACGCTTGGTAAATATTTGTCCAACACGTTCATTCAACAGCTCCCCCTTCCCTGGCTCTCCTCCCACTGGCAGGCTCACCCTGGGCCAGGTCCAGGACAGGCCCGAGATGCCTTCCCAAAAAGCAAGGCCACCCTGACTGCTCACCTGCAGGTGTCCGGGTTGAGCTCTAGGCCCCGCCCTTGGCAACGGAGGAAGCTGCGGCGTCGGCAACGGCACTGGCAGGTCCGGGGGTCAGGGCGCTGGCGGCGCTGGGTGCAGCGTGGGCAGAGGGGCCTGGGGCTGGAGTGGGATGGGTGATGTCAGCTGGGGAGGGTGCTCCGGGGACAGAGTCCCAGCCCCGAACAGAGCGGGGCTGGGGACGGTGGCGGGGAGTGGAAGCCCTAGGAGGAGAAGCGACATGTCTGGGACGGGAAGGGAGAGTCTTCCCAGAAGCTGGGGTCAGATGAGAGCTCTCGGGGAGCAGAGGAGAAGAGAAGAGGAGGACATGAGTGGAGGCAAGAGAAGGCACTGCAGCCGCCTGACACCTGCACCCCTCTCCACCCGCGCCGCACATCCTGGGCGCTGGGCCTGGGCTCTGACCCACCTCAGCAGAGGCCGAGACTCACCTGGCTGACTTCACGGCACTCTCTTTTTTTTTTGGTCTGAAAAGTAAGAGAGACAGACAGACAAGGAGGAGGAAGATCAGGAAAGCCATTCGCTCAGATCCCTGCAGGCACCAGGTTCTACTCTGAGACCTGGTCCCCACTGGGGGTGCCACCACGCCCAGCACCCCCAAAGCTTGTTCTCCGGAAGCTCAGAAGTGGGGCCTGCCGGCACCTGCATTCACATCGGCTGTGTTCCTCCAGGGACATCTCCCCCAGCTGGCTGCTTGGATACCGGATCATCAGAATCTGGCTCGGGAAGACGGGGCGGAGACAGTGAGGGCGAGGGGCGTTCGCCTGCAGACGCGCTTCTGGTGACCGGTCCGGGCCCAGAGGCCAGAGCGTCGTGTCCCCCCACCCCCCAACCCCTGCACAGGCGCCCGCCCGCCCCGTACCTGCATTCGGACCTGGTGCTGCCCGGTGGGCACGCACTCCAGGCCGTCGTCGGGGCAGCAGCCGCCGCAGCGCTGTAAGGTCACGCAGCTGGGCACCAGCTGCTTGGCCATGGTGCCCATAAGCTCCACAGTCAGGGGCACCACCACCTCCCGAGGCTGACAGGTGGCGCGCGCATACACGTCTATCCACGACACCACTGGGGGCAGAGGGCGAGGTTAACCAGACCCCCACCCTGCACAGGGCTCCCCGAGTCCTCCGCCCCTCCCCCAGCACCCCTGCCTCAGTCTCCCCGTCTGTGAAAGGGCAGAACAGCGGTCTGCCTGATACAGGGCAGTGACGCCCTCACGCGGTCGTGGACACCGGTAACCAGGGGGTGCGGGGCGGCGGCAGAACCAGCGCCAAGGCTGCTGTTACCTTTCTTCTGGAGACCAGGGGCCTCAGGCCGGGCGACGGGGGCCTGTGGGAGAGGAGAGACTGGACCGAGGCGCACTCTTGAGAGGGCTGGCCCGCTCTGCCCTTGAGATCAGGAGCTTCTCCTCTTCTCTGACATTTTCCCAGAGTGCTTTGTCTGTTCTTGGGGTCACTCTAGCTTTACCTGTCCTCTCCTGGCCACCTGGGACCCGGCCTGGCCCCAGCTGGCCAGGGTCGCTCTGCCGGCGGTGCAGACCCCAAGCCTGAGGGTCCCAGGTCGGTAGGGGGCACAGGGGGCGCTGAACCAGGCCCCGCGGGCTCCGAGAGGCTCCGCCCCCAGCTGCGCCCAGGGACGGGGTGGGGCAAGGGAGTGGCCCCGGGCTGGGCTGGCTGGCACCTCCCCGGGGGATGCCCAGGCCGGCCGCCCAGACGCTGCGATGGCCAGACCCCCAGGTCCCCTCGGCCGAGGCCTCCCCACTTCCGCCAACCTTGAGAGAGGGCACGGTGGCGGGCGGGCTGTGGGGACGCACGTACCTGGGCGGGAGCCAGCTGCAGGAGCGCGAGGAGCAGCAGGCGGCGGAGCAGGGGGCTCATGGTGCCCGCGGGGGCCGCGCGCCGGGGGCGCCCGCATCGTCCTAGCCTGGGGGTGCGGGGGGCGGCGGCAGCCAGAGCCCCATGGCGCGGGCCCGGGCGCGGCGGGCGGGGGCCGGGCGCGGGGGGCGGCTCCTCCGCGGCCCCCTCCCGAGCCCTGGGCGCAGGCAGCGCAGCGCAGCGCAGCGGCGGCAGCCGGAGGAGACCGGCGGGCGGGCGGCCGGTGGCGGCGGCGGGCGGCGGCGGCGGGGACGGCGGGGGCGGCGGGGGGCCGGGCCCGGGCTAGCGGGCGGGCGGCTCATGTGACCCAGACACGCGCTCCCCACCGGGCCGCGGGGCGGGGGCGGGGCGGGGGGGCGAGGCCGCCGGCGGGCCCGCCCCTTCCACACACCCCTCTCCAGCCACAACGGGGGAAAGGGGACGCACCGCCCAGGGGGCCGGGCTCCCGGGTCGCAGCCGCCGGAACCCGGGGGCGGGGCGCTGTCCCCCGGAGGCCCGGGTGCGGGGCGCTGGCCCGAAAGAGCGAACCGCACACGCGCTCTCAGAATCTCTTTATTGCACGGGTTCTGGAGAGAGGGGTGCCAGGCTGGGAAGCAAGGAGGGGACGGGAGGCAGGCCCCATCTAGGTGAAGCCCTCAGGGGCTGTTGCTGGGGGGCACCATCTCAGGGCCTGGGGCAGATGGTGGTGATGGCTGCTGGCGCTGACTCTGCCTTTGCTCTTGCTTGAGCCTGGCTCTGTTTGCCCTGCAGGAGAGAGCGCCGGCAGAGTTGGGTGGGGGTTCCGGAGGTTGCCGGGACTGGGAGGAGGGGGCAGGCTAGGGCAGGGACAGACCTGGCCCGGGCCCGAGTTTCGTTGTAGATGGCCGTGATGATCCGGTCCTTCTCATCCATGAAGCTGCGGTGCATCTGCTCCAGCTTCCTGCAAGGAGTTACATGGCCCCTGGATGCCCAGCACCCGCTGGCCCCTGGAAGTCCACTCGCTGTAAGACCTCACACCTTCGCATCTGTGGGAACCTCGGCCTGCCCCTGCCTGTGCTCCGTTAGGGAGGGTGGCACAGGATGGCCAGGGATGTGTCCTGAGTCCAGTGGCGACCTAGGCCCCTGGCTGTCCTGCTGAAGGTGACAGCAGCAGTGGACATCAGGGTAGACCTCAGGAAGACTTCTAGAAAGGGGCAGCGGGACTGGCCTGTGGGTGTCTGCGCTGTAGAAGCTCAGCATCCCGCAGTCATAAGAGCGGCTGGGAGACGGCTGAGCCCCAGACGAGGAAGCCTGGCCCTCGGTGAGCATCTCCTTCTGGTGCATGATATGGATTACTCCAGCTCCCTGGCAGCCAGCGTGAGGTTTATATTTGAATTGTAAAAGCTGAAAACGACCTTAGCCCTCAGTGCCCAGCTGCTCTTGCCAAGAGAGAAGAGGCTCCAGAGACCCATTTCATGCCATCCTTAGCTTGCGACACACAGGGTGCAGGCACAGGTGGTGGGGGTGGACCGCTGACCAGAGGGGGCTCCACCCACCCTCCTGCCCTCTGCCCATCAGCCCGGAGGCCGCACCTGAAGGCAACATAGTGCAGGCCCATGCCCGCCAGCATGATCAGGAGGCAGTACCGCAGCACCCGCAGGTTGTGTTGGTGCTGCTGCTGCCTCGACTCTGGTCCCTGAGGCCTCACGCCATGGAACTGGGCCCAGTATCGAGCATTGGGGGGTTCCCAGGAGCTGGGAGGGAGAAGAAGGGACACTGTGGGGATGAGGATCCCAGGAGGCTAGGGGCGGAGGGAAGCTGGGTGCAGGGCTACTGTACCTGTGTGCTTGATGGGCAGACCTGGGCGGGCTGCTGCTTCCTGGAGCCCTGGGAGGCGCCCCCGAGCGGAGCTGCTGGTCATAGGCGCGGCGGCTCTGCTCGCGGCTGAGCACTTGGTACGCCTCACTCAGCTCCACGAAGCGACTGTGCAGGGTCGGGTTCCCAGGGTCCCGGTCAGGGTGCAGCTGGGTGGGGCAGGACTCCCCTCATCTCCCTTTCCATGTCCTTCCCAGGGCCCATCCCTAGTGTGCCCACCAGGCCTCAGGTCTTTTCCAGAGGCATTGCCTGGGCTGTGACCCTGACTCAGGCCTGCCCAGCCCTCAGGAGACCAGAGACAGGAACAGACTGCTGCCCCTTCCCTTAGGGTACCCCCCTCCCCGGCCTGCTGCCTGGTTCTCGCCCTATGCCCTGATCCAGGTCAGATAGGCAGGTGGAGAGACCCCAGCCCAGCCCATCAGACAGCACTGTCTCCTACTCCCAACCTTTCTTGGAGAGACATCTGCCCTTGGGCCGCCCCACGCCCCCCATGATGCTGAGGAAATGCGGTCCAAGCCAGAACCCCTCCTGGGAACCTGGAGTGTACCCCATCTGGCTCAGACTTGCCCCCTGGGGCCACCGGTACCTCTTTGGACTTAGAGAAGAAAGCTCGTTTAACTTCTTCAGCACTGGCACCAGGATGCACCCCCAACAGTTCATAGTAGTTACTGGGACCAGACCTGTAGAGAGAGGCCATGCAGAGGCTAGGGGGACCCAGAGGATGTCCCATCTTTGCCCCTCCACATTCCTCAGACCACACCCTTCAATATAACCAGGTGCTAAGGGGAAATCAGCCCCCCTGGTTGGGTGTTTCGGTAAGGCCAGTTCTGAAGGTCTCAAAGTATGGTCCCCCTTGCATCAGAAACAACTCTAAAGCTTGTTTAAAAAACATCCCTGAGCCCCACCCCATTCCAGAGCAAGGCCCAGGAATTTGTATTTTATCTCCTCCTGTTCTCCCCCCACCCCACCCCCAGGGGAGTGATGCAGTGATGCTTGACAGCCAGTAGAGCTGTGGAGAGCACAGCTCTACTGGCTGTCTGTCTAGGCCTCAAACTCTGTCACTTAACAAGCTGTATGACCTTGGGGGGGCGTCCCTTAATCTCTGATCCTGTGTCCCCAGCAGTGAAGGTGAGGGCCACCTAGGACGAGCCTGTAAAGCACCTGACAACAGAGTGATCGTGGCTACTCGGCACCTAGGGCAGGACCTAGAGCCAGGCGGGTCCTCAACAAAGACCCACTGAAAGACCGGGCGCCCCCTGCGACCGACTCACCGCTGCCCGGCTGCCGCGGCGAGGAGCCGGGCGGGAGGGTTGTGGGGCCGCAGCCGGCACAGGCGCAGGGGCAAAAGGGGCAGCATGGCGGCAGGCGGACAGCTGGGGAAAGGAGGCCACAAAGAGGACTGCATTGGGACCAGCACGGGGCCAGACTTCCCGCGCCCCGGGAGCAGAGGAAGGGGCCTGGGCGCGTTTGCTGGCGCAGGAGAACTGAAGCCGGCCGGGGCGGAGCGAGGCGGGAGCGGAGGAGCTCCGCGCCCGGGACCTGAGAGTCCCCACTGTCCCGGACCTATCCCCGCCTCTGACCCGGGTACCCCGGGCCTTCTCCACACAGCTCTGCCCCGGACAACGCGAGATCCCCCTCCCAGCCCAAAGAACTTGGGGGGCAGAAGGAGGAGCCACACCCAAGCCCCGCCCCCGCTGGACTCACAGACTCAGAAGCCGCCGCCATTTCCTGAGCCACTCACGGCCCCGCCCCTCGCTCTCATTGGCTTAGCGTGAAGCCACGCCCACCTCATAGGCGGGGCGGCTCGCCACGCGAGCCCCGCCCCTTACACCCATTGGCCTTTGACGCTTCGGGCCTGCCCGCCCACCCAGACGGAGCCGGCTGACTCGCAGTCCCGCGCCTGCTGTGGAGGGTTGAAAAATGGGCAGCTCCGAGGCTGACCACGAGTGGCTTTTGGCCAGTCCGCCGTCGCTCCGTCCCTGGACATGACTTTTACCTCGTTCAGCAGAGCAAGACATGTTTCACAGAGCGGCTCCCACCCCACAGTCTTCTCGGACCCTCCTGGTGTAGGCGCCAGCCCTAATCCCAGTTTGCAGAGGGGGAAACTGAGGCAAGGCTTTTCCCCTCCCAGGTCACTGGTCCTGTCTCATCCATCCAGGGCTCTCCCAGCGGCCCCGTTCTGTCTCACGGAAACTGCAGATGCCAAAGAAATGCAAGAATAAAAAGTCCTTTATTGCCTTCCGAACTGCGGTGGTGGGGCTTAGGGTGACATAGGTGGACTTCTGTGGCCCAGGTTATAGAGGAGGACGGCGCCTTTGGCCGAGGGGCAGAGCTCAGCCCACATTTTGGTCTCCTGCAACCTCTGCGCCCTCTGTAGGGAGACAGTGACATCCGGCCCTCAGGGCAGGTCTCGGAGCTGGGCCTGGTGTCCCCAGGCCTCAGAGCCCTCTTCATTGCACTGTCCCTGGGGAGACACGTTAAAGGGGAAGAACAGGTACCTGGCTCTACCTTATGGGAGGCCTTATGGCCTCTGACAGGCCTGGAGTCCCGTCTGACCTAGTCCTGGGGTGGATGCACATCACCAGGCCTCTGCGAGCCCAAGCCCTGCCCCTTCCCCGAGCAAGATGAGCCATGCCAGCGCGCACCTGTGTCTCCACAAAGAGGATCCCCGTGGACTCGTGGGCTTCGGGTCCCCCACTCATGTAGTGCTCCCTCACCTGCTCAGAAGTCAGGCTGCACCTGGACGAGGACATGAGCGTGGCCTGGCGAGTGCACAGCCCCTGATGTCCCTGTGCAGCCCGTGCGGCCTCGGTCACACTCCTCAACCACCCAGTGACGCCAGAACCCAGGGCCCTGCCCCCCAGAGCTCACTCACCGGACGGAGAACTCGGCACTGGCCCTGCCGGCGCTGGTCTCGTTGCGGGCGATGCCCAGCAGTAGCGGCTGGCTCAGGGTGAGCAGCGGCACGTTCACCTGGGGCAGGGGTCCCGCCTGTCAGTGCCCGCTGTCCCCCACCCTGCCCCCTCAGTGGAGAACAGCCCTTTCCCCATGCACAGCATCTGCAGCTCGTAGTCGAAGTGCCCAGAATCACAGATATCAGATCTCGGGCATGTTCATTTGCCAGATGGGAAGTGGAGACTGAATAACATGCCCAGGCTCATGCAAGGGAGTCAGCTGCCACCAGTACTCCCATTTGCTCCTCTTTTCAACAAATCGGGGAGTAGGCACAACACTTATGATCCCTGCTGTAAAAAGGGCTAGGGAATGGAGGACTAGACTTCCACTTCGGCGTGCCTAGCTGCAAAGCCAAGCCTTTACCTCAACGCCGATGCCTGCAGACACTCCCGCCAGGCAGACCTGTGGAATTCTAGCACGTTCTACCCCCTCCCTCCTTGTCTAACTCCATCTGGGACACCCACACTCACCTCATCACAGATCTCCTGGAGTACACTGGAGAAGAGCTCGTGCACCACCAGCTCCCCAGGGAGGTCTTGGTGCAGGGGGCTGTCACCAGGACACAGGGCCTGTGAGAGGTCAGGCTCAGCCCCTGCCCGCCTCTTCCCGTCCTGCCTTTCTTCATACTCACTGGCCCTGAGGGCCTAGCTGGACAGAGTAAGTCTCGGAGCTCCCTGACTCAGTCCACCTCTTCCAGAGGAACAACAGCCAGGTCCTCTGCCCACCTGCCCCGTTGCCCGGCCCTCCACAGATCAGGACCCAGGGTCAGTGGGGAGCATGAGGGCTGAGCTGTCTGGGTCGTACCTTTCCGTCCAGTCTGGCATCTCACCTGCGGCTCGGGGTGTCCGCCAGGCACATCCACCAGCCCAGGGGCCTCAGCCACCTGCTGGGAGCGGCGCAGGAAGACAAGGAAGTCGTCGGCGGTGGCCAGCGCAGCACCCACCCCCAGGGGGTCCGCCAGGTAGGCCTGCTTGTCACCCCAGTCGGCAGCACCCCACTGCCGCAGCCAGGCAGCTGAGCTGGCCCAGTTGGTGCCCAGGAAGTCCCGGTAGGAAGTGAGGCCCAGGCGCAGCAGCAGCTGTGGTCCTGGTGAGCCAGCGGGCGCCAGGGTGGCCGAGTGCAGGCGGAACTTGGGGGCATCGAAGAGCCAGGGCTGGGCCAGGCGCCGGCTCTCCCAGACCGCAGCGATGGCCTCGTCCCCTCCCGGCAGAGGGCGGCGGTCGTGAGCGGGGCTCAGCTCTGCCTGCACCTGCTGCTCGCGCAGCCCGCCCTGGGGGCACTGCAGCAGCAGGGACACCTCAGGGTCCATCTTCTGAAGACGGCAGCTCTGGGGAAAGACACGCCAGCCTGTCGCCCCCGGCCCTTGTCCCGGCAGCTGGCGCCTCTGCCGCAGGCCTCCGGGGCGCCCGCCCCCTGGTCACTCGCTGAGCGGTGAGGTGTCCAATCCCGGCAAGGGCCCGGGCTCACCGGACACCCACGCCCCCTGCCCGCCCGGGGACGTCCCGGGGACGCCCGGGCATTGCTGTCACCCCGAGGTCCAGGGCCTGTCACTCCCTCACGTCCGCGCCTCGCAAGCCCGCGCCCTCCGGTCCGGAAGCTCCTGCCCCAGCGGCGCTCGCCGCCCGCAGGCTCCGCCCCCCAGCGGAAGTGTCCCCCCTTCTTCCGCGGCCGGTCCTCGGCGGTCGCCGCAGCACCTCGCGGGGTCGGGGCGGGCGGTCGCCGACCGGGCTGCGTCTGCCCGGCGGCTTGGCGTGCACGCCCGTCCGGCCTTCCCAGGCCCCGCGGCCCGCGCCTGGGACCTTGGGCAAGTTTTGTCTGCTGGGCCTCAGTTTCCCTCCCTGCGCCACAGAGTTGGGGGCGGGAGTGAGTAAAGAGTGGCTCACCCCTCTCGAAGCCCCGACTTCGCGAGGTTTTGTGACTCGGCCGGTGGGACGTGGGCGGGTCCTTAACATCTGCGCGGCCGCTGCCCCCTGCAGGACTTGGCATGAACAACTCCGGGCGCGGGAGGCCGGAGGCCGCAGGGACCCGGGGAAGAAGGGCTCACAGGCCTCGGGAACAGGTGCGCCCCGCCGCCCCGCCTGGTCGCGCTGCTGGGAGGGGAGGAGCCTCTGAGCCTGGCTCTCCGCCCCTGCTGCCCCGCGAGGGTGGCGCTGCTCGGCCCACTGTCCCGGGAGAGCCCGGGGACTGCTCTCCCTTCACCTCCCTGTTCAGGGGTCGCGCAGCCTCAGGGTGGGCAGCAGGGCAGCATGCCACAGCCACCAGGGGCCACCTCTGGGCTCTTTCAGGAGCAAGACGTGCACCTGTCCAAGGCTCTGGCCTATGCCCTGCGGCACGGGGCCCTGAAGCTGGGGCTTCCCATGGGGGCCGGTAAGTGAGGGTCTCGTAGGTTGGGGGAGGAGTGGCCCCAGCCAGGGGCAGGTGAGCCTGCTTGTGACCCTTCCCCGTGGCTCCCACCACTGCCCCTGGGGCAGCATGGAGGGCACATCCGCCCCATGTACAGGGAGGACAAGACCAGATGGTCGCCGGGGGCCTCCGTCTAGTTACACCCTCCAGCCAGGCGACCCGGTGAACGCTGGTGGGCAGGGGTGGGCGGAGCGTGGGGCAGCGGATACTAAGTGTCCACTCTGGGCTGTGACTTTTATCATCATGACCTTCCGTGATGTGGAGCCTTTCCCCATATGAGCTGAGGAAACAGGCTCAGGAGGGGGAGACTAACTGTGGGGTGACCCACGCGCCCAGGCTCTGTCCTGTTGCCTGTGGCTGTCCTGTTAACTGCCCAGGGTTTGGCTCCTGAGTACCCCCCCACCCCCGCAGACGGCTTCGTGCCCCTGGGTGCCCTCCTGCAGCTGCCCCAGTTCCAGCGGTTCTCAGCTGAAGATGTGCAGCGCGTGGTGGACACCAATGGGAAGCAGCGGTTCACCCTGCAGCAGGGGGACCCCAGCACTGGCCCCCTCATCCGTGCCAATCAGGGCCACTCTCTGCAGGTGGGGGCAGAGGGACAGGTGGGGGGCCAGGGAAACCCCTGCTCTTTTTATTTATTTTTTTTAAAGATTTATTTATTTATGCATACAAGAGCTGGGGTACAGGCTAGAGTGGCGGGAGGTGAGAGGATTCACCAGAGGCAGAGCGGGGAGCAGAACAGGCAGTGACTGAAACACACTGCTGAGGGGAGGAGCAGGCAAGGCAGGAGAGGTCTACTGCGCCATGTGGGTCCCCTCCCTGGCCGGGGATCGAACTTGCACGGCTGTGCCGCGGATGCTTCACAGTGTGGCACTCAGCTGGCTGCGCTACCAGGGAGACCCTTAAGATTTATTTACGCACACAAGAGCTGGGGTACAGACCAGAGTCATGGGAGGTGAGAGGACTCACCAGAGACAGAGCGGGGAGCAGAACAGGCAGACAGACTGAAACACACTGCTGAGGGGAGCAGCCTGGAGACAGGCGAGGTCTGCTGTGCCATGTGGGTCCCCTCCCTGGCTGGGGATTGAACTTGTACTACAGTGGCTGCAGATGCTTCATGGTGCAGTGCTCAACCCCTTGTGACACCAGGAAGGGCCCCTGCTCTTTTTAAAAAAAGATTTCTTTATGGGGCCTCCCTGGTGGCGCAGTGGGTTAAGCAACGCACTATGAAGCAAACCGCAGCCACTGCAGCACGAGTTCGATCCCTGCTGCCGGCCAGGG
>JAGFMF010011432.1:3884977-3904027 GCA_019455555.1 Galemys pyrenaicus
TGTATGCATAAAAAAATAAATCTTTAAAAAAAAAAAAAAAAAAAGGCCTGGGGATGGGTCATGTGGATTCGGGGCAGGCAGAACACAGGACGAGGCAGGTCCAGATGAGCGTGGGGCGGGGGGGCCTGGGCTCAAGGGGGCCCGCAGCAGGCAGGCTGCTCACCTGCTGTGGAGCTGGGTCTTGTCGGACAGGGAGCTGGGCCGGGGCAGGCGCTGCAGCAGGAGGGGGTCGGGTGGGGGCTGAGGGCGGCTCAGCATGTGGTAGCAGGCCTCCGTCTGAGCGCTGTCTGAGAAGTGGGCCGGCATCCCCCGGTACAGTACTGGGGCCACACCTAGAGGGCAGAGGGGTGAGCAGGGCCTGGCCCCCAGCCCCGGCCCCCAGCCCCCGCCACTCAGCCTGTGCTCACCCCCGGCCAGGACGACCTTGGTCAAGTCATACACCTCCTCCTCCGGCTCCTTCTCCTTCTTCTTCTTTTTCTTCTCGGGAGCCCGGAGCAGAGACAGTTCCTCGGGGTGCCGGATACCTGCAGGGAGCCCGGGCCTCAGCGCGGGCCGTGGGGTGCCGAGACCTCCCGCCCACCCACGGGCACCTGGGGGCTGGGCGCTGCGCTGCAGGCAGGCAGGAGCAGCCTGACAGACGGACGTCAACCTGCCCGCAGTTGGCGGGGCCCCTGGGGCAGGGCGCCCGGACTCACTGAGGAGGCGGCAGATGGCAGCCACCGCCCGGAAGAGGGGCTGGGAGAAGCTGGCGCGCAGGCGCAGGGCGCGGTGGTTGGGCAGCCGCAGGACCACCGGCCGGTGCTGGGGCCCGAAGAAGAGGCGCGCGTCCGCCAGGATGCCGTACTTGTCCAGCGTCCAGTGGGTCTGCAGCAGCCACTGTCTCTTCTGCTCCCACCAGATGGCGTGGTCTGACCAGTCCTGCTTACGGTCTGGGGCAAGGTCGTGGTGCCTCAGCCTTCGAGGCTCAGGCTCCGCCCTCCTGTGCCCCCGCAGCCCAGCTCCCCCGCCCCAGGCCTGTGGGGGCCGCCCCGGCCCAGCCCGGGCGTCTAGGACCAGGGTGTCGGCCCAGCTCATCCGGGGCTCAGCCACCACTTGCTTCCCAGGAGAAGCCCTAATCTTCGCACCTCCACCTCATGCCCTCCGTAGGACTCTCCCCACCTCATGGCGGGAGCTCCTGCATCCCCCTGCCCCCCATTGCTGGCCTCTCTCTGGCATGCGCGGGGCCTGAGGAGGTCACTTGGCCCCAACCTCGCAGTGCCTCAGTCTCCATGTCTCAGGGTGAGCAGTGACCCAGGCCCCTGAGGCCGCCCGCGGGGTGTTGCTCTGCACCTCGGACTCGCACTGAAGAGCCGGCGTCCAGCTGGACACGCGGTGCGGCCAGGCGGGTCACGATGGCTCCTCCATCCCCCTCCCTCCGAGGCCACCCGTGGGTGGTGGGTGGGCACAGCGCACCTCTGCCATCTGCCGAGCCCCTCCGTGGGCTCTTTACCCCAGCTCTTCCCCCACCGTCCCTCCATCACCGTGCTGCTCAGGCGGAGAGGTGGAGGGACGTCGGATCTCCTGGGGGTCTCCCACCCCCTGCACCCCAAGTGTGTTCTAGGCTTCGTGCCCCCGCCCCCTTCTCTTGGCTCTTTGGTTTCAACCAGAGCACTCATAGCAAGGCTGGCGCTGAGGTCCGGCTGCTGCGGGTCTAGATGCCGCCTCCTCGTGTGCCCCTGGCTGAGACCTGCGGGTGCCGGTGCAGGGCTGGCTGGGCCCGCTGGGACTCAGTGTCTTCAGCATGGCTTGCGGGCACGCTTGTTCCTCCTCAGCCTGTCAGCCCTGCTGGCTGCAGGTGGACCTCTAGAGGCAGGGGCCAGGGAGCCACCGTGGCGGCACAGGTGGTTTCTCCTTGTTGTCTCACTTCTGAGGCCGAGAGTCCAGAGGCCAGAAGAAGGCACGGCACCCCAGCCTGCTGTCTGTCTGCGCTGGTCCTCTTCTGGCCTGCCCCCTCTCTTCCCGGGTCACTCAGGCCCCTCATCTCCTTCCTGGGGTCTCACCTAGTCTACAGCTTCAACTTCCTGCAGCGAGCCCCAAACACACCCACATAGCCAGACCCTGGCCTGAGTGTCAGGCCAGAAATGTGCAAGCCACCAGCCCGGAGACGTGACCCCCGCCCCATTCCTCCCAGAAACCCTTGCTCAGCACGTGTGAGGTGCTCCTGGGTACAGAAGCTACAACTCCCGTCCTGGCCCCCCCAGGCCCCATAGCGCCTCGGGCAGAGGTCCCTCCCTCTCTGCCATCTCCTCCCCCACACCTCGTGCTGGGTGTCCTGGCGCCACGTCCCCTGCAGCTTCGAGCGAGTGGCGACCGATTCTCTTTTAGCCACCACTTAAATCCGTGTCAACCCCACTTCCGAGTCCAGCCTCCTCGCCACCACCACCAGACAAGGACCACGTCCTCTTCGGGTACCCCTGCCTCTGGGAGGAGCCCTCTACCCCGGCCGCAGCCAGGGACCTGACTGTTCCCTCCTGGAAGCTGCTGTCCATCTCCAGGGCGTCCCAAGGCCTGTGACCGCAGCCCACCCTCCTCCTTGCCCTGTTCTAGGCACCCCCTGGGAATTCGAGGCCCACTTCAGAACCTCCCCCTCCACCCCTGCATCCTGCCTTGCTCCTCCCTGCCCCCTCAGGACTCCCGAGAGGTGGCATCTCCTGGGACATCTTGTCGACCCGGGCTGGTGCAGGCTCTGCTTCGGCCTCCTGCGCTGCTTGGGGTTCCTTAGGTCTGCCCTGGGGGGTCCATGGCTTCACCCCTGCCCTGGCTGGGCCCAGGCCTGCTGAGCCTCGCCTGATGCCCAGTCTCCTCAGGAACCTCTGCTCCCCACTTCTGCTTTCGCGGTCTCCTCAGGCCCTGCCTCCTGAAGCTTCCCTCACTTCAGCAATGTGGCCAGGCTGTCCTGGGGCCCCGTCCAGTCTACAGAACGATTGACCTCCCTCGTGTGCTACACGTGGGTGTTGGTTGGTCTCAACCCCGCCCACACCCCAGGAGGCCCATGACCCAGGCCTCTGACTGGGACTATCTCAGGCCTGCCTTCCGCCCTGGCTATCAGGGTGTGCCTGTTGCTCCCCAGGAAGGGGCACCCCCCACCCCCAGGGCAGGGCCATGAGAAGCCCCTGTCATTGGCCTGGCTTCTCCACGGCTGATACCACAGGCGGCTCTGCTGTAACTTCCTGTGGGGGCAGGGTCCTCCCATCCAGGGCTTCCGCCTGGGGGAGGCGGTGTGGGTGCAGGCCCTCAGGAGCCCCCGTCTCCCTGTAGACCCCCAGGGTGCAACCTGTGTGTGGCCCACGCAAGCCTCTCCTGATGCTGAAGAGGGCACATGAGCTCCCGGGGACCTAGTAGAACGGGGGAGGGAAGGTGGCAGGAGAGAGGGGACTTAGTCTGAGCACATTATCTTTTTCGGAACCAAAGGATCAAGCTGCTGCCAGAGTCCCCTTATCATGAGCTGCACAGCAGGGGTGGCCCGGAAGTGCCCGGGGACATGGTAGGTTGTGGCCGCCCATGGTGCTGAGGTCAGCAGTGGGGGCCGCGGGCACTCACTGATCTCCTCCACGATCTTCAGGAGCACCCCACCAATGTGAGACTCCCCGGTGACCCGGAGGGTGACCGACTGGGCCTCAGGATCTTCCTCTCCCACGAACACCCTCAGCTCCCAGGAGGAGTCGATGTAGTCCCCGGAGGCGGTCTTCATGCCCGCCATGGCTGCAGCGCCTGCAGCGAGGGCGGAAGGAGGCCGGGCGCTCAGGGGCCGGTCTGGTAGGCTGCCGGGTTGAAGAGAAGAGCCGCACGGAGCCCGGGACAGGCCGGTGCTGAGCCCGAGCCCACAGGCCGGCTTGCGTAGCCCTGAGACAGGTGCCAGGTTGCATTAGGCAAACCCCAAGGCTCTCACCATCGCAGATGGTTGGGCTGAAAGCCGCTCAGAGCCCGTGTCGCCCCCCACTCCTATCTCACAATGGCGGAGCCCAAGACCCTTGAGATCACCCTATTCCTTGCCAGGGCTGGCACAAACTCAGTCCGTTTTCCCAGCCCAGAGCCCACTACCCACACTAGCGGCCGCCCGCCCTGGAAATGGTTGTGAACCTGGCCAGCAAGCAGTTCCTATCCCAGCCCAAAGCTCATCCACACCAGCTGAAGCCAGCCACTCCCGACAGTGGGATGTCTACGCTGCCACAGGGAGAGGCGCTGGGCCGCGGGAACGGAGGGTGAAGGCGCCTGTGGGCCGTCAGCTTCTGGCCCAGCTTACCTTGCTTGCAAGGGTTGCAGGTGGGGATCTGGGGTGTCAGCCCCTCCTAGCTGCTGCCCAAACACCTGCACCACCAGGCTCGAGCTACTCCTCCCCGCTTTCTCTTCTCCTTGGCTTGGTGCTTCTTCAGTGGGCAGCCCTTGGGCCTGAACACCGGGCAGGCTTAGCCCCACCCCAGGGTGGGCTGGCTCTGTGGGCAGGAAGTAACTTTACTGTCAGGGTGCTGTGATGGGGCCTCCCTCTCTGAGCACAGGAAGCCAGAGGCCCAAAAGGTCCCTTTGCCTGGAGAGAAGCTTGGCTCAGTTGGAGAAGTTGGTTCGGGATTGGGGCCTCTGCAGAAAGCAAATCGCATCCCCATATGTGCTACAACAGGGCTTTTGGGCCATGAAGCATCTCAGCCAGAGCTACGGGGCAGGAGGTTCAGCCCAGGGGGCTCAGGAAGCCGGCAGGTCCAGGCACCCAGAGTCTGGGCTGTCCCAGCACCAAGTGGTCCCTTGAAGGTTGGAGTCTCTTCTGGCCCTGGGAGGCGCCTCTACTGCCAAACTTGACAACGCTAAGAGCTGCCCATGGAATTGCTGAACAGAAACTGGCCCCTGATCACCCACAAGACACCGCGGTCCTGTACCTCCACGTCTGAAACCTCAAAGCGTGAGCCTCCCCTCTCCACCTGCAAAGCACCTCCCCAGCACGCAAGCACCCACGCTTAACGTCTACTCAAACGTCACTGTGGCGGGTTCCTGCCTGCCACTGGCATTGGGCTGTGGGCAACGGCGAGGTTGTGGGCCAGCAGGAAGTGGGCCAAGTGGGCCGTTGCAGAAGGAATCAATTTTGGGCTGCAGGAAATGGAGCCTGGGGACAGCAGGGCCAGGTTGGGGGAGGTGGCTGCTGGGGATTCCCAGGGGAAAGCCAGCTTCTGCAAAGCCAGGGCAGCAGGAAGTAGCCTCCTAGCCGAGCTGCATGCAGGCCCAAATGAGGAAGTTTGATTCCTGTCCAGAAGCCTCCCCAGTTCAAGGGAAGGGTTTCTGAGCTTGTTGCAACCACGGAAAACCAAGCGTGAGCGAGGCCTGCAACTTCAGCTCGGAGTTACAGGGCTTCTTTGAAAACAGAAACAGCAGCTGACACCTCCCACGGGCGCTCTGGGCATCTCCCCAACGGCACCAAGCTTGGGTCCCGGGTGGGACCGTGTTCTCTGCATGCAGGGTGGTTTGAGGCGTGTGGAGCCCTGAAGGCAAGGGAATCACCTGAGCCCAAGTGGGTGCTACTAGGTGGGGTGAAGGGGCTCCCCCTCCTTTCCAGTTCTCCACTGGGTGACAGCGCCACCTAGTGACCCTCTGCATCAGGATGGAACTGAGCCCTGGCCACAAGGACCCACCCATCCGCCTCGCCTCTTCCCATCCAGTCACTCTAAAGTCTTCTGGGGAAAAAAAGTCACCAGGACATAGCAACATATAACCACGCCTGACTGGCTTCTTTTATTGGAGACGTGGAGTTAACAACGTGAAGACAGTGGGACCTGAGGTCAGGAAGACACCCTTCCCCTCCCCAAACATGCCCACTGCCCCAAATAAAAAATAACCGGCTATGGGAGAGCAGCTGAGACAGCGACTGAGGGAAGGGGACACGAACTCAAGGGTGGCGGAAGAGACCATGCGTGTGCTGGGAGGCCCAGAGGCAGCGGCTGTACGAGTAATGTGAGTACAAGTCTCTGATTCGTCCACGTAGGTCTGCATAAATATAGGGTAAGTTGCTGGCTTTCCCCTCTCTCCCTTCCGTGCTGCGTGCCGCGGTCCCAGCTCCTCTTTCACATGAGGGCGAAGGGAAGGGGGCGATGAGCAAGTCATCACCGAATAGCGATTAGACCCACGTCCATCAGCTTCTGGATCTTCTGTGCTATTACGGGGTTCTTTAAGTGTCTAATGAGGAAAAGGCAGAGTTATTTGACATGACACAACACCTTAAGGAGTCTTCCTTGCTCTCAGGGACACCTGAGGGAGCCCCCAGGAAGGCACCAGCACACGGTGGTTGAGAACTGCCTGGGCCTCCCCCGCCACGCAGCCAGCACAATGCCAGCTCCACTGTGTACAGTGCCCGGGCACGGCTCTAAGTGGGAACCTCCTCCCGGCAAAGCTGGTCTCCGCAAGGCCCACCAAAGCAGTCGAGACCAGCATACCTGCGAGGCTCTCTCAGCCCCTGACCACATGCCATCCTCCCTTTCCTCCATGCCCCGCCCCCCATCCCACTCACTCGCTTAGTGCCTGGGGGTCCTTCTGCATCTGTTCCAGAATGAGCCGCATGGCTGGGTCACTCATTATCTGCTGCACCTCGGGGTCAGCCATGGCGCGGCGCTTCACATCCTCAGGGCTGTCGTGGCGGTTGTACTGGGCCGTCACGCAGCGCTGGTAGCCCTCGGCTGCCTCCTGCATCGCAGCAGAGCCCGTGGGTTAGCGACTCCGTGGCCCAGCAGGTGTGAAACAAGGTCATCAAGAAGGGGGAGCGAGAGGTGCGAGGGAGGACACCGAGACCCAGGAGACATGAGGGCAGGGGACGCCCACGATGGCCGAAGCGCCCACCTTACAGTTGGAGTCCAGGTCGAGCGCCTTCTGGTAGACGTCCATGGACTTCGTGTAGTCCTTCATGGCCTCCAGGGCAGCTGCTTTCCGTGTGTAGCCCTTGACTGCGGGCAGAACGAGAGGTGCGGCGTCACCCCAAGTGCAGCTCCGAAAGCTGCTACTTCCACCTCTTCAGCTCAGCACCCTGCAACACCCACTAGTGCCGGGTCCTCAGTGCCAGGCCCCAGACACACGGCAGACCAAGCACCCACCCTGGCCCTCAACCTTTTAGCCAGACCCTAGGGGATGCGGGAAGCAGTGGAAAGGCACTTACTGAAGGTCGGTTCTAGCTGGATACACTCCTCGCAGTCCTAGAAGGAGACAGAGCGTTGGGCTCACCCGGGATGAGGCGCCGTGGGGCGCTCTGGTCACAAGGCTCAAAGAGCCTAACTCCACCCGGGGCCATCACAGGACTTTCTACCTTTTCTTAAAAAAAGGATTTACTTATGCACACAAGAAATAGGGTGTAGGCCAGAGGTGCAGGGTGTGTATGCGTGTGAGAGAGAGACAGAGAGAGAGAGAGAGACGCCAGTGAGAGAGGGGCAAACAGGAGGACTGACACACACACTGCTGCTGAGGGGAGCAGCGGGGAGACAGGAGAGGTCTGCTGCTGCAAGTTTCAGTGCTGAGACTTAACTCCTGGTGCCACCAGGGAGGTCCCCAGATTCTTCTTTTTGCCCCCTGAACTCTTTAAAAGGTGGCTATTCACAAAAACCGAGAAGATAAAGAGATTGCTAGTTTGAGAAACTAAAGGAGACAATCGGATGAAACGCACAGGCCTTGATACCGACAGCCCTGAAACACGTGTTTCTGACAAATGGGAAAGTGTGACTATTAGTCATCTGGCAGGTGGTGCTACAGCCTCAGTGTCACTGTTATTAGAGGCCGAGGCTATCGTGACAGAACCAGGAGTCATTTCAGGAGATGTCAATGTAAATATGTAATTCCCTTTCACAAGTAACTCTGCAAAAACGTGTTGATATGTTAGTGTTGAAAAGACATGGAAATAAAAGGAAACGCACAAGCATTTTCTGGTATCGACAGTTTCAAGACAAAAAACTAAGTAAGGCCAGGAACGACGCCTGTGCGGCCTCACCCGAGCCACACTCTGGCTGGTCCACACGACATAAGACCAGATGCCACCTGCCCCTCTCCCCTGGGTGGGACCGGGAAGGGCTGTGACCGCTCCCTACACAAACCCAGAGGACGCGGCATCAAACGAAACCCAACAGACACTCAGGTAGGTCTCTGGAAAACACTTTGTGGCCTTTCCACAAAATGGCCCAGGCCGTCTCCTAGAGAACAGTTAGAATATGGCCGACAGAGGCGCAGACAGGCTTGTATTCAAGGAGAGTGGGGACAACTCCCCCAGGGTCAGACATCATCTTTGATCACGTGTTTGGACGTGACCGAGGACAGCAGACCGACTCAGCGGAGATAAACACAAGGTGAGGAATGACAAGTATTGCTATTACAAAGCACAAGATAGCAGGTCCCCCCAAGATGACACAAAGAACCCCTCTCTGATCTAGCACTGCCACTGCTGTGCAACAGCACCCAAACTAACAGAAACTTGGCAGTGGACAGCACCGCATACGTGATCCGTGGCAGCCACCGTGCCCAATGCCACCACCAAAGGGGGAAGGCACGAACGACGAAGGGAATCCTGACACACGGACCACATGAACCCCCAAGACAGTACGCTATGGGAAGCCAGACAGACAGAAGCAGAACAAAGTGGCATGGTTCAGGGGTTGGGAGGGACAGGGAGCGAGAGGGAGTCAGTCAGCACTTGAAGTACGCAGTTTCAACTCAAGAAGCTGGAATGTTCTGGAGATGGATGCTGGGGGTAACTGCACAACAATACGAACGGACTCATGTGAATGACCTTGACACTTAAGATGTCAAAAAGGTGAGAGAAGGGTGATGGGCAGGGAACAGAAACCCCTGTCCACAGCACTCCCAGCCACCACTCCCTGCTCCACAGGCCAGGCCCCAGGGCCGGAGGTCCTGTAGTTCACAAGCCATACCCCCTTGCCACTTTGACTCTAAAAAATGAGATGTTGTGTGGAAAACCTGAGGAGACACCAGCACCCCTGCTCCCACCTTGAGCGCCAGCTGAAACTCCAAGAGTTTGGTGTAGCAGGCCGCACGATTGCTGTACAATTTGGCGTCTTTTGGGTTCCGTTTGATGGCTTCTGTGTAATGCTTCATGGCCTGGGGATAGTCTCCTGGGTAAGGAAAAGAGCCTTTCAAAAGAGAAGGCCGCCCTCTGCATGAGGGAGCTGCCAGCCTACAGCCAGCCGAGGCCCAGACACGCAGCTACAGCCCTCTAACCACAAGTTCATCATCTGAACTGTAGATACCTTTCTGGAAACACTCATTGCCTTTGTTCTTCTCCTCCAACGCCAGGTCAGGGTTAATGTAGGCCAGGCGCTCCTGCTCCTTCAGGATTTTCTCTGCCTAAGAAACAAAGATTCTTGGAATAGCTGTTTAAACTCTCATGCACACCAGGCTTTTAAACAAGCCCTGACTGGGACTGTAATTTTCAAGGGGAAAATTTGGCAAATGAACTTTTGTCTTCTACACCTCACGGAAAGAGGTGACAGCCCCGTGAAGGAACGAGAGATGCCCAAACCCTTGGTGCAGACAGGCTGAGGTGGGCGGGCGGCACGAGCCAGCAGCTGGCTGAGTGACGGTCAGAATCTGGACCCATCACTCTTCCTACAGGGTCATCGCCAGGAAGTGACCCGCAGGTCACATAAGACGACCACGCACGTGACGTAAAGTCTGCGGTCGTGACTAGACAATGACTGTGATAAACAACAATTAAACCTTAATAACGAAACTTATTCTTTCCCCACCCACCTGCTGGCACTTCTTAAGCACGTCCGGGGTCCGGTGCTCAGCCAGAGACTTGTTATAGAAGTGGATGGCATCCTTGTACTGCTCTTCTTTGAAGTACGAGTTGCCAATTCGAGCGTAAGCTCTGGCAGAGAGAGAGAAGCGTTCGCTAAGAAGAGGTCAGCGCGGAGGGAGAGCACCTGCTGCTAGAAAGCGGGTCCAGACCATCGGGCCTCCAACAGCCTTTGCCCGGCCGGCATCCCTCCTCCGCCCCACGCAGGGAAACCAAAGCCGTGGACATCGAACCCTCCACGCCACTCGAGGTGTTTCAGAGAAGGCGCGTACTTGGCAATCTGTCGATAGTCTTCTCGGTTCTCTCTCCCCACTTCGATGGCCTTCTCACAAAGCTCCCGGCATTTACCATAGTCACCCTTTTCGAAGTACACCGCTGCCAGGAAGGATGGTTGGAAAGGAAGGGTTAAGCGCACCCCCTCCCCAGAACCACCTCCCCCAGCCCCGCCCTGGGCCCCACCTGCTTGATTGGTTATGTAGGTCATGTTGGTGGGGTCCAGGCCCCTGGCTCTGTCGTAGTGCTTCAAGGCTGTGTCGAAGTCTTTCTTCTTGTAGGCATCGTTCCCCAGCTCCTTCTCTTTCAACGCCTAGAGGAGGTTTGGAAGGAGGGAGTGCTGAGCAATCCAGCCCCGCAAGAGTGAGAGCCGGGGTCTGTCTGTCACAGTATTGGGTGGCACGTGCAACTGACACATCGTAGGCAAGTTCTCCATGCCACAGGCCTCCGCGTCACTTAAACGGCGAGGTTCAGCTGTTAGCGTGAAAAGCTTCCTTGGCAGTTTCCGCTTTCCAGCTACTCTGCATCTTTGTCAGCAAGTTGTGCTTGGGGGTGGGGGGCATGACCAAACACAGAGAATCCTTTCAACGAGCACAAGTCTGGGGTCTCAGGCTTACTTGTCAGGCAGCAGCTGCGGAGTGGTGGGGGGCCCTGTTCCTAGCACGCGTCCGCAGGAGTGCGCCCCACACATGGTCTGTCCTCTCCCAGTTCGGAGCCACTGAACAACTAATGCTCCGCACTATTTCAAGGTGCTGAATTTGGCAGTCATCTGTCCCTACTTACAAGGAGGGAGATAAAAAAGCATCTGGGCCCGTGGCTCCTGCTCTGGCTGACAGTGCTGCAAGCGGACCGCTCACACGCCAGTCCAACTGGGCAGCAGAAGCTAAGGACCAAGGCAGATTCTTCCAGATCACAGCAAAGATAAGGACCACTCACGACTTTACTGGCTCCTGCTGTCCGACCGACAGCTGCGTGTTAGCAGAACCCTGGTGCTGGGGGACTAGGAAGAAGTCCCAGAAGTCTTTGTGATCTGTAACTGCTATAAACCTCACTTGTGAAGTGGACCTTTCAACACAGTAACTGTTTCAATAATGAAGTTTGCACTCGCTGAGCACTCAAACGCACCACCAGTCCACAGCGCTGCTGTCTGACAGACCAGTTTCTGGGTGACCGAGCCTGTTCCTAACCACCTACCACTAGTGAGGAGGAAAAAAAATAGCAAGACCTGTTTCTTGTTCTCTGGGAGATCTTCCTCCATCGGCTCTGGCTTAGTCTCCTTTTTGGGAGGCGGCGGCGGCGGCGTGCTGACCTCCTCCTCCTCGTCCATACTGCCCAGGTCCACGCCCAGCAGGACACTGAGCGTGGTCATGATGCGGGGGTCCTGCAGCTTCCTGTGTCGGTCAAGAAAAGCAGCAACTACTCTCTGCCACAGCTGAGCCGAAGCCCTCACAGGTGACGCGCAGGCTGCTACGGGAGAGCTGCCCGCCCAGCCACACCACCGGACTCTGCACTACCCCAAGTCACCACTGGGGAATGTGCAGACCTTCAAAGCTCCATCTAATGTGAGGTAACAGAGTTCCTCTTATTTCTCGAGGCCAGCAGAGGTGAGAGTTACAGGGACACGTCATCTGCGCTCCAGCCAGAGGGACCCAGTCCCAGACACCAGCACGAGATGCAGGACACACCTTCACACCCAACGTTCTTCCCAACCCAAGTGCCCACCCCAAAACAGCAACAAAGCGGGGCCTGTATGCTTGGAGAGGAGAGTTGGTGCTCGATCAGAATGAAGAGCAGCGCCCTTTCTAGAATAACCCCACTGGTCTGTGGATAAAAGCAGAGACTAAACCCTGCGGTCTGAGCCACGGAGTCCCTCGCCACGGGACCTCAGGAAGAAAGTCCAACGTTCAAGTCCGTTTCTAGAGACAAAGCTGCACTGCATGACTTACGTGCCCAGGTCAGACGGCTTATTCCGCAGCTGCTCTATCAGTTCCCGGTACGTGGGATCGGTGAGCAGCACTTTCGTCCTGGGGTCATTCTCCAACTTCTGATACAGATTGGGCATGTTGAAAGGGTTCATGAATTTCCTCTCTGTTCCAAGCGGAGAAAAGTGGAAATTGGGACATTCAAGTCACTACGCTCCACAGCACTAAATGTCAGGGTGTGGAGGGGACCCCACCCCCAGCAAATGAATCCCGTTTAAAAGGTAACAAACAAGAAAGACAGTATACGTGTGCTTACCCGCCAACCGGGCCTCCATGTTCTGTAAACCTTCTTTGAGTTGGGGATTATTTGCTTCGTGTTTTAAACCTTCCTCATAGGTTCGCTTGGCTTCCTCAAATCGGTTTAAGAACTCAAGAGCTGCTGCTTTTCTTGAATAGCCCTTAAACCAGCAAAGACAGAGAGAAACCAAAGAACACCTAGAGGTTAAGTCCAGAAGATGAACCGAAAAGAACGTACTTTACGGTTCATGAAGTAACACAGGTAGTCACGAAGAGCTCCAACAGAAGATCAGGGTGTGATACCGAGGTTAACAACACAGTGAATGTGTCCTACAATGGGTGGTGTCTCAGATTTGAGGAAAAAAAATGTAACTTCTCGGGCCCTCCCTGGTGGCACAGTGGGTTAAGCAACGCACTATGAAGCAAACCGCAGCCACTAAAGCACGAGTTCAATCCCTGCTGCCGGTTGGGGAGGTGACCCACATGGCGCAGGCAGACCTCTCCTGCCTGGCCCGCTGCTCCCCTCAGCAGTATGTTTCGGTAGATCTGCCTGTTCTGGCCCCTGCTCTGTCTGGTGGATTCTCTCACCTCCCTGCACCTCTGGCCTATACCCCAGTGCTTGTATGCATAAATAAATAAATCTTTAAAAAAAAAAAAAAGTAACTTCTCTGAGGAACAAGCTCAAAAGATGAAAGGGCGGGCAATGAACTATTAGTCGAATCTCTCATAGGGCCAGAGTTTCATCAAAAGGGGGCTGTGATAACTGAATCAAATGGAGTGGCTCTTACCACGTCCCATCCGGCCCAATAACGACCTAACTGCACTGCAGCCTCTCCCCAAGGTGGCCTTTAAACGAGTCCATTTGGAATGTCCTGGCCGGCACTGGCAAGTGTGATCTTGCCTTGTGACAGGCACCCCTGCCTACCCCTAAAGGGAGGCAGCTTTACTGTGAAATCAGTTCTCATCTTATCCCACCCTCTTCCCAGGAAAACCTTCCATTTCGTACGCTCCCTGCACCTGCTGGCTGGGTGCTGCCTGGCACGCGATCTGTGGCTAAGCATTTCCGCAGGTCTGAGGCGCCCCGCTTACCCACAGCTCACCTTGCCCCAGTCGGGCTTTAAGTCGACGGTCTTGCAGCCATCCTCATAAGCCCGCTGGTAGTCCCCCTTCTTGGCGTAGGCCGCAGAGCGGTTGCTGTAGAGCACATGGTTCTGGGGATCCAACTTAATGGCTTCCGAGTAGCACTTCAGCGCATCGTCAATGTTACCAGCACTCAGGGCCTTATTGCCCTTCTCTTTCAGCTCATTTACCTAAGAAAAAAGCCAATAAAGTTTCTTTCCACGATATGCTATTTTCATACCAAGACTTCAGGTAACACTCTTTCTTCCCTGCAGATGTCAACAGGGGTTTACATTACAGATCCTGAGACAGAAATCACAGTACAAGTCACATTTATTTCCCATACCTCGGGGAACCAGCAGGGACAAAAACGAAATGAACAGGAATACGAAGCCTGACTTTGCACTCCGTGGGCCTCTCTGTGGACTGGTCTTCGAGGAAACACTTAAGAGTCCCTTTTCAGGGAAGAATTCATTTGCCAGAGTCCCAGAGCTCAGACCATAAACTAGTTTCTCCTTACAGGAACAGGCCGTCGGGAGGGCAGAGCAGGTATGCGCTGACAGGTGGCCAGGCACCGGAGGCCTCGGGACAGGTTCCTCAGGAGCATCCACATGCTTGTCTGATCAGAGAGGTAGCTATTTCCAGTCATAGGTGTGGTGACTCTTCGCAAGACGGTAGCAAGACGGTAGTTACTGGGTCTGGACTAGAAGAGGACCCTAACGAAAGGGGTCGTCCTAATAGAGATGCCCCACAGAGGGAGGCCACCCCTCAGGGGTTGCTTTAAAAATGCAAACGCATTCTAAGAGGTCAGGCTGCATCACTCCGGTAACTAAATCGTACTTGCCTTGCACCTACCACACCCAGGACACCTAAGCAAGAAAGCCTTCTGGTGAAAGAGAAGATTTTGGAACCCTGAGGCACACCAACAGGGAACTTTTCTCCATCAAGCAGACTGACAGATGAGAGAGGCAGCCTGAAGAGGGGGAAGGCTACCACCTTGAACAAGGGAGATGATCTCAGACAGAGGCCACAGGCAAATACTCACACACCCAACTCTCACTAGTATCGAGAGGGAGCTGAGAACAGAACACCATTTTCCAAACCAAGTACTGACCTGCAATAGGCCATGACCAGAACTTTGAAAGAGAGGAGAAAACTCCAGCAGGCAGGGCCCATGAGAGTTTTCTTATGTGGCTGTAGGTCTGGACTGGGCCATTTAGAGAAAGTATCATGGTGCAACTCATTTAAAAGGTATTTTGTTTGATCCACCACTTTGGGCACTCAAATTTGTCCAACATGAATACTTAGATGGACCCCAAAGTTGAAAACTGCAGTTAGAGAAGTGACGGGTTTATTTTCAGGAATGGGCTCAGGAGAATTGGCCCTAACACACCTGGACCCGAGAAGCATCGGCTCATGTGTAAAGCTGTCACAGCCGGCGGGCGGCCCCCGCTTCCATCAGCCTTCAGGATACGCTACGTGTAGGCACACGCCCATAAAGACAGCGTGGGTTCACGAAAGTACCCCCGGTATTCTAGTAACAATGCAGAAACCCTTTCCCCCTTCCCTCTATGCCACAGCCTATATAATCCCAGATTCGATTTAACCATCACCACCGTACAGCAAAAGTTGGCCTCATTTCTAAATTGTTTTTTTTAATCTGCTAAAGAAACGCCAAATTAGCTGCAACGGGCAACGGTTGTCCTGGCGCACAGGGATTCAGTTTGTAGATGAGACCATCAAAGGAGCCGGTTTCTCTTTACAGCTCGGTGGTGGCTTCCAAGTGAATAAAACCTCTCGAAGCCCTTTACAACCTAATGAAGGCGCTGAGAGCCACCAGAAGCAGAGTCCCACCGAGCCCCTTCCCTCCAAGGCCGAGTAGAGGCAAACAACTCACTTCTCGCTGCTCATCGCTACAGCCTGAATCTGTCACGGCGACTCACGCCTCGAGATGAGCCGGCCTTTCGGAAGGGCCAGTCCCCAGCTCCGCTGGGATCACAGCACACAGCCCCTCCGAGCAGAAGAGGGAGCGGGCCACGCAACCCCTCTGCAGCTCGAGCGCGGCTGGAACCCGCTCCGGGGCCGAGCTGCACCCTGCCCGCCCGGCGCCGGCCCGGGCCCGGCAGTCCCCACCACCCCCTCCCGCCCACCCCGCGGCCGCGGACTAGTAGTATTTCCGCCGACTGGCCGCCGAGTCGTCCCACAGCTACTCCCGGCGTCGCCGCGTCCCGGCTCCCCGCATTCCTCCAAGTTAACTGTGGTCAAGTCCCGGCGGCCTCGGCCTCCGCAGCCTCCGCACTCGCCCCCACTCGGCCAGGACCCCCTCCCTCCCCGCGCTCCCGCGGCCTCCCGCGGCCCCCCGCGCCGTCCCGCCCGGCGCCGGCCCCCTCCCCCCGCCCAGTCGGAGTCGCCCCCCGGGAGGCCGCCCGGGCTCGCCGCCAGCCGGACGTAGGCCGGACCGGTGCCTCCCGCCGACCCTCCTCGCCGAATCCGCGGCGATGGGCGCTCCCCGCGGCCGGGCCTCGCTCCCGCGCTCACCTCCAGTCCGCCGCGGCCCGCACGCCCTCGCCTCCCCCGCCGCTCGGCCCGCGCCGCCCGCTCGGCCCGCCCCGCCCCTCCACCCGCGGCCCGGCCTCGGTCGGTCCCGGCGGCCTCGGAGACTCAGCCCGCCCCTCCCCCTTCACCTGCTCCATAGCCCGGCCCGGAACCGCGTTGAATCGACTCCGTCCTCTCCGCGTTCCCAACCGCACGCGCCGCCTTCTGGAACCTACTAGAAGCTACCGGGACCCCGGGATCCCGCCCCTTCCTCGCCTGCTCACTGGTCGCCCTCCTCTAGGGGGTTTCCTGTACTTCTCTACTATTGGCTTGAAGTCTAGCCCATCATCTTTGCTTCGCTCTCATTGGACAGTGGAGTGTAATCCCGCAGCTCTGCCTCCTCCGCACCTCAGGATTGGGCTCTCCTCCTCAAACCCCGCCCACTCCAAGCTCTACAATTGGAGGGGCGGGGCAGACTTCTGCGACAATCATTGGTCTTTTGGTCTGTCAATCATAACCGCGCTGGCCGCACCCATTGGTCGTGTTCTTTCTGGAAATTTCCACCTCTCCCATTGGGCTAAGGGAGTCCTTAACGGAACCGCCTTCAAATTGAAAAGCATTTCAATTGGGTGGAGCGCTGCCAACACTTTGCGCTGATAGGCTTAATCAGCTGCCCTTCACTGGGCTGTGGGATTCCGCCCTGCGGTGCTTTGTGGGAACCCGAGGGCCGGGTCAATCTCAGCGGCGGCGGCTCCCCTGACTACCGGGCCGTTTCCTGCCGCGCTCCCACCGGCCCCCGGGACCATTCACTGAGCCCCTATCCCTTCGCGGGAACTAGGGGTTCCCAGATGGAGGGGTGGACGGCCTCGGGAGCGCTCCCCGGCGCTTCCCCGCCGCCCGCTGCGGGCTCTGGTTGCTCAGGGTCCGCGTGGTTGGGCCGGCGCCGGGTCTCAGCCGGGTCGCGCCGCTGCCCGGAGACGCACGCCGTCTCCGGCCCCTCGGCTGCGGGCTCGGTCACCTGCGGCCGCGGGAGGCCTGCCCGTGCGGCGGCGGCGAGCGCGGGGCGCCCTGCATGGACGGGAGTGGGGTCCGTATGCCGGTGACCCGACCACCGTCTGCCGACCGGCGGGCCGAAAAGGCCTTGGTCCCCGCGCAGGTGCTGCAGGCCCGAGGCTCCTGGAGGGAGGCGCGGGTAGAGTCGGCGAGGGGCACCTGCGGGATTAAAGCGCTGAGTTGCTTCTGCAGCGGTCTGTGTGGTTCATGAACAAAGACCCGGTCACGCGTTTGCGGGGCTCTGGGGGCGCCTCGGGCCCTTCGGGGCTGATGGCCTCCTTCCCTGGAGTTTGCGTGCCCTCCACGCCGGTCGTCGCCGGCCCCTCTGCCAGCGGTATGGACTCCGCAAGCCAAGCCACTGCCAAACCGCGGGCTCCGTGGCCCCCTCTCTGGCTGGAACTCGAGTTTTTAGACGTTTAGTGTGGGTCTGGCCAGCGGGCCTCCTTTCCCGCCTTTTCTTTGCTGTCCATCGCTTCAGCACCGCACTCCAGCCTCGGACAGCTGGCTGGTCCCTGCTCTCAGGGGCCTGCCAGGATCCCCCTGTGGCTCGCTGCCAATCTTTCATCCAGGCTGACGTGAGCCGTGCGGGTTCCTTGGCAACCCGCTCCCAGCCGGCTGACTAATGTCTGTCCGCTTCTTTCACAGCGGTGGGCTAGCCCCGGCCCCACCCGGAGTTAAACCAGGACTCTGCTGTCAGCCGCACATCAGGTGTGGTCCAGAAGGCACATGGTGGCTGTCTTCTTTAGACTGGCAGGCATTCTCCAACCCCTCACATTCTGGAAGCCATTTATGTATGTGGGGGACACAGGTCACTGTTTCCTTAGCTCTCCCGCTGAGAGAGACTAAAAGCAGTAACAGTACAGCTGCTTCAGAGCGGTGGAGAAAAATAAAACCGGTTCAAGGAGCACTGGGCAGGTGGGCTGGGGGCGTCATGTGGGCAAGGGGGATGCAGGGCAAGCCTCATGGGAGCTGGAGTGAGGGAGTGAAGTGCGTGGGAAATCTGGAGAAGAGCAGTCAGGGAGCAGCAAAGGTCGTCCCCCCCCCCCCATGGCCCAAGAGGCTACAGCAGGGAAAACACGCCGCCCATGGGGGCCAGGCTGGGAGAGAGACCTTTGGACCTTGCTGGAATCAGGATCCCTCTGGCTCCTGTATATGCGGAGAATGAGGGCGAAAGCAAGGGGCCCTCTGTTCAGGAGAACAGGGTGCAGTGGCCAGGGTGACTGCATAGGAGGGGAGAGAAGTGTCGGATTCCAGGTGCCTTCTGGAGAAGTCAGAGCAGGAAGGAGAGAGCTGACTCAGGCTTTGGCCTCTCTCCACCTGTTGAATTTAAATCTGGTCGCTGGGCCTTCCATATCTTGCCGCTGTCTCCATGCCACTGGACCTTGCCAGTCCCTCCGTGTTCCTATCTCCGGTGGCCTTTTGAGAGCTTCCAGCACCCCCTCCCCCCAGCCTCTCTCACCTCCCATTCCTCCCTCTGCGCGACCTGACCTGACCGGCCTTCTCTGCCACTCACCTTCATCGTCCTGCTTCGTGCTCTGGTGCGGGGGTCGACAGGGAGAGTGTGGGCCCACAGACACCCTCTGCTCCCCTGGATCTTTCCTAGTGGAAGAGACTTGACACTCAAACTCTTCAACTTTGTGACTTCAAGCAACCTCCTCTAACAACTCTGTGCTTGGGTCCTGGATGCAGGCCTGGTGACAGCGCAGTATGTGTCTGATAGCGGGCGAACGAAGACAATCTTAAACAGCAGTGAGTGCTGTGAAGAAAAGGTGAGAGCTAGAGACAGAGCAGGGAGGGAGGCCCACCTGGAGGTGAGAAGCCAGCCAGGGGCAGGATCCAGCCAGAGCAACAGAGACCCTGAGGCTGAAACAAATCTAGAATCTTTTTTTTTTTTTTAAGATTTATTTATTTATGCATACAAGCACTGGGGTACAGGCCAGAGGTGTGTGGGGGGTGAGAGGATTCACCACAGAGTGGGGAGCAGAACAGGCAGATCAACAGAAGTACACTGCTGAGGGGAGCAGCGGGCACAGCAGGAGAGGT